>RXPK01000187.1:1530568-1887707 GCA_004143645.1 Protaetia brevitarsis | reverse complement strand
TTATCTCTGGTTTTTTTATTATTATTGACGAAAGAACCCATTTCCACTTTGTAATCTACAGGGTAAATTCAGTACGTTCGACCGTCCTAGAGTCAGTCGATGTTATCCGAACGCTTATGCAATACGCAATACCACTGACGCGCATAGTTCTGGAGCAAATCACTCGTGATGATATAATGCAAAGCTATTAAAATGCAAATAATTGTATACGAGTACTAAACTATTACTGTAGTAATGCAATATATAATTGCTATTATATAAACGATTTAAAAATAAATAAATATTATCACTAAATAATTTTTTTTTAAATAAAATCACTTCTAAACATAACAAATTGCTTTCACACTCTGACGAGAGATTGTTGACGATGGATGAATACTTGCGTTGTTGTTTGGGCTATTTCCATCGTTTTTATGATTTTTATGATCCGACGTTTCGATAGTTCGTCCACTGCCGTCAACAGGGTAGCCCTGAATAGGACTGTTTCTTGCCAAACTCAATATTATAATTAATTTGACAAATATGTCCGATTTGACAATTAATTTGACAAATATGTCCGATTTGACAATTAATTTGACAAATATGTCCGATTTGACAATTAATTTGACTGAAATTAATTGTCAAATTATTATCCTGTCCAGCTGCTTAGTAAAAGCAGAAAAGCGCTGAGTTACGCTTACAAGCAGCAATACGAGTTTCCCTGAATGGTTATGCGCTAGCCCAAGTCACAGAATGAAACAACCTATTATTAAAATAAATGTAATCTGTCAAAATAATTACAACCGTTTTGGATAGTGTATAATATATATATGCTATACGAGGTTATACCTAAAACATAATGGATTTTATTAAAGCCTGAGAGCTTTAATGCAGCTGGAGATAGGTTTGGACTCTGAAGTGGTACAGGACATTACATCTTCATGAAAGTTCTGAATGCAGTATATGCTTTGAAAAATAGATTTATTAAATGGCCAACTCCGCACCAATGTACTGAAATAGCTGCTAGGATATAAGATAAATGTGGTAAATTAAAATAAATAAGGTATTATAGGTGCAATTAACGGACTGCATATTCAGATTAAGCAGCCTTTCAATAATGATCGAAATATAGATGATAATGATGATGAACAAATCAGTGGAGAATTAAAGAGAGAATATTTAGCATCTGTAATTTAGTAATAGTTTTATTAAATAACTAACAACTTCACTGACATGTATTTATTTTTACAAAAAAAAAGAGATACATAAATAAACATATTTTCTATAGAAAGAAACTTTTTTTGTTTTCTTTATATGACGAGACAGTATCTTTTGATAGTTCACTTGGGCTTAGTGTATTTCCCTTCAGTTAATAGTAATGATACAGTATATTATATCCGTTACAGGTATACATTTTAAGTGGACTCACGAAAGCATTTTAATGCTCTTAGAGGAATATCAGAAACGGTCATCTAAATTTAGAAACCCTAAAATAAAAAAACGCCAATTATGCAAGAAATATCACAAGAAATGAAAAGGTATGCCCTTTTTTCCTAGAGGACGCTCTCTAATTTTGCCCTCTTAATTAGGCCTATCATCTTTGAGAGCGGCTTCTTTATGTAGCTACTAGCTGTGGAGTCCTCCTCCCCCATTATTAGAAACCTTGTCCTCGCCAGGCCTTCACATTGGCACAGCACATGAACTAGTGTTTCTTCCTCCTCTTGGAGGCCTCATTTGCCAGGCCTATGTTGTACATACACCTGTTCAGTCTACAATGACCAGTCAGCAGACCTACAATCATTTTGACAATCTTCCCGTCTTTATTCAGTAGATCTCTCGTGAATTCAGCCAAGCGAGACGTCAGACTATCAGTTTCTCTCTGTTTTTCCGATGTATGTTCTTCCACATTCACACGATACTCTGTATATACATTTTTTCGTTCTCTGATTCACGTTGTCTGGCTTTGTTTTGGTTAGGGTTGAACTGTTGGTGTTCGTCGTTCTTATTGTTGTTCTAACCTTGTAGTTGCTGCCTATTCTCCTAGTTTTCTCCAATAGGCCTTCTACGTACGGAATTATAGTTGTTCACACCTTGTCTTGGTGTTCTGGATATTGATTCTGCTGTTACCCGATTCTTCTTTGTTAATGACACTCCTTTATAATTGGATAAATGTCATCAGATCCTGGCAATTAACATGGTTTGAATGAGTTGATAGCCCATTACACTTTTTCCATATTTGCCACTTTTTTTTTGCTATGTGGCAGTTTCGAAATTATTTACTTACAATTAGTAGTAGAAATATTTCAATTGTCATGAAAGCCATATGCTAGTTAGAATAGGTGGCCTCGTGTAATACCTTTAGGAGGAGCACGGGATTTAGGATAAATTGCAATTATTTAGCTTTTCATAAATAAAGTACTCGCTGGATGCCTGCTTCCTAGATTCCAGGTCTACCTTATTCCAGTTTTGCAGTGATGAATAGGAAATTCTAGAATCCGGGAAATGCACAAAAACGTGTTGTAAATATTCCTCAGTGCAAGAAATTGCCGTTTATTTGTTGTCTTTAAAGAATTTGAAACCATTGCCTCATCTGATCAAGTCATTATAGTGACAAGAGCAATAGTGGAGAAAATAAAAGATTTTACTCTATAAATATGAATAGATATTAGAAATATTGGTTAGAAGAAGTCAAAATATTGACCACTGTTTTAAATGTTCCCATCGATTGGCGACTCTTTAAATATGAAACCATGGTGTTGTATGTTTGGATCTAACTAGGAGATCACAATAGACATAGAAGAAAAGACAATACGTTTTGATCTGAGCATTACAAGTACTGATTGAAGCAGGTAAATTTCGGAAAGTGCTGTAGCAAATAGTTATTTGTATTGTATGAGTATGGTTTGTAGTATACAAGTACGAATACTCGCAAAAAAGTTTCTCCATTTTTTGAGCAGACAAATCTTAATTTTGGATTAAAAATAGAAAAGAAATCTTGACAGTACAAGTTGGCATTAGGGTTGCCACTCGTCCTTGTTTCGCGAGGATTATCCTCGTTTTGAGACTGCGTCCTTTTGTCCTCCTTTGACAAGAGAAATCCTCGCAAGGACTCGGGTGATTACTTTAGGGATCCGAATAGAATATAAATAATATACAAAAAATGAATGTGGTTGGCATGCATGGTACATACATACCTTAATATTTTGACGTTTTCGAGAATAAGTCTTTTTCTGCAATATTGTTTGTACATAGTTGAATATCTACTTTTCAATAATAAGAGCAATGGAGACACCAGTTCATGTTAGTAAGGTTGCACAGCAGATTAATCACAGTTTGTTACACATCTGTCATGTTGAATGTAGTGTGCAAATCTTTAGTGACATTTTTGCCGGCTTTCAAAGTGATACAAAATAAGTGTTTCTGGGCGAAGGCCCAAAAATGTTATTCTGCTTAAGAAGGCTTCCATCATTGATGGTTCTTGGTGTGAGGAACTCTATTTTCAGCAGGTTTAGAAGCAATATCAGTGGGCCCAAAAATGTTATTCATCTTAAGAGGACTTCCATCATTGATGGTTCTTGGTGTGAAGAACTCCATTTTCATCTGGTTTAGAAACAATATCAGTGTTGTTGATTATTCGACTTTCAAATTTTCAAATACAAAAATGTATTTCCCATGCAGAAGCAATGTTTTAAGCACTTTTTTTGATACTTAACCTAAAATAACATTATTATGTATAAACAAAGACACCTTTTGCAAATTCCACGTGGGCGAGTGGGTGTGTTCCTGATCAGATATCGGAATTAATTCGTTTTATGGCCAGTGGGGTGTAGGAGGGTCGCCCACGCGACCAAATACCACCCCGTAGCAACACCAAGATGGTCGTCCGATCTCAAACAACGGCAACCATGACTTCGTCGGCGTTTTGGCCCCCCGCGATAGGTGGTCGCGGAGGACGCGTAGGCGATCGGGGATGGCCTAGACCTACGAATTTCACGGTCGTCGCCATGGAGACGGGCCAATCCACACCCAGCGAACGCTCTCCGGACTCCCGGAAACTCCGGACAGAGTGCTGTGGCGTGATGACGCGTTGCAATTTCCCGACAGGGGGTTGGCGGTTATTTTACGCGTTTCAGGCGGTTGCTAGGCGAGGGACAATTGTTGATTCTCGGGCGATAGTCAAGGTCAACAGGGAACGGCGGTAAATTTACTAAAATTATGTCGGCCATCAATTATAGACTTAATTAGCTTAATTGATACCGTTGATGGATCCGTCAAGCTTAAAAATGAATCATCTGGTATGCAAATATGTCCAGGATACGTCCAAAATAATTCTACTAAGCCGAAAATTTGCAAAAATTTTATATACAACGTGTGTATAAATTATCGCAAAAGCTATATGCAGCGACATTCTTCCTTCGTTTCTGAATCTAAAATCTAAATGGTAAAATATGGTACTATGCTTCATGCGTCTTCAGGAGCCACTTGAAAGTAATATACGTTTGGCAACACTGTAGTCGCATACTACCGTAATGGTAGTTACAATACTTGTCAAAATTGACAGAGCAGAATTACAAATGACAAATTGGATAACACAAATGATACATGGGGAAAAGCAATAAGAAAAGCTTTATTAAAACAGAAGTAGTAGTTTTGATTTTTCGAACGCATCTCTTATATCTCTCTAATAAATTAGCGACACTATTACCTACGCATATGTTCAAATTGATATCCGTCTGTTTGTAAACACATTTGCAATCTACGAGCTATTGTCTGTATTACTTGTTTAAGCCTTTCCGGTGTAATTTCTAATACTGCCGCGTTAATTCGTCCTATAACTTCGTCAGCGTCTTGTGGAGGTGTTGCGTAAACTTTCACCTTTATGAAACCACAAACAAAAAAGTCTAAAGGATTTAGGTCGGGAGACCTTGCAGGCCATAATATAGGGCCACCGCGGCCAATCCACCTGTTAGGGAAGTGTTCATCCAACCACTCTCTCACATTACGAGAAAAATATGCCGGAGCTCCATCATGCATATAAAACATGTTACGGCGTATATTCAATGGAACCTCGTCAATAACTTGTTGTAATACATTTAAATACCCGTTGGCATCAAGTCGATTTGGCAGATAGATTGGCCCAACGACACGGTGATTTATTATACCCAGCCAAACTTTAACTGACAACTTTCTTTGGTGACCGTATTCCCGAAACGCATGGGGATTTTCATCTGCCCAATGGTGAAAATTATGGGTATTGAGTACACCATCTCTGGTAAATATAGACTCGTCGGTCCACAGAACACCTCTTAAAAAGTCGCCATCGTCTTGAATCCTATTTAAGATACTATGACAAAAATTTAAACGGTGTATGTTATCGTTTTCATAGAGCGGCTGCACCTTAGTTATATGGTATGGATAAAGAAGGTTTTCACGTAGAACCAAATGAACGATCTTATTACTGCGGATATTGAATGTGGACGCCAACTGTCGAATACTGACGGAGGGATCTTCATGTACTGAGTCTAGAATTTCCTCTTCCAGTTGTAATGTACGCCGTTGTCTAGGTCGACCAGCATTGACATTTCTTTTCTTAAACGAACCAGTTTTACGTAGACGTTGGTCCAGCCGTCGAAATACGTTTCCAGTAGGATGTCTCCGGTTTGGAAAACGTACGCGATATTCCTGTTCTGCCATGTTAGCATTTCCATTACAAAAACCGTATACCATATACATATCGGGCATATTCATTAAATGTAAAAACCATTGTAAATAAACAAAACAATAATACGTGAACGATAAAAACACTGAAACAGAAAAACTAATCAAGAGAATACGAGTAATCACGAAAAAGAGCAGAGCTTGCATAAAATTGAACACTTCAGATTAATGTCAAAATTTGACAGTAATGGTTTTGATTGAAATCAAATTAGAATACAAAGTCATTGTCCTACAATGTTGCCAAATGTGTTTTTCATGAGAGGATGCTTATGAAGAAATGTTGAAACCATGCTTTAAAATCAAAAAGAAACTGTTTACGAAAAAAACAGGAATAAGAAATCGTTTAAATTTAAAATTGCAGCTATCTATACCGACAAATAACGAACACAAACGCTTATTAAGGAACTAAAAAACCGAACTTCAAGAACCTCGTGAAGACTTATGAAGCATAGTACAATATTTTACCATTTAGATTTTCGATTCAGAAACGAACGAAGTATGTCGCTACGTGTAGCTTTTGCGACAATTTATACACATGTTGTATAGCAGAAAATATCTTCTATCTAAGGAATAAATCAAAATAATACACAAGGAAACATCGAATTGGTAATTTTATATATGCTTTTTTCCCTGAGTATTATTGATATTTCCTTTGAATTGTAGTCTAGTTTATCGAGAGTATATGCATTATCTTTTCTTTTAATAATCTATGCCACTGCCATAAAAAAAGCATTGACGTTATTGGCATTACTGTCAATACTCTTGGTTCTTCGCTCTTGAGCGTATTTGTTAATGACCTTCCAGCTAATGTTAAAGGAACTGGGATCTGTATGTATGCAGACGACACTTCGCTTTTACTGCGAGATATGGACCAAGAATCTCTCCGTCTAAAATCCGGGGCAGCCATTGCAGACGTTGAGCAGTGGTTTACTGCAAAAAATGCTGAAAATTTATTTAAATAAAACGCAAAAACTGGCTTTTACAATACGATGGTCGAGTGAATCATATACATATACACCTAAGCTTCTTGGAATCTTTGGAGACGAATACTTCAAATAGTACCAGCACATTTAACCGTTTGGCAAGAAAACTGTCATCAACTCTGGTTGCTTTAAGGAGTTTAAAGCACATTTCAACATATGACGCAGCGAGAGCGGTATACTTCGCAAACATTACTCTTTTGAGGGACATCTGCAGAACCATCCAGAATTTTTATTCTGCAGAAAAGAGCTATGAGAAATATATTCACAGCGACAAAAGTAACTTTTTTTTAAGAAAAAATACTTACCTTATCATCCACATACATTTTAACTGCAGTGTTTAACCAAAACAAGAATAGTTTTATACAAAATAGGGATTCTCATAGTTACTCCACCAGTACAGGAAATAAAATAAGAGTACCATATAAGCGATTGACTTGCTCCCTGGAGGGACTACTGGGAAGGCAAGTTGTTCAACACCTTGCCCAAAGAGTTTAAAGGGCTGCCTCTACATAGATTTAAGGTTGTAGTGAAGACGATATTGCTGAAGAAGTAATTGTACAGCATCGAGAAATTTCATCTTTAACATGTATATATATTATTGTGATTTTCCCGGCTAATGTTTTTACGAAAAAGAAAAATAAATAATACTTTCTAATTAGATCTGCCTTTTCTTTACAGATACCTTCCTATAATGGTAGACACATGAGCTTTCATTAATAAAACAGTGCAATCATTAATAACATGTATAATTTATTAACAAGTTTATATCGGAAACATATACAGAGTATGAGAACTCTTACTTAGGGTGAGTATACTTACTTGGAATGTTCAAACCAAATATTATCAATTATCCAGTATAATTTTAGATTCCTTAATTCAAAAAGTAACTTTCGAAATATCCCGCGCTATCATAAGAGAATAGAAAACCATCAACCACGTCTACCAACTTATAAAAACTAAAAATTTCAATCTCACAAGAAATAACAGTAATCTCAAAATATTATCAAAGTTATACATTCATTTATACAAACAATTAAGCAATGCTTTGACCAGATACCTCGTTTATCGGTTTACACAGACGCCAGAGTACCTCCAGATGCAATTTCCTTGTAGTGACAATCCAGATTAGCTCGTATATTCACATAAAAGGCTCAGATCAGGAGAATGACATCGGTACCACAAAAATTCAGGCAAACAGACCTCCTTCGTTACATTCAGGATGTATGATTAGACTTGGAACAGCAGACACATGTATGATTCCATGTAGAACATGTACCCAGGTATAGTAAACGCAGGAAAATTTCTTATAATGTCAAACAATCCTCACGTTTCTTCTGTATATTTTCAGAAGAGAGTAATTACATGAATTTACATAGAAGATCCCCTTCAATACCCAGATATGCCACAGGAATATCGTTTAATTCATTACACTTGATGAGTAATGACACAGCTTTTTCGAAGACTTTCTATCAACCACCACACGTAACCAAGGATTTTCATTCATTTTCTTTCAACGAATTACTTGAGTCACCACCCCATTCAATTAAAATAAAAACCTAGGATACCAGGCTATCGTACAGTTGTCAGACGATAAATTATATTCAACTTCTATGACTACTAATACGATTTAATCCAAATTATACTGGACTTACAAACATAAAATAATAATTACATCTAATTTGGTTGATAGCTTCCTCTTATGAAACACAGCAATATATGTCTTATTTTTATTTAATTATAAAATAAGAGTTGACCTTTGAAAAAGACCGAAGCGATCGAAATGTCAGGGAAGAGGAAAAAAATGTTTTATTGAAATTAAAGAAAATTGGAGTTACTAATTGTCACGATTTTTATTTTATGCAAATGAATAAATGGTTATCAAATAATAAAATGAAAAAATAAATGCAGCTATTGATATACATAAACGAGTAAGGAAATTACTGGCTGATTATATTTGATATTAAAGAAAGAGGGAATAGAAATTGTGGCAATTATCTAACCAAACAGTTGTTGATAAAAGAAAACGGAAGGAAGTAAGAATGGTTAAGACGATGAAAGAATTCTGGAGTGTGGTTACGCAAGCCGCAAAACCAGACAAAAACACCTCAATTCTATCTGTATCCTTAAAAGTGAATATTTATCAGTCTTGACATTTCTAAAAATTTTCCTTTTAAAATATCCACAGCCAATTTAACTATCATAACTTCTTATTTGACAAATGTTTAATCACGTGGCATTATTCATGCTAAACCTAATCAAAACTACGTGAATCATTTGTCACACCGCCATATTTTGTTTTTTTTTTTTATTTTTCAATTGTCTCGGCCCGGTGCGGAACAAGAAGCAACGGAAATACGAAAGTACACTTACCGGAAACATAACGCCGGCGAAACGTATACTAACATGCGAGTACAACGCAGGAAACGACAAGCGATACTTGCCATACAGAATTCGTCGTTTAGAATTCCGTTTCCAGCGCAGATTTCCTATTCGGAAGCGTCGTTCTGCGAGTATATGAACGTTTGGCACGAAACAAGGATGATGCATGGTTATATCGCCGAATGCTGTATGAATTTTTAATGAAGATATATTTTTATGATTGTTTTCTGGATAGTTTCTATATATATGTACTTTTTTGTTACAACATCAATCTAATAAGTGGAGTGTTTCCTGCAGTGTTGAACACATCTGTTATTGTGCCAATACATAAGAAAGGTGACACTAAATGTATATCATACTATAGACTTATAGCGTTAACTTCTGTGATTTCTGAGTTCTGGAATATTGTATGTTGGATCGTCTAAACTGTTTGATAAAGAAATACGATATCATTTCATCAAAAGGAAAATCGATGTCTACAGCACTAATTGATTTTTATAATAAGATATTGCGACAGGTTGAAAAAAGAGCTGCACCTTTTGAGATCTTTTGTGACTTGCAGAAAGCTTTTGACTGTGTCCATCATAATAAGTTACTGGATAAACTATATGCCTATGGCGTTAGAGGAAACGTTCTTGAATGGTTTACTTCATATTAAAAAACTAGAGTGCAATTTCTTAAAATATCATTCTTAAACCAAGATCGTAACTTGCTATCGACAACATCTCATTGCCTACCTGTAGCTAGTGGGGTACCGTAAGGGTCCGTACTTGGACCAGTATTATTTAATATGTACATAAACGATATTGCTCTGTTTTTATCTGACGCATATCTTGTTATGTATGCGGACGACATCTCCCTATTGGTTACAGCGCAGTCTGGTGATGAAACACAGCTGGCGAATGATCTATTAGAAAGTCTTTACAATGATTTAGCCATGAGTCTTGAAAAAAACCAAATTTACGATTTTCCATACTCGGCAGAGATACATCGAAAGACAATCTCTGGAGCTGCACGATTCTACTCTGTCACAGAATCCACTAGATTTTTAGGCGGTATACTTCACGAGAATCTCATTTGGAAAGAATATTGTGATGAACTAGCCAAGAAAATTTCTGCAAAACCTTTTCTATTTCGAAGTCTAAAACCTTGTGTATCTACCAGTACTTTGATAAATTCAGTACGCCATTGTTTTGTGGGTTGGACACCCTCACTCCAAGCTGGTCTTTTTGGCGCAAAAACGATTGTTAGAGCTATTGCAGGTGCAAAAATATCCGATTCATGTCGACCGATTTTTTTCTCTTTATCAAATGTTACCTCTATTATGTTTGTATATCTTAGAAATATGTTGTTATATATATAAAAAACAGACTAATATTTAAAAAGAATGTCGACATGCACACATATGCTACCAGGACTAGAAATTATTTGCATAGACTAGAATGTACGTTACATCTTACTAGCTTGGGCCCTGAAAATTTAGGTATCAACATTTTTAATAAGATATCCACTATCATAAGTATTGGCAATTCCTATATAGAATTTAGGAAAACATTAACTTTTCTCAAAAAAAAATGTTTATTCTGTAGATGAATTCTTTAATTATTAAGTTTGGTTACTTTCGTTTTACTTATTAATTATGTGGGGTATTTTTTCCTTTTCCTTCGTTTTCCGTATTCTGTAGACTTGTTACACACACAACTGTGTCACAATAACCAATAAATTATTATTATTATATGCTTTTCACTTTTGGGAAAGCTTATTTCTAAGTATTTCTAAAGCAGAATATGTTGTATGAGTCAAACAAACTTTGACAGATGATAGTTGGATTGACTCCAAACACTTTTCGCTTAATGAACATGGGTTCGATTGGTTTTCGCTTAGAAGCTTACAAGTATTTTAAATAATACTTCCACACTTTAATCAAAAGCCTCTTAAGGTTTCTTGTCAACACAGTTTCATCTCAAATCGATCTACAGCTACCAATCTTGCATCAAAATCTCAATTCATTAGTGAGCTCTTGGACACACCTGGATAGGTGGACGTGATTTACATTGGTCTAACCAAAGCTCTTACTTGATCAATCATGATATTTACTGGCCAAGCTGAGTTACTTGGTTTTTTTTTCCATCTACTGTATGTTTGCGTAGATCTTATCCAAAACAGAGAAAATGTTATATCATTTTTAAGGGATACATCTCCAATAATTTTATTCTTCCTCTGGTGTACCCCAAGGCTCGATTTGGGTCCTCTGTTATTCATGCTTTTTATCAAAAATTGACCTTCCTATACTTGCTTACGCTAATGACATTAAAATTTTCTGGGAAATTTCTTCTGTCGATTGCAGCGGGTAAGGTTAGCGCTTTAATTCGCAAATCTGAATATAGGGATCTTGGTGTACTTTTTGATACCACCCTTATCTTCACATTCCTTGGTATTGACTTACGGCCATGGAATCTCCTGGTTTTATTATGCGTGTCTCTAATTACGTTAAAGATACAGGCCTCTTAAGGTCATTGTATCCTGCGTATGCTTTGAGTAAGTTTGAATATGTTGCTTTGATTTAGAATCTGCTGTATGCGTTTATATTTAGCCGTAATTTTTTAAATCTTTTATTATATAAATCCAATAAAATCTATCTTGAAAGAGGTGTACCTCAGGACGAATTACTGCGAAAGCTTGATCTCTTTCACTGGTATCTTGGCCTTAAGCGTGAGAAGGGAGTAGATCTATCAGAAATTTCTTCGTAAATTACTTAACAATAATATAGACTGCCTCTTTATACTTCAAAGTATAAATCTTCACATGCCAAGGTTGAGTTCAAGATATAACAGCACCTTTTTCGTTCCATTTGTGAAGATAGACTTCATGAGACAGGCGTTTAATTTACACACTTTCGAAAATAGCTAATAGGCATGAAGAGGATTTACTTAATTTGTTTTGATTTTTCTTAATTGAATTCAATTTGAATATTTTTAATTTTACATACTAAAAAATTTAGGTAATTTTTCTTGGTAAAATCACTTTTTTTTATAATTTTCCGCACTGAAACCTTCGAAAAATTACCTATAGTTAGAAATACTACTTCTAAAACTAAAATACCCTATACGGTTTTAGGGGCACAAAATTGTATACGAATTTTACCAATTTTTTTTAGTGTGTACTTTAATACACATATAGTGGCAGTGCTCATGATTATTTTCTCTTTCTTAATGTGATTATTATTATTTGAAAACTATTATTTTCAAATAGAGTGTAGAATATATATACTTCCAGGTTTGGTCATATGTTATTTGTAGTGATTGACGTCTCGTTAAAGCTATTGTGTCTGCTTCGTCAAATAACGTTCACAACATATGGCAAAACCCAAAAAAAAAACAAAGGTTTAAAGTACAAAAACATCGCAGGTTCCTCAAAATTTTACTAGCTGCCGTCTAAGAACATGATACACTGTAAAAAATTACTTAATTATAGTAATTTTGCCATGGTAAATCAGGAATATTACATGTAATAACGTTGTGAATTTACCATAATAAATCATGTAAATTTTGTTTTACGTTTTTTCTAGGATATTTAACATGGAAAAAGAAATTTCGGTAAAATTTATAGCTTTTTCATGTAAGTTTAAGATGTAACAAAAATTCAAAAGGAAAATACAGGAAAACACATGTACAATTTTGTATTTACTCTCAAATTTACTTAAAGTGTAAAATTGGATTTTTTTGGGGTATCTAGTGCACTTTAAAGTAATTTTACTAGTGAACTATTAATTTTGCTGTAAAAATATGAGGATCTATTTATATTTATTTGTTTTTACTTGAATTTTCGGGTAAAATTATAGATATCATGGAAAATACGAAATTCATACGCCGCAATGTGATTGGTTATTGGATTATTTATCTGTGCGCGTAGGTAATTCTATTCAAACAAACAATCGTAGGTTTCGCGTAAGCGTGTTCATTCTTGATTCCTGGTTGAGGGATTCAGTATAACCTATTAGGTGCTATAAAAGAATTAGGTAAGTTGCTTGCTCTTTTTATAAAAATACATATGGAAAATTACTTCAGTGTTCGGTAAATGATAGAGTTCATATAACTATTACATTGCGAATTTTACAGTACAATCTTTGAAAAACCATCAGCATGTGAAATTTACTAGATGGTAAAAATTTACCTTATGACGCAAATTTACCTCTAAAATTGTAGGCAACTTTGTTACCAACGATTTTACATGTAATTTTACTGCAACCTTTTTTACAGTGTACATATAGCAATCACTAATCGGTTCAGTTAAACGTTTAAGCAAGAGTAGAGTAAACCTGGAAGAACATACCGAAGACCTCGGCATTTCCTCTTAACAGCCTTTCAGCAATAACTCTGCATCTAAATCATTCCTGTAGAATCTTAGGATTTATTAGCGCGAGCCATACATGTTGTAACGAACCTAATAAGGTTTTCGACAGCGTTAACAGATAGTGTCGTGATATTCATCGTTCCTGTTGTCCGTGTGTGTGTTTTATCGCGTACTTGTATTATATAGTCCGCAAGTGTATTGTAAACGCTTAGTTGCGGTTATAATTAAGCAATAAATAATGCACTCTTTCGGTTCGGTAGCCGCTCATTAATAACTTAAGGATATATTCCGCGTGTGCAACTTACCTGCATGTGTCCAATTTGCATTGCCGGAAATTTATAATTACTTTGTCGGTGCATACAAGTTTTAAAATAATGTCGTTGCATTTCTCTCAACTCTCTTTAAGCTCAGGTTGATGTATTTTGTAAACCTCTTCTGCTTATAGGTTCCCAGAGGAATTTTCCTTTACTTATTCTAAGGAGATATTCTGTATGCAATTTCAAATTAAATCCACTTTCGTCTGCATTATAGACATTTTCTACTCCACATACTTCAATGTACGGTTTTACGGAATTGACAAAGTTTGTAGCCATCGCTTCCAGTTTCTCTTTCTCCTGTCCATAAGTGCGGCCAACATATTTAGTTATCTTTCTAGAGGTAATTTTATTGTTTCTTTTAAATTGTAAAATCCAGGTTTTAGATGCTCTGAAATTTTCCAGCCCAATGATTGCTTTTGCTTCTAGCGCCCACTGCCACAAGTCTATATCGTGTATTATGGCGTTTTTATCCGTAGCTGATGAAAATTTACATAATACGTGTTTTGCAATTTCAGCCATTTATCCCTATTCCTTCCACCCCTTTCTATGTATTTTTCCCATCTGTACAGCTGCTGAACCCATGTTACTTTCCTAAATTTGCTTTTTACAGAACTTAACGATCGTCGCTTTGATTTCGAATCAGTTCAAAACTCAACAGCTCTCCTTTTGTAATCTGGAATAATATTATCATCTTCCCAAGAGCATGTATCCTCATACTCTTCTTTAGCATCTTCTAAATCGTAGGACGATAAAGGCTCGCCTTCAACTGCTATTTCAATAACTCGAGGACGATCCATATCTTCAAATTCTAATGCTTCTATTGTTTCTACTGCGAACGTTGTTTCTCGAACATTTGTATCGATTAGAGTTCTCACCGGATCATGCAATTTTATTTCACTGGCATTATTTTGTGTTATTTGGTTTTCATTATAATTATATGAAAGTATTAGCAGATGAATAATATTTGCTGGTATGATATGAACCATGTTAGCTACTGCAACTGCAAAACTATATGAACTGAATTTAAATAAAAATTGGGTTCTTATATACATTGCACCGAGGGATATGTGTGCCAAGTTATTCTGATCAATTGTCCCGGATAAAATAAAAATATCTACAAGTGAGACGTTCGCTACTCACATCTCTCCAAAAATAGTAGAAGCAAGCAATTAGTGTACTATCACTGAGAGAAATGAAATGGTTATTTCAACATTTTTCGTAGTGTCACGAATTTGAGCATTGATTTAACCATGTTGCATTTAAGTGAATCATATGCTCCTATTTGAAACAAGCATATTTATATTGTTGCACAATTTAGAGTTAATTTAACCAGATTATAGTGATCAGGCGTAACCAATATTTTATCTTGTTGGTTTAACCCTACAAATTGTCGATTTGAAATTTGAAAGAGGTGTTCTTTAAACATTTACTATCGGTGTTAACTCAATGAAATGTAATATTGAATACTGTTACATATAGGTGATCGCACATGCGCACAGACAGTCAGTATCCAACCTCCGCAGCAATAAGACCTATGTTTGTAAGCTTCTGTAACATTAATATTGAATAATAAAGATAATCAAAACCCATCGCGGAGTATATATATAACATGGCGCAGTCAGAATAAAAAACAAACAAAATACAAAAAAAAATCAGTGAAAGGAAGAAAAAGTGCAACAAATTATAAAAAAAAAATGTTAGAAAGGAACAAAACAAAATGGAGAATATATTTCAACCCGAGAAGATGAAAATGGAGGGCGACATAGCAAAAAATTGGAGGCAATTCAAAGAAGATTGGGAATTATATTCTACCGCGAGTGGTTGTAGTGGGAAAACAGCCGAAATACAAGTAGCGACGCTGTTATACTGTATAGGAAAGGAAGTTCGAGAAATTTTAAATAATATTGAAATTGCGCTGGAAAACACACCTATCGATAGCCGGATGCAGGAGCAAAACAGAAGACACGTTTCACCCGCGGGCGGCACAAGGATGGAAGATCGTTGGAAAGAGGTGTCCGGCAAATTCAAACAAGATCGTTTGTAACGGATTCGAACAATTCTAGAACAGGTCGGTGTACACGTTGTAATTTTACGCATGCGCAAAACAGTTGTTCAGCCTATGGTAAAATATGTGATAAATGTAATCGTAAAAATTATTTTGCCTCTAATTGTTTAAGTAAATCGATTAATATGATAAAAACCAATTCCGTTGAAAATAATGATTATTTGGTGGGTAGTATTACGAAATCGGTAAATGCTGATAACGAATTTTGGTTAAATGTTGTTATTAATGATTTGTTATGAAACGTTAAATTGTACTTTCCTTTCAAATGTATGAATAAAATCTTTATATTTTTTTAGTTATTTTATTAAGCTAATATAAGTTTAGTATATAATGCCGTAAATGTTTTCCTTCTATTAGCATAGCTATGCGTTGCTATCAATGGACTAATTGCTGAATGTGCGTGCGGATTTTTAATTTCATCGATAGATCCATCGATTACAGTATATCTCTGTTTAATACAGTAATCGATGGATCCATCGATGAAATTAAAAACTCGCCCGATCAGTAACGTAATTTTAAGCAAAATCGAAAATGGTTCCATTAACAAGAAAATCTTTTTCGTATAACCACCTAAAAGTGTTGAATTACATGCAAATAGTTATTCGATGAATACTACAGTTAGGTTAAATGAAACAATATAAGTTTTGAATCACCATTTTATAGTGCTAAACCAATATTATAAAATGATAGAGACAATTATTACTTCGTGTGTCTACAACAAGTAACTGTGTTGGGATAATGTTGTTGTATTATTCAATTAGCAGGTAGAAATTGTTAATGGAAAATTAAATACATGTTCAAAGAATCACGCGTAGTCTGTTTCTTATAACATTTATTATTATTCAGTTAACTAACGCAATTTAACATTTTTTTACGTATTGCATTGACACTAAAATATCATTGCTCATATTTGAAAAGAGAAAAAGTGTTCAATACACCTTATGATAGTTAAGTACACACTTTTTTTCTCTCGGTGATGTGACTTATTGTTTGCATCTGCCCTGCTGTCGGGGATAATATAATCTTACATACATCCAAACGCGTATAACTCGAAAACTATCACATAACCATTTAGCGCCTAGTATAAGTTTACACTGATTTTCGACATACAATGCAGCCACATAACAGTATACAGAGTATCTCTTTAGAATAAGAAAATATGCTAGAATTTATATTTTTGCGGACACCCTGTATAACTTTTTAAATTACCTTTCTATAGACTATCTGATCACAATGAAGGTGATTATAACCGATTTTTGAAATTCGGTCAAATAAGCACAACATACGGCATTCCACGTTTATTGGAACACCCTGTATATAAATATCTATACCAATCGAAAGGATTGACTAAACGGTACAAGTTCACCATTGGAACTTTTTTTCTATCTCTTACCGTTTAAAAGTTATTCAGAAAAAAACCAAATTTGGGCCAAATTGCAAGGGTGAATTGCACCCCCTAAAGTTGAAGTTCCGCAGCAACGGAAAGCGTCCTTGAGTAACACTCCATGGAGTCTACTGACAAACTGACAAATTTTCATCAAAATCTGCGATTTACAGTTCGCGAGGTTCCCTTATAAGCTCTCTGGTGAATTCTTTCATGAAGCTGAATTTTTTTGGACATGTCATCCCGGGCCATGGTAGCTCCCTAGTGAATCTTTAATTAGAAAATAATTACTTCCCTCAAAAAAATGTAACGTTTTATTTATTTATTAACAATGATGTTTTCGGAAGATAAAAATATTTTTTAAGATGATTCTTCAGATGCAGTAGATCGCGAGAAAATGATTCTGCACGAGTGATTCTGAAACACTATACGTTTATTAAATGTTTACTTGCAAAGATTAGTAGTTAGTTAATCCTAGATGAGTATTTTTTCCTATCTATTGTTATTTACGTATAATTGGGCATATTAAACAAAAGACAATATCGCGTGGGTGGGTTTTCTAAATTTAAAAACAAAACAGTTTACTTTATCCGGAATCTTATAAAAAAAAAGAAGCGATTCTCATTTCTGTATTCGATTCACGTTTCCAGTCGAGAACACGTGCTAGCCACCAGCACGCAGTATTAAAAATCGCTTACGCTGCTTATATGCCACGATGATGTGATCCTTTACTTCTCTGAATCCGCTTTGTTGATGATGCCTCGCCGATTTGAAATTACAAATCGCAGGCGGCTCCTTTGGAGCATCCTTGAACTCGACGCTTCCTGTTACATTTATTCACATCTATTAGCGGGAATTGTCCGTCGTATCGTGGATCGGGAATAGATGAATAGTTAATCAGAAAAATGTCTCTTTCGGGAAAACTGCTTAACTTTTTTTAACCATTTCTCTTTTAAAGAATAACAAATTTTATGTATACGTATACGGAAAAAGTGTTAGTATACACTTTATTCATGAAAAGCTAAATACACAACTACAATTCGTCCTAAACCCCGTTATTGTGCCCCAATCCTGCATATCTACCACTTGATAATTCTTGCAATCCGAGATGCCCCATTCTTGCCTCGCTCTTTATCACCAAATGGAGAGGAGGGGGTTTAGGAAGCATTCCATTGCTGCTATTATTCCTAAACACGCAAGCCTCTGGCTGTAGCTAAGTTCAGTTATAGGAGTTTATTGCTGCACCCTTGTCCACCATACGGGAGATGCATAAGTGGTCGTAGATCACCGTGATGTATCTCCAATACATCATATTAGGTCTTGACCCTCATGTTTCTACATTAGCTGTTCTAGTCTATATATAAGTGTTGTCTCCGCTCTGGTTTTCTCAAAGTGATACACTAAAAATCGTTATTAATGAAAACAGCAATTTGTTGACCTGAAGAATAATAGTTCCAAATCTCACACTATTAAATATAGAGTTCCTCAAGGTTCTGTCGTCGGGCCTCTCCTTTTTATGATTCATGTAAATGACTTTGTTGACTATATTTTTAAACATCTAGAATTAATAAATCTCAAAGTTTAGATAGTGTATATGGAGTTTTCAAAATTTAAGAAGGGAGCACTATTTTGGAAGCTTGAGCAGCTTGAAGCGATTCCAATATACTGCTGTGGTTAGACAATCCATTTATCACTGAGTGCATTGTAAGTTGCATTATTTTGTTGTTTTCCGATTTGCTGTTTCGATTTACCGAGAATTTTTCACAATTTAATTTTGTTTTGATTAATTTTAGTTTAAGAGTTTATTGTATGATTTTAATTTTGTAGTGCTAAATTTTTATTTAATTCTAGTCATTAAATTGTCTATTGTTCGCTTGTGCTGATTTAATGTGTATTTTATTAAATAGTGTCGTTGTAATGTTATACGTCTGCGTTGTACGATTTTAAGAGAGGGATTTTTGTAAGAAAAACAATTGTAGAGTTTTGTTAAGGACTTCATTGTTCGACTATTGACGTGAATAGACGTATTTTTTAAATCTTTGTTGCCATTTTGTAATCCATTTTGATTTTGTTAAAATTTAATTGTCTTTTATTAGTCAACTAAGGAACTTTTAGTATAATAATGTATTGACGTGTACACGTAGTAGATATAAGATCAATTATTATTTTTTTGGTTTAGGATGATTTAGTTTAGTTTTTTCCTCTCATTATATTTTAAAGAGTTAATTTTCTGTTATCAATTTTGCTGTTTCATTTTTATTTTTCAATCACCTCGTTTGGTGTTAATTTAGTTTTTTTAATTTTTTGTAAATTTCTGGCATTTGTCCACGCTTAGTTTATTTTAATTTGTGAAACCACGTGGATTGAAATTGAAAGATATTGGATAATCTTCCTGAACAAATAGTTTTATTTTTGCTTTGCATAGGAAATAGTATTGTCCTATTTTAATTTAGAGTCACGTGCAGTTTTTATTTAGGCCAGAACCTTCAGTTCAAGGATTTTTTTCTGCACATCTATAATTTAACCCGTTGTTGAAATAAATAGATTATTAATTATCGTCATTGGATTGAAAACTCTGTTCTTTTATTTTATTTTAAAACCTTTACAATTTTTCGGGTAATTAAGAAAGTCCGATTTCATTTTTCGTGGTTAGATTAAAGTTTTAATTCGCGAGGGTAACTCTGAGTTTAATAGTTCTTTTGCGTTCATTAAAATCTTATCCGTTGAGCTAGCTAATTTTCTTTTTCATTTTAAAATCAGGTTTGCATTTTTCATTTAATTCGATCAATACACAGCAATACGTACCTGTGATTTCAGAGTCTCAAAAGTAAAGCATAGCATTTTGGTAATTAAATAAAGTTAGTGTGTTTTTACAACGACATTTGATAATTACATTTTCTCAAATTTAATAATAAAAGCAGGAGCTTTGGGGCGCGCTCTTTAGGTAAGAAAACAAAGAAATTATCAGTAATTTCAAATTTTGAATTTAATTATATTTAATTTTACTGAACTAAACAAAATTAAAATTTTGAAATCCCGGGCATTTTGTTTTGTAAAACAGAGCAATATACAGTATATCCCCGGATCGACTTTAAAAAAGGATTTTTTTTTTATATTTGGTTTCTCAGAAAATTTCACTCCTGTTGATTTGCCCTGCTTGTTTTCAAACCCTCAAAACACAAATTACTTTTTATTTAACTGAATAAATTCAAATTGGGCTTAAATTTTATTTAATAAATTTAACAAAGGGTAAAAATGAAATAAAATTATCAAAAAGCTAAAATATTAATTTTCTATTCAAATAATGCTCCTTCTTTTTCTGCACTTATGCCATTGTAGAAAAAATGTTGTCATTAAAAAAAAAGAATGATGACACCATATACAGTGTGTTAAAAAAAGGTTGTTGGATATTTTACCCAATTGTAGTACTGGTGCAAATAAACAAAAAAGTCTTAGTCAACATGGGTCCGCATTTCAACTGTTTTTGACATATAGTCGATTGCATATTGTTTTAGTAGGATTAAAATGTTCAAAGAAATTCTGATCGCAATGTAAATTAAACAAATGTTTATTTAAAGTAAAACTAAGGAAATTGTTCTACATGTCCACCGTTCATTTCTAAGCACGCTTCACACCTTCTTATGAAAGATCGATGCAATCTTTCGAAAATTCCTGGAGTCCTCCGAATTTCCTCGCAACAATTTACGATTCGTTGCCTGAGTTCTTCCAAATTGTTTACAGATCGTGCGTACACTAATTGTTTTAGATGGCCCCAAACATAGAAGTCTAGAGGTGTCAGGTCAGGGGACCTAGGAGGTCATGCAATTGATCCACCCCGTCTTATCCATCTCTCGTTGTAATCTTGATTTAAGAAATTTCTAACTACGATGGAAAAATGCGCAGGAGCTCCATCGTGCAAAAACCACATATTCAATCTGTTAAAAAGTGGCACGTCTTCCAACAAAACGGGTAATTCATTTCTTAAAAAATCCAAGTATACTTGTCTCGTTAAACGATTAGGGAGAAATACTGGACCAATTAAACAGTCTCCAAAAATAGCAAGCCAAACATTTAGCGAAAAACGGTTTTGGTGATGCAGTTCAACAACAGCATGGGGATTTTCATCTGCCCAGACGTGATTGTTATGAAAATTGAATATTCCGTCTCTTGTAAACCCAGCCTCGTCACTAAATAAAATCTGAGTGGCAAAATTAGGAGTTTCTGTCAGCTTTCGTAAAACCCAATGACAAAAAACCCTACGTGCATCATAATCGTGAGGAGCAAGAACTTGCACGCGTTGAATGTGGTAGGGATAGAGCTCCTGTTCCCGCAGAATTCTCCAAATGAGAGGATGACTGACGTTCAGTTCTGCGGCAAGTCTTCGGGTGCTAATATTTGGGTTGTCTTCTACCCGTCTCAAAATATCTAATTCTACTGCGGGAGAAGAAACTGATCTCTACCAGAACCACATTTAATTTTAAATGAACCAGTTTCGGACAGCCGGATATGAAGTCTTGAGAAAATCTTATCACTGGGTAGAGTAGTCACAATTTAAGAAATACATATTACGTCATATCCGTTTTGGGCGCTGGAGTCGTCGGATGAGTCCATTATGCCAGCTATAGGGTGTTTGAATTCAGCGGGCGTCGTCAGTCGACAATTTCGCATCTGTCAAAATTCAAATTAGTGTCTGTCTCTGAATTTGTGGAGTTGATCGCTTTTTACCGTGTTATTATTATTATTATCTAGTGTTACCTACTTCATATAAATAAGTGTCTTTTTCAAGACATCTCATACTTCGTTTATAGATAGTGGTAAGTTGACTGCATTGCATAAGATTTTTTTTATAGAAATCTCTTTTATGATGATGACGAGTATGACGATGATGCTGTCGTGATCTCTTAACTCTTAAAGGCACCCCTTAGTTTTATTCTTTACTGTAAAATATAGTTTATTGTTCTTAATCCAGTGCTATAGTATTTTAGGAAGGACTTGTGTATTTGATTATAATATTTCACCATATAGTATCGTTCATTGTACTTTGTATTTCATATTTATTCCTGAATAAATGACGATGGCTATTTTGGTGCTTTATTTTTTTTGAACATAAACAAATAAATACAAATTTATTTAAAATTAAATAATTTTAAGCACAAAATTAAATGTTTTATTTTTACCTTCTTAGTGCATGTTCCATGTATCTAAAAACATTCTTTGTTCATTGAAAATTACGATGTATTATAATTATTACGTAATTTCTATTAACCCAAATATTTTTACGAACGGTTTCCAAAATATTGACGTACCCAATAACTAATTTAATAATAATATTAATTATTCAACATTATTATTACATATTAATTTGATTTGCTATTTTTCTGTAGTAACTTCTGTTACTGGCGTGCATTTTCTCTCAAGCACCTCTGTCAATTTAAATCACCTCCGCCACTGATAGCTTCAGTTCTCGTATTTTACGTTGACAGTATGATGACGTAATATGTATTTCTTATATTGAGACTACTCTAACAACCGATTTGGAAATTCTTCGGCATACATACGCCGTGCTTCAGTGGCATTACCATTCGTACGACCGTACATAAAATGCATATCGGCCATTTCTGCATTTGTGTACTTATGCATAATTCGAGAACAAAAAAAAATTGACGCAAATGATAAATAATCTGATGACAGATGTCTGACAGAACTAATTTAAAGTCACAATCAGTTGTTTGACAAAGGGAACTATTCTCAAAACCGAAAAATGCTTTTTTTTATTTTAAAATATGCAATCGACTATATGTCAAAAACAGTTGAATTGCGGACCCATGTTGACTAAGACTTTTTTGTTTATTTCCACCAGTACTATAATTGGGTAAAATATCCGACAACCTTTTTTTAACACACTGTATGTGATATCGTGATTAAAAGTTTTACATCAAAAGTTGACTTTTAACAAACTAAAATATTCACGAAAACATTAAATAACGCAATTATAAAATTCATAATTCCCAACTTTATCATCACGCTGTATAACCAGCAAGCGTTAGAATAATTTGCCAAAATAATGTATCTATACCTTGGTAAAATTAAAATTTTATATAAATATTATTTGTAAATATCACTCGTCCCGCATATTCCATCCACTTCATGCAAAATTTTAAAATATTCGTTTATGATTTCGATCCTAAAACCTCCCCAAAGCATTTCAATTAACGTTTTTTCTTTCCAAAGCGACATATAAACTTCTTTTCGAACGCCCGAACCAACGGCGCCGCTGTTGTCAATTAAAATTTTTCGGGTCGACCTCTTGTGCAACGGATCCCTGTGATCTTTTTCCCGTAAATTATGAAGAAATTAGACGGGGGCAAGCAAGCACGGTGGAAACCGAATACCGGAGCAAGGAAGGCATCGCGCATTCAGAATTAGAAGACTGGTGTATGTAATAGTATGTATATACAACACTTCCTGGCGGGCCGAAACGGTGCTGTGTGGACCAGTGAATCAGATTCCGATTCTATATATACGATTAACGATATAAATAAACACCGATATACACGTACACAAACACGCACCGAACGCATAAATAGACGCGTGTTATGTATGTATGTAATATGTATATACACATGCGAACCGGGCAGGAGAGAGTTTGGAAGTGAAGTATAGTGGCGATTAGAGGTTAATTTTAAAATGTGTTTAAACTTCTTTTATTTATTTGTTTCGTCATCGTATTACATACTTCGGATAACGCCGTATTCTAAACACTGAGAAAATAATCATTTTATTAGAATGGTGAAGATAGATTTCATTGAGAGATACAGATTTTTTTTATACAAGAAAACTGAAGCGTTGGTAGGATGAAACCCGTATTAATAGAGAACTCAGTAACTTATAAAATGGAATAGAGAAAAGGAATAAGGAAAAGGGAAGGGGGAAAAGGGAAAAAGGAATAGGGAAAAGGGAATAGGGAAAAGGGAATAGGGAAAAGGGAATAGGGAAAAGGGAATAGGGAAAAGGGAATAGGGAAAAGGGAATATGGAATAGGAAAAAGGGAATAGGGAAGAGAGAATGGGGTAAAGAATAAGGAAAAATGAAAAATAAACAAATATAAAAGACAGCTTAAAAATATGAAAAGCACTGATAAAAAATGTTGAAAATAAAAACTAGAGCGCTACCTGAAACGTATTGTACATACTATAAGTGGTATTTGTCATGGTGAAGAGACCGACTTACAAAACCACCTTCTTCAAGGGGCACGTTCTAGGAGAATGCCGGACTTCTAGTTTATAAAATATTATGTAAAGATTGTAATCAAGCATACATTGAGCGAACAAACAAAATGAATCCAAACTTGGTACAAAGAGCATTCGGTTCTAATTTAGGAGGTTCGACAAATCTAGTCTAGATAACACATGCTTCTAGAAAACAACAAAACAGACGATGTGATACCAGCTGCAAATAATGTAAATAACTATGTATATACAGGTTGAATCAAATTGGATGTAGGTACAATTACCTCAAAAACTTATGACCGCGGTTGGTAAAACGAATTCGTACCTGCAATTCTAACATATCCACTTTAAACGCAATGCCATTGTAATCTGCGACGCAATGAACTATCCTCTCGAAAGATAATACCCTTTACGGTGCCCGACAAAGATGCCGCCCGGAATTAAAGCCTTTGTAATTCCCGCCAAAGGATTTTATACAATAATTCTGATTTCTGATTCTCTTGTTTACGTCGAAATTTTATTTCAATCAACTGTTCGTATTTTTTTTCTTATATTTGAATTATCATTAACTTTAATTCTCTTTAGTTACCTGGGTGCGTTATATTAGTATTTTTAATAAACATATTTAAACAATAATTTATTTTTGTATATAGTTTTAGTTTAAATTGTTTTATTCCAGTTGTTATAATAGGGTATATATAACTCACTATTACATGAATAAATTAATGTCCTCAATCTTTATATATCTTTTTTAACTTTACAAATATCAATGCAAATTTACTTATTTAAGTCGAATCATCTTAATTGTTAAAGTTTAAAGCTTAAAACATCTAATCCACATTTTATGCGAAGATTCCAACAAATGTAATTTAATTTTTGCCGTCATAAAAAGCAATAGAAATAAAATATTAAAAAAGAATAACAATTATTTTTAATAACTATTAAAATAATTTTTAATAAAAAATAAGATTTTTTTCCATATTTTCTAGACTTTTCCAATAAAAATTGCCATTTGGCATTTATGTCTGATAGATTATTTTATACATATTAAGAAATTCTTATAAAACTATACCTTAAACAGTATTTTCTAACTGAAGTAGTGGTTTTAGTAAATTTATTTCTTCAAATAATTATACAAGAACATATTTTAAATATTTGCACAAATTATGCATTCTGATCACGTGCGAGTAATCGATGGCTAAAATAAACAACAAAGGAAAGGCATATATACCGACAATCGTTTCGAAAGATAATCCCTTTGATGTGATGCAACAAAGATGCCGTAACCTTTTCGGCTAGATTTACATTCGCAGTGTTTTGCTTTCAATTAGTGATGGTAAGACCCGGTTCTTTTTGGTGACCTGGATCATCCAGATCAATCATTGAAATGACCCGTTCATGAAGATTCGTTCATATGAATGAGTGTAAAAAAGAAGCACCTTACATATCCTTGATCATCTGCTCTGACCGAATCACCCCGTTCACTATGTATCGTTGACTAATGTAGTAGGCAATCAATTTTACGGAAAGTATACGTTAATTTATTAAACTGAATTTAGACAATGTAAGAATGCTCCTGAAAAATAGGCCGTATACTCAATTTTGTTTGCTTGGACCAAAATCAAAAAGTACAGAACTGGGTTATTTCTTAATAATCGACCATTTCACTTACGAGAGGCGATTTCTCGTATGCGCAATGTTAAATCTAAACCATTCAAATATCAAATGACTCACAGCTCAGTTCTGTATGCGCGCTGTCCACCATTCATATGAACGATAAGGTCACGGAACGTGATTGAATCAATCACGGGTCTTCAGACAGATTCGGTCTTTATGAACGGGTTGTTCGTGACCTCCACATCACTACTTTCAATAACAAAATAATTCTTGGAATCAACACACGCGCAAATGCTGGTAGATTAAAGGAGATGTATCTTTCTTTATGTTTCTCTGTGGCTTATTTTCCCTATGTCATCTTTTTTTGAGTCGATAGTACATAACAAATAAACATACTGTGTAGAGGAAATACGAAAAAATAAGATAGGCAGTCCAGAGCTACTTTTTCGAGATAAAAACATCGGTGAAATCAAATTTTAGATTTATCTGATCGTTTTCAAGAAGAAAAAAATGATTTTTCTTCAATTTCATACATAACTTCCTTATTATTTAGAATTTAAAACAAAACTATTTTTTAATATTTTTTTTTTCATCTAAAAATTCTATCAAATGAACATTTAATATTTCAATTGAATGCATGGCCTAGCTGTCAACATAAACATAAGGCCGAGCTGCGGGCCTTTCAAGATCTAATATCGACATAGTTTCGGTAAGAGCGCACGAACCTCGTCCTCTAATAGCTTAATTGGTAAAGCGCCCGTCCGGTAAGCGGGAGGATGTAGGTTCGAATCCTGCGCTAGGAGAAAATAATTTCCTGGGAAAAATTACTCCTAATTATTACAGTCAATAGCAGAAATACATTAATTTGTTATTACTGGTAATGTTACAGCATTGTGTATTTTCACCTCTCATATCTATGTCTCTGCGACCCAATTAATTCACTTTTTATATATTGGTATTATTAAATCTTCTTCCAAGTCTTTTGGTATTACCTGTTTATTCCATGCTTCTCTAACCATTTTCAATATCCACTGGTTTCCCTTTCCTCCTGAAGCTATTTGATCATTTCCACATTCTCCACATGCTTTTCCTATTTTAATTTTTTTGTATTGCTGCTTCTATTTTCTCCATTTTTATATCTTGTCGTCCCTGTTCCTCTATTTATATTTTCTTCCATCAATAAAGGGTGTTTATTGAACTTATCCGTTTTGTGTTCTGTACATGTCTCTAAAATTCCTTGTGCTTCATTATCCGTCATTTAGTTTTAATTTATTTATATAGAACATTTATTAATGTTATTTGCGGGTATTAACTTAAGGTAGCGAACGTAGGCGTTATAGGGGCGGCGTCCTTTCGGCGTAGAAACATCGTCGTTGGCGTCGGCGCTGTTTTCCCAACCTAGAGTCCGCGTTTTGCCCGTGGAGCGAATCTACTTCCGGCCCGACTAGGTCGGGGCCTCTGTCACCGTGTTCATCTCTTCAGAATCGAGTGTACGACGGCGACGCTCATCTCACATCGACCCATTCATCCTTTCATCATATACATACATACATAGGTGCAGATAGTGCAGTCTGCAGTATGTTCTAATACCCCATCTTCCCGTGTCCGTATGCATGCGTAATATCTGCATGCATGCATGTATAAAGTAAGAAGTCGGTAGCACTCGAGTTCGGACCCGAATGCAGTCGGTCGGGTACATAGCCTGCACACAGCAGAACATACAACGCACACAGAGGAGACGGGCACGTAAGCGACACATGCACACTGCCATAGAGCGCGCGCTGCCCGCAGAATCTCGAAACCAAGGATGAATGAATGGCCGGCGAAAAGAAAGAGAGAAAGACGGTGTGTACACCGCCGTTCGTGGAAATTGGCGCAAACGGTTTAGATGCTATTTGTAAATGCGCCCGGAAATAAATACATAAACCAAACGGTATTTTCTTTGTAACAAGTTTGCGCGATTATATAGTATACTGTTACCATGTGGGGCTTGATTCGCATTCTGGGTTGTTCGCTATTTTAGAATTCACTTCCTTCCTGACATTAAAGCGTACAACATCTCACGTAAGGTTATTTTATTTATCTCAGGTAATTCGTTAATAATTTCATCTGTAAAAAGCTTGCAATCTTAATTATAATTTCAATTTGTATGTACCCAACATTTTGCTTGTTATTATTAAATTTGTTATTGTAATACAAGTGTTTTATTTTGATTATTGTTATTTCCGACCACCTTGCCGTAGGTTACGGCTGGCGCTCACAACATTGACCGGTGCTCATAAATCGGGGCTGGGTCGTGGGTTTATTTAAATACCAGCCCCGATTTACGAGCACCGGTCAATTTGTGTAATTGTTACCATTTTTTTTTATACTACAGGGTGAGGCAGAATAACGAGCGATTTTGAAAAAGCTGTAAAAAACAAGAAAATCAATATTTAGGAATAAATTTATTATTTTCTTAAAGAACATAAAAAAGCATTAATTATTTTATTTTTTAAAAATAACTCCGGAAAGATGACGTCCGTTCAGGCGTACACATTCTGCCAAACGTGTTTTGAAACTATTCATAACATTTTGCAGCATTGCTAGGGAATGTTTTCCACTTCCTGTCGGATCCGTTCTTTCAAGGCCTGAATTGTTTGTGGTGGGTTATCTTGAAACACTTTACTTTTTAAGTACCCTCACAAGAAAAAGTCGCACGGTGTGAGGTCCGGTGAACAGGAAGGCCAGGTGATGTCCCCATATCGAGATTTGGAAATAATCTGTTAACAACATTCATGCTTACTCTCGCTGTATGGGAGGTTGCTCCGTCTTGTTGAAAAAATGTTACCTCGTTAACTTCGTAGCGTGCAAGCTGTGGTTCAAAAAAGTTTTCCAACATGTCGGCGTATCTTTGTGAGTTTACTGTCACAGCATTGCCACGAGCATCTTCAAAAAAGTGAGGCCCTATGATCCCCGATGAAGACATAGCGCACCACACGGTAACTTTTGTGGAGTGAAGGGTTGTTGATGCATTTGTCTAGGATTTACGTCACTCCAGTATCTAAAGTTCTGTTTATTGACGTAACCGGACAAATGGAAATGGGCTTCGTCATTCATCCATAAGTTGTTTAAAACATCTTCATCTTGATTAATTAAATCTGAAAACTCTTCACAGAATCGTTGTTGACTCACATAATTCGTGCCTTTAAGAGCCTACACAATTTGGATTTTGTATGGATGAAGATGGAGATCCATGTGTAATATTCGTCTGACGGTTCGGTTTGAAATCCCAAGTGTAGTGCTATGCCGGCGAGCTGAACGACGCGGACTTCGTTCGATCGCAGTTCTTACATGCTCGATATTTTCGGGCGTACGCACCGATTTTCGCCGACCAGGCTTCTTTTTTGTCGTTGACGAAGTTTCCTCAAAGTTCCTAACCCATTTTTTAATGGCTCAGGCAGACGGCACTGGTTGATTGCGATTAATGTTAAAATGATTTCGAAAGGCACGACGCGCGCGTATGTAAGAATTACCATTTTGATAAAACGCCTTAACAGGGTACGCGCGCTGCTGAGGGGTCCAACGATCCATTGTTACTAAATGCTAATATCAACGAAACATGGCCGATAGTGTCCCTACCACCTCCGAATGACACAGCGCGAATCGCAGCCTTTTTAAAATCGCTCGTTATTCTGCCCCACTCTGTATTTGTTGCAGTTACGTTTTTGACGCCCAACGTGAGGTTCGTTCCATCGGTGTTAACGAAAGAGGTATATTTTATAGAAGGCATGATGGAACATGTTCTTAAATCTAAACATCCGAAATATCTTTTATCATGTAAGTGATCTAAATGTCGTCAATCAATGAAAGGGCGTAACGAACTTTTACTGTTAACTTATTTACTTTGCTAAAATCTGCAAACATTCTAACGCCACCATAGTTGTTTTTATCTAAAGCC
Source organism: Protaetia brevitarsis (assembly GCA_004143645.1). Taxonomy (NCBI): domain Eukaryota; kingdom Metazoa; phylum Arthropoda; class Insecta; order Coleoptera; family Scarabaeidae; genus Protaetia; species Protaetia brevitarsis. The sequence goes on along the minus strand of RXPK01000187.1, from coordinate 1,857,743 downwards.
ATTTAATAACGAACTGTTATTTTGCCTTGTTCCAATGAATCTTTCATAAATCCAGTAACAGACTGTTTCTCAATAAACACGTGGCTTGAAATAAAGGAATTGTTCATTGTCCAGAACAATTTTCATGCTATAATTAACTAAAGTTTTTTTTTCTTGCGTCTTAACAGGTTTAATGTCATATTTATAAAATATATTTAATAACTTTTCCCTATTAGCATTATTTAGCGACTCTTCAATATTTAATTCAATAACACGCTCCTAATATTCAATCTTCATAATTTTAATTACAAATTCATCTAATAAATGTGCTTTAGATGAATTTCAACCATCAGTTGTTATTATGTTTGCGCCCATGGGAAGACTTCATTTATCTCCCAGCATTCCCCAAGGAGTAAGGAGTAAAAACAATGGAAAACCTTACCGTGGGAGCAACACCTGGGAAGCGACCTCATGCCTTGTTATTGATAACCAGCAAATTATTAGTATTTTCTTTCTGGGTTTGAAAGAGACAGCTTTCACGTCTATTCAATTTCAATAGCTGTGCCATCTCCAATAGCTCCTCTTTGCAAAACATGAAGCTGTCTTCTTCAACAGTGGAAGGATTTTTCATCTCAATGAGCTGAAAGCAAATGAAACAACAACAGTACCTATTCTAATATTTAACAATAAGTCAGTCCTCTAACTAATACTAATTAAATTAAACAATAATATTTTAAGTATTTATTTTATACACCCCTTCTGTGCTAATAACTATAATTTAGCATCAATCCATACCACTAAAGAGTATGAAATGTTTATTTATAAATAGCTACTACCCTACTAATTATCTGAATAGCATACCGTATTTAACTGTTTAGCGGCATCACTAAAAAGAATCCCACTGTTTAGCCGATTAGTTATCTCTAACGTCTATTTCGCGTCACAGTCAATTTCATCGCTTAGCTAATGTCCTAACTTCCGAACACGACTGCCACTCATCAGTGATTGGACATTTAACAAACATGCCCCGCTGTTTATACCACACCACATTCAGAATGCGAATCATTAACCCTCCCAAATTTACATAAAAATGATTGAAAATTATCGTGACCCGTTATTAATTCTAGTGCCTAAATTAACCCATGTCTAATTATCGCGCTATCCCCCCTAGCTATTTTTTTGGCTAATTGATCCTCATTACCGATTGTATCTACGTGAGCCCTAGTCCAAAAAAGTTGCATAAACCCCTCACACTAATATACTACACTAATATAACGTACTACCTGATTTACTACAACTAATTCTGCCTAAAAAGCATCATAGTCTCCTAATTTAAATTTTCAATTATGTATTTCAATATGCCTATTATAAACAATAAACTCCGCCCTTCTACCACACTCACTCTTTGACCCATCCATAAAAAAATCTAAATTCTCTCCAAAAGTGCAAAATAGCAAGAAAAAAACAAAAAATTGCAGTAGCACATGAAATATCTCAAACAAAATTTAACTGTCATGTTAGTAAATACTGTGTTAAAGTAGAACATTCCGTTGCACTAGCGGAGGCATAATCGAATAACTGTAGTTATCTGGTGATCTTAGGATTGTAAAGGCCGTTTTACACCTAGCTACTTATTGCGCAATTTAGTGGTCAATTTAAAATTTTACGTGTATAACACGTATTTAATCCGTGTTTTACACGTGTTATTTTAAATTGGCCAATAAATTGCGTAATAAATAGCTAGGTGTAAAACGGCCTTAATACAGAAATTCTCGAATGATCGTCAATAATCGAATAGCTCCTTTTCCGTCATTCGATTATGCTCACCAGTACATTGGACTACTTAAAGATAGATTTGGTAACTGAAACTAATTAAGGTTAGGGATTCATAATGCTGTTAATAATAAATTTGCATGTGATATGATTTTATATGAATTAACTGAGTCAGAAGAAGAAGGGTTGGTTGAAAAATCCTGATTATATAGCTCAAATGGAAAGCAATGCTTCACTTATATACATTAATGAACATAAGATAAATATAAAATACCTAATCTTTTAAATAGTTATATGTTACATATTTATTACAAAACAAACAAAAAAACTTTAAACATAGAATAAAATTAAACACATTTTTTATTTCTTTTTTTTGTACATACCTTGCTAATATTTCTTCTTTCTCTAGTGTTAGAGGGTGCTTCTCTCCTTTGAAAATATTTTTTCTTTTAAATTCCAATTGTTTGTTTTCATACTGCAATTTGCACCTTTAAAATCTATTATTTTCTAAATCTGTTGGAGAATCTACGACAGCTGTTTTAAAATTATTAAATATACCATTACCATCACACATGTATTTAGATACCTGTGCATTTTCATCACTTTGTTCAGTGTTTTTCTGAGAAATTTCTCTATTATGCGATCACATAACCTTATATTGCAACATTTTCACTTCTTTATTGTCCGCTGGAATTGAATAATATCTGCTTTATTGACATCTTCCTCTTCTGCGCCATTTTCTTTTGTATTTAGTTTATCTTGTATACGTAGTACCTACACTGAAATACAAAATTTATGTCTCCCTAAAATTTCTGTGTGAACAAATAATGCATCTAATTTATATAAATATATAATAAACATATCTGAGGCAGCATTCAACAATAACTTGAGCGTTTAATAAAACAAGGGCCACATCTTAAGCAAACACAGAGACATATTATATTTATAAAATTCAAAGAAAAAATACCTTAGGGAGACATGAGTTTTGAATTTGACTGTACACATGAATATTACTTTTTGTTGTTGGAGGTTATAATACAGATATATTTTAACCACAATTCACATATTCTAAAACGCAAACCTTAGTAATAAAATAAACACATACAGGTATATATTTTTATTTTGCCTACCTTGTACTGTGGTACCATCATTTTTATCTATCAATCCTTGCCCTGTTTCATTTAGATTTGAACTGCTTTACGATAAATAGTTTTTAAGTTCCCAACCTTGTTTTTAATTTATACTTGTTTTTATAATTTTGTATAAAAAGTTTGTGCAGTTGGTTTTTATATTTGTCCGTTAGTTTTTATAGTATTGTATCAGTAGATAGGGTCCATAGTTCAATCTGATTCAATGTATATCCTCTTCTGTCCATCTTTGAATAACTGCAACTTTTCGATTTCGCCGGTTTGAATTTTCGGAACAAAACTTGTATGGAAATATAAACATTTAAAAGAATAAAGAACTAGCATGATTTATATAACTTACATTTAATGGAGAGTATCTTGCGTATGTATCCATTTTATTTCAAATTCAAATTTAATACGAGCTTAAAAATTCATACCTAATTCAACATAACCTTAAACTATTGAATACTCAGTATACATTCAAAAGATGTAGTAACATAACGGCTATCCGCTACACTAAAAGATACATTATACGGCCCATTACCCTTTTACACCCAAGGAATTGTTTTATGCCGTGTGTTTTAAATCGAGCTGGGAATAATTCGCATCTCGCAGGGCTTGTTCGGAAAAAGCAAGCGCATGAACATCCGTGAGCACCAGTGTACGTATGCGTTTCTATGTATTTGTGTGTGTGTATGTGTGTTGGTCGCTTGTGCTGTAGCGGCCGCGACGAGCGAGAGCGGGACAACGGAAGCTGCGAGGCGAGGCCTGCGCGTGCGCACACGCGATCTTCTCGCGAGCTAACATCGGCCGCCCAGACTCAGACCGCTTAAGGTTCCGTGAAGCGCACAGCACTACCGTGTTGTGTGTTATTCACCGCGATTGGTTTGTTTGTTTGTTTTTTTATCACCCGTTTTCCACCCATCTCCGCCTCAACCGACCAAATAATTAATACCACGCGGATTAATCTAATCTCGACGTAGTGATTATAAAAAAAGACCAGTGCTTCTTTCGCCGTTCCTGTTGTTTCTTTCCCGCATCATCGGGGGCCCGCCTGCCGACCACAGAGAGTGAGAGCCTCTAACCCTTCATCCAGGCCCGCCACGCACGAGAATAAGGGAGGCTGTGCGATTGTCCGTTTGTGCATTATAATCGAAATATTGTGAGAGGGATAACAAAAAAAAAAAAAAAACGGGATTCGCTGTACAACCAGAGTGCGCGAATGTGACGAACGTGGGGGCTGCTTACTTACACCAGTGTCAAGTGTCAAATTCACATGTTAAGACGCGGGTGCATCACCACCTGGGGACGCGACTACCAACACCACAAACACCAGCATCACCGAGACACGACAGCGTTGAAAAACCGTTGCTCCAGAGCAGCAAACGCCGCTGAGGTAAGTCGTATTATTATTGTGTATCTATCATTATTTCTTCTTCAACTTATTTTATGAATCCTTTTAATACGACGCGTGGTCGCACACGGAACCGGCCGCCCTTGGCAAAGTCCTCCAGGTCTCGCTGAATGAGAGGCGGCTTCCTTGGCACGCGTCGATTCAGGACCCGCGCTTTCCTCTCGTGTTTGTTGATGTTTTTGTTGTAGTTGTTATTGTTCATTCACATTGTAATTCATTGAGTCTCACCGTTGAACAGCACGTCGTGTGAGTAGTTCATTAACCCGCTGGCCGGCGGTATATAGTACTGCGGCAGCATTCGAAAAAGCGAATATTGTTATTTAAAAATAAACAAAACTGGCGAAGCGGTATCTGTATTTGTGCGCGTTTTGTCACACATATCCGACATTTGTGGAGGTGTAAAATGCGCCATATAATAGGTACCCTTTTAAATATTATCCTTGTGTGCATCGCTATCAGTCCAATAAGAATCTGCAGCTTACACGATATTCAACACAGTAAACAATAAGAAAGTTAATAGTTGGAATCCCTACAAACTCTATCGTTCGGTTGATGAGCATTAATTTGAGGTTAGGATTTATTTATTTCACATCTTTTTGATTCACTCCTTTTAAAACAAGCGTAATTTTATTGGTTAGATACTCTCCAGCCGTTATATTTCAATATTAGAAGATTGACAGCCTACCGTTTTTGAGGTTAGAAATCCTGATTTATAGATACTTCATATATTATACCTAACTTATAGCTTATACCTTTTTTTTTATCAACCCCAATGCTTTTTAAATAATTAATAGATACTATTAAAGGAAATAAAATGAATTATTTGAAACCCAAAACATACAGCATAAAAAGAGAGGATATTTTACATAATAAAGCAGTTTTTATATATTATTTAGTCCTTATTTCAGTTTTAAATCAATTCATTATTATTTGGAATATGACTAGGCATGAAACTAAAACGTTTAAACATAACTTAACATAATTATTTATAAATGCAACGTTTAAAACATTTTTTATTTTAAATAATATATAGCATAATACCCAATATTTTTCTTTATAATTAATTATAATGTGACAATATACAATTGTCACATTATAATTAATTATTAGACTAGGAATATAGTAATTTTCATCACGAATTTTATGGTAATGTAACTACCTATTAACCGTGTAGTCAGTATGCCATCAGCATGATTTCGAGTTTCGCTTCTTGTTTACTTATTTAAAAAAAACTGAAATCAAAAGCTATTCTTAAAGAGAACAATCTATTTTTCTTAAAAAGAAATTGAAAAGATTAAAATTTAAATATGACAACCATCAACGAACTTTATAAGCTTTTAAAACCCTTATTTTTTGAGTTTTTACATAAATGCCTTTTAGTTTTCAAATAAGAATGCTTAAAGTATTTTAAAAATTATTTAACTTCGTATCGATAATTTGCCACCATATGTTTATCATAAGGTAACCAAAAAAAAAAACATCTGTGTGCTGCCCGTAAAAACACGTTACAACTTTTTTACTTATTGGAATTAAAAAAAACGGTTTTAGAATAACATTGTTAAAGCTGCAAATTGTCGTTTAATGTATATTACTAACTGATTGTTTTTTAACCGATACACGTGGGTAATGTGGGTATTTACCGTTAATTTTTAAAGATCCTAATACCCAAATTTAAAAATCCCCCCACTATTTTTGGTAAATAAAACCATTAAAGTAACTATGAAAGAATCAACGTTGAAGTTACTAAGAGTAATTGCGGGAAATTTAAATTTGAATATGTTTAGGCCTTTTAGTTTGCAAACAAGTAAATTCAATTTTACAGTAGAATGCTTTCTAAGTATTTTAAAACTTATTTAACTTATCGACAGTTTGCCACCACTTGTTTATCGTAAGTTAACCGAAAAAAAACATCTGTGCTGGCCGTAAAAACACGTTACAATTTTTTAGTTATTGAATTAAAAAAAAGGTTTCAGAATAACACTGTTAAGCTGCAAACAATCGTTTAATGTATGATACTAGTTGATTCTTTTTTTGTTTTTACTGATGCACCTGGATATTTTAATAATATACAGGCTGGATTTATTTCGGAGTTTACTAGAGGAATGGAAAGCCGGTCAAGTGAGAGTAGCGCGGCAGTTTTATAAATTCATTTGTTTACTTAAAAAAAACTATAATAGTTTAGTTTTAGTTTTTAGTAATTGTTAGAAAGTCGCAATTAGTTTAACTTCGTCTTTCTTTTTATGTAGGTGTTAATATTGATCACCACAAGCAAAAGAAAAAATAAAACAGTGCAAAACATTTGCAATAATGGCAATAACAGATGTTAATTAACGTAAAAAATAAACATTAACATAAACTTGTACAAGTCGTCTTCCGTTTGGTACAAACATTTTATCGATCTAGTATTAAATTCTCTTAGCAATGTTTCGCAAAAAATAGAAACTGGATTGATTGCCGCCATACATTTTCTAAGTTTTTGAAATACATCTATCTATCTATCTATCTATCTAAGTGATCGATATTTCTAAATGGTCGAAATTTGCAAACATTGTGTTTTATGTAGCCCCAAAAAAATAATTCCATTGGGGATAGGTCTGACGACCTTTGGAGGCCAGAAATTTTTCGAAAAAAACTCGAAGAGGAAAAGAAAGAAGCATTTGATAGTTTCGGGGCAAAAAACGTTGGAAATGTGGTTTATGCTGTAATTGTTTTGTGTTATTTCAAAATAAAATAAGTTGTGCAGCAAAAATTATTTCCATTTTGAAGTTTTGCTTTTCAAGGCTATAAAAATTTCTAAACTAATTAATTTGATATAGTATGTATGATTTTCTCTCACAAATTATACACATAATAGGATATGATGAATGCTGTATGACCTCAATCGCTTTTAGTTCCGAAAAAACGATTAAATCTTTTTGCTAAAACTAAGCTAAACTTCATCATATTTGGATATATAGCGTTGAATTTAAAACAATATTTATTAATAAAAGAATCTTCTAAACCCAAAAACTGAAATATTTTACTGTTAGTATAGTTTCATATTTTTGACTTTCCCTCGTATACAATCAAATTTTCGACAGATTTGATGAGTGTTATTTTAGTTTCGAGACATGCAGAGGTAATTTGTAAGAAAAAAGATTTACTAAATTCAAAGACAAAACAACTGCACTTTTTGCCGGTTACTGTATATATAATAAACATTCATGTGTGAAGGTATATTGTCTGAAATTAAGGTTGCTGCATTATAAAATCTAAATGAAAACTAAAGGGTATTCCACTTAATTACAGTTACTTTGAAGAAAACAATTTTCCGGTAAAACAGCAGCCTATTTTCAAATAAAATAAATATATCAGGGAATAGATTTTCAACATGATAAAAATCAAAACTTTTAATGCAGTCTCTTTTCTCAGTATAAGCTAAGCGTTGATGAGTCAGTCTGCAGATATAGGTAAAACATATGTATATATAGATTAAGCGAAAGAAATATGGGTTATTCTAATAAAATACCCTGGCATGATCGTTTTATATTAATAATAAATTGTTTCTTATTAAAACAAACCCGCAATATAAATGTATAATATAATATATACCTTATCTACAAAGGAAGCAAATATTATACCACATGGTATAATAATAATATGCTGTTAATACTTAATAATAAGCGATTATCTAAATCGCTCAACATGAGTAGCTGTTAAGTTGATCCGTAGCACCATAATACGAGATTAAACCACGATCTACCGATGATGTATGCGCACATATTCCGTAAATATAGATATACATTGTCCGTTGAGATTATATATTAAAATAATATTATAAGCGTTTTAGAGCTTTCGAATGCGGGCAACATTGTTGAGATCACTTATAAACGCTAGCTACATAAATAATTTATATACGCATTTGATCTCTATTTACGTGTATAGATCCGATTAAACAAATAAATAAATTAGATGATACGTATCTTTCGTAACATATAGCGGAATGTCACAAAATTATATTATATCATAATATATACCTACTAGGCAGAAATGAGAAAAAATATTCATCAAATTACATCGTTTTTCTTGTAGCCACCGATATCTCGAGTGGTATGGCCGTGTAAATCGGTAGTTCTGGCGAGGTTAGTGAAACCCATTGGTGATAAGCTATCAGAGGAAAACCACAACATGCGTGTGTATGTATAAAATATATTTACAAGCCCTCGTGCGTGAGGTACTGCGTTAGGTAATTTATCCTTGCGTTAATATAGGAAGGAAAAAATAATATACTGTTTAAAGAATGACGATGAAAGTTTTTTTTTTTTTAGTGAGAGAACAGTTTAGCCAGCTTAAAAAAGTGATTTTGACGAGTTCAACGCTTTTTCCACCTTCTCGCCTAAAACATTATTTATTTGCGTGTGCTTAAGATGGATCAGCAATCGGGTTTCCAATTTCTAAGCCTATAGCTTAACAAAAATCTCGTGATAGTGGTGAGTCATTTTGCACACATTGTACTACTTTAATTCTGCACTTTTGGCCGGTGCGGAACTTTCACGAACGATTTTGTCGAGTTGTAACTTTACTTCAAATAACATCTTTCCAATATGGCAATTTGTCATTGCTTACATTGGTACCTACACACATTAAAACTCATTCACTAGTTCTTTATCTTTTATAATGTTCGCCGCCTGCCTTTTCCCTATTTTAAATCTTGTAGCTGAAGTACCAACACTTGGCTTTTCTTTGTTGTAGACTTCAATGACATTATTTTCTTCTTGAATCGTAAGAACACGTCTTTGGTACGTTTGAGATATTTTTTTGGTAATTGGCAGTGAGTTTTATATATATAACATCGAGCAGTATTAGTGGAATGAATAATATAAACATCATTTATCACCCAATTAACATTTTATCCATATTTTGTAAATTCTACGAATTTTTAACGAATGAAATGGTAATTGCATATTTTAACAAATTTCAGCAAAGTCAGCATGGATTCCGACCGAATTACTCAATAAACACTGCTTTGTATGAATTTGTAAGTCGGATCTCGTCTGATGTTGACACCAATTCACTATGTCTTGCTATGTTTTTTATGATTTGTCGAGAGCATTTGATAATGTCGACCATAACATCCTAATCAAGAAGGTGCATAACTATGGAATTAGAGGTATCCCTCTTTATTGGTTCAGTATTAGCTATCTATCTAATCGTTCGCAAATAGTAGTAATCATTGATTAACATACTGCTGTGAACTGATGGTACCAGCATATATGAAAAGCGAAATTAAAAAAATTATTAAATCAACTAGCTCAGCGGATAAAAATCTAAAAGGGCGCAAAAGACAATTTGATTTCAGGGTAACTTTCATGAAAAGTAATTGTGGGTGTTTGAACAATTTGACTTTCTTTAAAATCCCAAAAGATTAAAATGATTGATTCAAAAATAAAAGAACTATAATTTAGAATGATATTTACAATCATTAATTTTATTGTATAAAAAGAAAAAAAAACATTTGATACAAATTACAGGAAAAATTAAAACCATGAATATAAGATTCTGGCAAAAAACAAACCTGCATAAGACTCTACAATTTAAAAAGGACGATGCAAATCCTTTATCAAATAAAATGGTAGATTTGTTCTAGAAGAAATACCAAATCGCACAAAAAATCCACGTGGTTTCAAAATTTTAACCAAACTATAATTTAAACGTGGAGAAACAAGTATAATTTAAATTGAAATTTAAATTAAAAGCTCAAAGCTTCTTTTTTCACCTTCACCGTGGTGATTAACAATAAAATTCAAATCAGAAAGAAAAAAAAACGGAAAATTTAAACTCTTAAGACAAAAAAAACTTCTTCTAGATCAAATTCAAAATAACGGATTTTATATCTAAAAGTGCACAACAATATAACATCAATTATTTAATTGGAGTTCCACGATTAATGTTCTGAATTCAATTTAAACGAACAAAGTTTTAATAAAATGAAATCACCAAAAATGGTAACCAAGCAAATAAATAACAAGTACTTACTTCACGGCATCAATCTATGGAACTCCCTTAAAAGAGGCCCTACATCGCATACATATAACAGAATAACAATTGCGCGCGCTGCAACAAACGCAAAAGATCATCGAAGACCTTTTAAGAAGGACATGAACTAACATGAGTAAACACTATCAATTTAAAAATGTGAAAACAAATTAAATAACTGAACATTTAAATTAACAAACTAAATAATCAAATCAAATCAATCAGCAAAATCTTACTTAAAAACAAAACATTAACTTCTGAGAGAATTTGCCCGAAACATTGACAAAAACAGATTTCAAAAAAATTGAACACAGAAATAAAGAAAATCGGGGTGCCAGGCCACAGCAGTACGTTCTAACGTACGTGAAGTTAATAAGGGTGTGCCTCAGAGATCAGTTTTAGGACCAACACTATTTCTAATCTTTATTAAAGATCTCCCTGTGAAATTGGAGTGTGCTACACTAACGTTAACCTTTATGCAGATGATATTAATATCCCGATCAGTTCTACCACCCTCTCACATTATTTTGATACTGCAAACTGTCTTCCCATAGGCGACTGTGCAAGTAGCTATCTCACAACAACCTCTTGCTGAGTGCTTAGTTTTGTCAGTGTTAGACAAAACTAAGTGTATTTTGTTTGAAAATACTAAAAAATCGATCACTTTTCTTTAAGTGGTAATCTTATTCAGTTGGACAAATGCTTTAAGCTACTAGGGGTGACTGTTGATGAGGAATTGAAGTGGAATAGTCATATTGACAAGCTCTGCTAGATATAGTTATCGATTGTGCCCATCGCTAAGTGTTTGATATCTTTAACACATGCTTGTGATTTCTAATTAAGTAATAAGTTTATCTCTTGTTCTTGTTTGACGTTGTTTGGATGGTTTACCATAGTTTATTATTATTAATAAGTGTAGTATGGTGGCCTTCAATAATACTATACTATTCAGTTTAAGTTAAGGCTTTATTTTAATTTACTATTAATACAAAATAGAAAGCGCCTATTACTAACGACCATTGTACCAACAGTACTAACTGTAAAACTTAAAGCGCCATCTATACTACAATAAGTAGTATATTTTATGACAATCTTTTTCAAGGTTTACCCACATGTTGTTCGACATTTTGATAACCATGTGGATATGCCAATTTCTTCAAACAACGTGTTTTCGAATATTGAAGAAAATAAACAGCAACATTTCGATCACAGTAGCAGAAACAACACATAGCGAAACCATAAAATAGTATAAATTAAAGTACAGTTCATAAGCATGATTTTGTCCACGAGTCTAAGTTTAAAAACGAGCCGCAGGCGAGTTTCTAATGACGAGTGCGACAAAAGCCTTATGAAACGAGTCCTTTATAGTATTTTTTCTATTTTGCATTATAATTGATAATAAATACTTAATAAAAATTTCATTAAAAATGTTGAGTTTTATTTTTTATATGAAGTTGGTCACATTGACATACGATTGACATTTGACGAATTCAAAATTCAAATTCGGCTATTTAAATTGTTTAAACAATATATTTCATAATATAGTCTCTGTAAACTGTAAAAAATGAGTGATACTGAGACAAATTTATTTTGTACGCCACACAACTGCGTGAAATTGCGGATAACGCCGTCATAAATTTATTACGAAAAATCAAAAGCAGTGTATGAAAAATGCTACCATCAATTTGAACTATGGCTGTACAGAATAATGTCAACACAATATCTGAAACATTTTATGGCATATTTTGAATACAAGTAAAATATAGAAATGTTCTACTTATGGTCTATGTATTCCATGCTTCGTTCTTGCTTTTCCATTTATAAAAATACAGACATATCAAAATATATTAAATTACAAGCCTATTTAAACGATTCTCTGAGGGATACGAGGCTAAGAAATCTAAAATTTATGCATTGAAGATATTAATAAATTTATAGAAGAAGGTTCTGACGCATTGTATTTAGCAATAACGGTACGATATTATTTGCAAATGTAATTTTTATGTAATGGATTTAATTTTAGATCGTTTTAATAATGGGTTACACAGGTGCTGTAGACGAGATGAATTAACAAATGTGTCCATACATGATTTAGAATTTAAGAGTGATATTATTTGGTGACTAAAACAAAAATAATATCGTAAGAGTTTTTGCAATTACGGATGAAAGATGGATTACTTTATTAAAAAATATGTCGCCCTGCGACCAAAAATATTAATCATTCAAGATTCTTCCTTACATATCGCATAGTTATTGTATATCGTGCCCGATTGGAATTAATACGATTGGCAAAATGCTAAATAATAGCAGATTTTCTAAAATCGCCCAATTCAGAGCTTTATACTGGACATTGCTTCAGACGTTCTAGTGCTACACACTTAGTAGACGCAGGCAGTGATTTGCTGACTATAAAACGTCATGGTGGATGGAAGTCATCTGCGGTAGCTGAGGGTTACATCGAAACATCTATGAAAGTAAGTGGCTGTAGCGCAACTTATCAGGGCCAAGTACATCTGGTCATTCTAGAGTTATATCATCGAATGATTCTCAATCACAAGAGTCTACCTTAAAGCCAATAACATAACTCAGCAAAACTTTGTTACGAAGAATTTGCCTGGCATAACAATACATGCTCAAGATACTTGTTCCGTCAGTGTAAAGTATACAGTAATTCACGTTTCATAACAATAACAATGTAAACTAAATTTGTATAGAATTTTTGATTAAAGTATTTACAATTTACATGCATTAAACGTCAATTTTGCTTTCTGTCATAATGTATTCAATACAGCCAACCTATAGAATGAAAAAGGCGTATCACAATGAAGCACTTTTCGATACGCAAAAGCGTGTTACAATTGCGTTTTTATGAACGCAAAATAGAAAAAAAGATTTAAAATACCACAGAATTGCTGCAATATCTCCATACCCTACTTGCTTATATACCAGTTTTAATCAATGAATAGAAACAGAACATTCATAATAGTAGAAGTGTTAAAACCAATCAACCAATTACCAATATTATTATTAAAACTGGTTGCCTCATGAAAGTCATCCTATTAGAGTCATGAATGGTGTAAAACAACCCATATTGAAGCTCTCCAGCGATGTGCTGTTCCAGTCCCTGACCAATAGCACACTCAATATACACAAACTCTCTACTCATACTCTCCTTCTTTTCCATACGTGTTCCTGTTGCACGCAGGCCGCAGTCATCGGCAATGAGTGGCGTACAACGTTGTAGATACATACATTTCTAAATACGAACATGTTTTCTTGTCTTGTCTCTCCTTTCAAAAATAGAACTTCACGAAACATACGCGCTTCTATACACGGCAGTTCACCACAAACGTATACATTATAGTTGTACGGGCAATACCAGATACGGCCTGTCTTGTTATTAGTAAATGGTACGTTTCCGTTCCACGAATAGGGACTTTTTCATTCTGAAAGATGCTGCTGAATGTACGAAGCAGGCAGTACGCTTTATACATGCATATATATATATAGGTACATACAACATACACGAATGTAATGTATATCTGGTGCTGGTTATTTTTAGTAAGACGATGTTGTGGATGTTGATATAGCGTTCCTGTCTACTCGTAAACAAGTTTCAGATCTTGATCGGGAGTAGATGGTTACTCTGTGGTTCCTCCTACTGTGAACGATGAAGTCACTCGCTGCGGCACTCGGGAATTGAGAAAAATGAGTTTTAAATTGTTGGGTTTTTCTGTTTCATTTTTGTCGAAAAGGACGTGTGCAGTACTGCAGTGGTTCATTCGATAATCATTCAAAAAAAGTATATTTTTTTTAATCAGTAAGTAAAGAGTGCATGATTTGCAAACTTGTGTAATAAAATATGATTACAATGAAACGGTTTGCATTTTACTTTATTAAATGTTCAAAATGTTGACCATTATAACCTCCATAGAATAGTACACTTGTAGAATTTTGTGAATGCGTTGATGCTGGATTTGTCACTTCTACGTTGATGTATTTAATTAACAAAACATACAAAACCCTTTTTTTTGTAATTTCATATATTTACATAGTAAGATATTTACAAATGTATTGTTGCTTGAAATGTCGGAACAGAACTGCTTATTACAATATGGTTTTGAACTAGTAGTCCCTTGTTACACTGACCATTTTCCTGTGGGGTACAAAAATGATTGCGTTGTGGTGTACAAAAGAAACTCTAGTGGTGCGTAAATACAATATGAAAAGGGTGTCTGACAGAATAAGAAAGAAATCGAAAAGGAAAGATCTCTTCACTATTATTTCTTAGAACTGAAGAACTTAAATCTAAATATGGGGACGTAACAAAACTAAACTACGGAGTCGGGTTAGGACAAAACAAATGTATATAATTCTGTTCTAAACGACACCCTTACTTCAAATGCTGTTCTGATATATTTCGCAACATTTCTGGAGTTATTTGGCGTAACTCTTATTGCAAGCAAGCTGAACGCACGGTATATACATGCCTTTGATTTAATATGCTCCGAGAGAAAAAAAAATCAAGTGATGTAAGATCTGGAGATATAATAGGCCATTCTACACTATAAAACGTTTCCGCAAATTCTCAATATTCTACATGGGTTGAATGTGGTTATAATTTATTATGTAAAATTAAATTTACGTATTGTAGATTTACAGAATATTATGTAAAGTTAGAAACTTTCCTTTCCTTTACGTATATTTGGTAATTCTGTGGATAAAGTAGGGAATATTTGTAGTATATTTCTAACCAAAGGAGGAAAGTGCTCTTCTATTGTCGGCCGCGGGCAAATATTATAAACCGAGCCGAAGGTGAGGTTTGTAATCGCCCAAGGCCTGCAATAGCACTTTCCTCACGTGGTTTGAATACTATTTTTTCCCAGCCAGTCCAATTTTAAGTAAATGTCTTGTAACGGAACGGGTTATTTTATCTGAAAAATTTAGGGGTGGCTAGCCCAAATTCTTTTAACACTGAACCAAGCTCCGTTTTGCAGATAACCCCACCTGCTCTTTTGATCGACGAGCCACCGCTGGAAAACAATCATTTTGTTCGGTAGCGATTGGTTTTAGAAGATATAGCCAAAGTTGTTTTACAACGGTGTTTTTCTCAATCAGTCGAACTGGGGTCGTTAGTTTGCTTGAAGATTGTCAACTTATCCACCTCTTCATCTTTCTCTATTTAAGACTTTTTCTCCAGAACTTTATTAAGGGTACTAATTGAACTTATAATTTTAGCGGTCGGAATAGTTGATTATTTTTACAATTATATAGTGAATAAATTGAAACAAATGGAATAAGATTAACAAGATAACAACTTAGATAAAATAACGAGTAAAAAGAAAAAACAAAACACAATTAATTGAAAGAATATTTTAAAATTTTATAATGTTGTTTAACATAAGCACTGTATAATTTTTACTTTACAAAATTATTTATTAAGGGAGGGAGAGAGAGAGAGAACGAGTTACGGTTCCTACATGTTTGCAATGGTTAGTTTTTAAGCAAAAGTTTATATAGGACATCTTACCAACCGTTGTGGTATATTAATCTTCCCGTAATCCAAAATATTAAAAGCACAATAGTTTTACACAACACACACACACCACATAAAAGAAAAAGGGGGTTTATTCGAACGGTTTCAACACAAAATTTGGAAACACTTCTCGAGGAAAGCTTTTGCTTCCTGTTCTCGAATTTTCAAGCTTAAGTAAATTCCAAAATTTATAGGAGAAGTTTGATTTTAATTTTCAAATTTGGAAACGCCCGGTAACGAAGGGGTAACGCGTGCTTTTTCTGAAGCTGAAACGGTCTCCGCGAACTAATTAAATTCAAAAAGTCAAAGTCAAGGATTTTTATAAACTTTAGTAATGACGTCATTTCGCATCGGTACACTCGTACCGCTTCTTTTACAGAGGGCGCAAGAATTGTTCGTTCGCGTTATTTTTCTGCACTTCAAACGCCCTTCTACAAAGTAATGTGGGATTCGCTGATCAGCAATTGTAACATATAATAGACAAAGAAGCAGATAAATTTAAAATAAATACCGTATTATCTTAATTATGCGATACTTTAAACAAAATAGACTGTTATTTCCTGTAGAGTAGAGGCTGCTACAGCAAATACCACAGTACTTATCATCAATGTATTAATAAAATGAATTTAAATACTTTGGTATTATACCAAATGGAATTTCAAATTCTTACAGTTTAAAAATAATAAAGACATACCTGTGAGTGACATGATAGATAGTAGGCTTAATCTGTCAAATATTTTTTGAGAACTGTCAATTTAGCGTCGTCTTAATAATAGTTTCATTGAAATTTAATACCTATTAATTTAGCAATTATCTCATAAATGGGTTCAGACTGGGTCGAATGTACTAATGTCTTCTATCAATAATGTCACATACCTATTATAAGATGTACGATTTCATCATGTCAATGTCACTTACTTTCCTTTCCGCCCTAGGGAGGAAAAGCACAACTGGAAAGTGGGCACTTTTCTCCCTGCTGGGAAAAAAGTATATTTCCGTCCATTTTCCTTTACACTGAGAAAATTGGTGGGTTTAATCCAACATAAAATGTTTACTGAACCACAATAAAATGTTTTGAAACTTTTTGTCTATCGAGTCAAACGAAAATAACGTTATTTCAAACAAATAAAAATTTGAAATGAATTTTATTTAATATCTATAATAATATATAAATAAATCGCAAGCTCGAAATGCGAAGGACAAAAGTAAATCCTACAGAGTGCATCTAATTATGCATATTGTATTACTTGGTAGAAGTTTGTTTGACAGATATTAAGGTTTATATGTATTTGTAAACATATTTTTTTAATTTTAATTTAGTTTTATTGATATTTGTGTTTAGAAATTTACGTTCTTTCATTTGTGTGTGTAGTATTTCCTTAATATTCTCTTAAGTGATAGTTTAGAAGTTAAATGACATAACATTTTCTACTTGTTGTGTACATTATTGTCGACATCTGTTTATAATTTCTATTACTCATGCTTTACATTAGTTTTAAACCGAGCTTATACAGTTTCCGCTATTACCGGCGCAATAGTTGACAGTTGTTTTTGTTTGATAAATTCGTTCTTAGCGGTTGTGAACTCTGAGAACTAAAATACATTTATCGCGCATGACTCTGAGACATAACCTACAATGTTTTTCGCGCGTAAATGGATGTAACTTACATCATGTAAGCGTAATTAACAAACAAATGATCGAATATCGAGGTATCACGAACTAAAAACATGTTTAAAACTATAACTAATATTGAAAACTAGGTGTTAAGTGACAAAAATAAGTACTCCACTGTGGCACTGGTAATACTGCAAACAAACGTACGAGTTGAGTGTTTCTGTTGATGATGATAACTTTGCTATTGAAACGTACGTCCAGTTTAGTGCAGTTTGTGGTGAGGGGTCTAGGAAAAGTTTGCAAGTTGTTAAATGTAAGTTGTTATTCCTGGTTCTACCTAATAAATAGTGTAAAACGATACAATAATCTCCCAATTAATAAAAGAAGTGAAAACTCCAGCCACAAAGCTCTACAACAGAAATGAAAATCAGTGTCGATAAAATTGAAATAATCCACAAAATCAGCGCTTCAATCATTCCTGGTTCCTTTGTATACACACATTTTTTTCGCTGCTTATTTTTGAGCTATTCGCATTCAAGACATTAGAACATAAAAATCCCATAATGGAATAATCATTGGGGAATATCCAACACATGTAAGCTTGCCAAAGATAACATAAATTCCGCATCAAGACAGGTGCGTGCGGTTTTTCTGTGATGGGTATTGTCATCAACATCAAAGCGTCCACAACTGACTCACAATGACACATCTATATGAGCACGTGGTGTTAAGCTTCTAGGTATCTCCACATGCACGGACGACAATATTCACACAAAAGAAACTTTTTCTTTTTGAAACAGTTACACTAAATTTACTTTTAAATTTACTATATGTACCGACTTCCTATATAATATATAAGATAGATCCTTTCCCCAAGATATAACTTCAACTCGGTTAAAATACTTCGGTAAAAAGGTTCGTCTGAATTATCGTTATTACTTTTAGTGTTAATAGCCCTTGGATGGTATTAACGGTTGAAAGAACAACACAAGAAAAGACCCGGGAGTCCAGTGTAGGACGTCATGCCGTCTTATATTGTTGTGAATATTTCATTATGCTGTTTGAACAGTTCTCCACAGTGTGGTAGCCTCTGTACGGTAGACGAATTCGTTGTTTATCTACTGCGTTTTTCCATATTTATTTAGGCAAATGTAGTGGTTGGGTCTTCTCTCAGGACACGTGTTTGTACATAGGATACAACAACTGTGCGTTACATAGACTTTATAGCTTGTATGTCAGCGTGTATTATAGTTTCTTTTTGCTTGCCCAGTTACTTACCAATCCTATATAGTAAACGCCAATGAGGGTATCAAAGATTGCTGATATATCTAATGTTTTTCCCTTCAATCAGTTTTTTTCTATACATAATTTTTTTGAATCTGATGTTCTTAGTTTTACATAGTTTATAACTACTAATATAATTCTTCTCTCCATCAATTTTTTGCCAGTGTAAGACCAAGGACTATATTAATTTAATTATGGTCGTCCGAAAGATATTTGAAAATATGCATGTTTTCTTTTCTACTTGAATTAATGTTAAGTATGTTGGTATATATGCATATACAGGGTGTACCAAATAAAATAAATAAATAAGTAATTTTTGCTTGGGTGTTAACTACACGACATATAAAGCACAAACCCACCGAAACTGGATTTCATCATTAAAGGATAAAAAAAAAGTAAAATTTAGAGCCAAAAATTCTTTAGTCTGGGCTTGATGCAAGGAAACGTCATGTTAAGCACCCGCTAAACGTGGTATTATGTATAAATACATTGCACTCATTTAGTATTATTCTTAATGGTATGCCGTAAGTTCATTTAACGTCATTCTGAATAAATACAGGCCAATCGGCCAATGTGCCCTTGTAAAAATAACAAAACTGAGGCATTTTAAATTTTTTCTTTTTATAAAATAAACATTTCTTTTTTGTTAAGAGCATTCTACGTAAGTCTACAAAGTATTATTTTTAATATCCTGATAAGACGTTCGAGTTTCACCGAATATGCGACTTCAGTAGTTACAAAAAACGTAAATATTTTTCTTTTGCTTTGTCGAATCGAGAGTTAATTGTTTAATAAACGGTACCACATGAATCTGAGTTATTTCTTTTTGAGTTATTTAATCATACAACGCAAAATGAATTGAATCGAATTAGACAGAAATAAATGTAGATACAGAAAATTTGCAAACACGCCTTTTTACTATGATATCGCGCGAAAATGAATCTATACATCCCGCGCTTTTGCCGATGCATCAAGCTTCGATTTTCTTTATATGAAATCATGATGGTCCTGAAAAGGATCGTTTTTTCGAGACGGGAAGAATTTAAATAAAATTGTTTCGAAGGTAGAATTAATGTTCGAAGTGGCTGCACTCTAAGCGCGATCCACACAAAACTGACAGCGGTAATGGCTGAATGATAGTGGTATGTGGGGGTATACTCGGGACAGCATTTAGGTTGGGCACAGGTGCGGCTCTAGCCCACGGCATTTATAAAATACTTTTTTTCTCGTTAATGCTTACAGATAGACCCCCTGTACATTAAGACTTTTTGATTGTATATGATTACAGTTGCTACATATTATTATATTTACCTCTATATCTGATATACCCTGTATAGCTTCAAATTTGTTAATATTCTAGTTGTATCTAAAAATATGAATAAACACTAAAAAGCACTATACAAATACAAAAACCAATAATTATATTAGTGTGAACCCGGAACCACGCTCATTACCCAAATTGCACAAACATAACATACCAATTAGATCTTTAATAACCTTTACAAGCTCACCTATTTATAGTTAAACTAAAATAGCATTATATGTGATAAAAGCCACTAATATAACGTAAATACACTATATACCTAGATATTTTTTTAAAAATTAAGAACTAAATAATAATAACATTCACAATCCATTATAATCTCTTTTGACATTGAACATTTACATGCTTATGTGGGTAATAGCATTCCTTCTCATTTCACACTATAGACAAAACGTTCAAAATAATAAAGGAAAATATAGAACGTATTACTTTAAAGGACAATAATGTCGAGGATATAAATTAAAAATTTAAAATTAATAACTAAAACCATTGTGAATTCAATGGTGAATATTGACTTGCCAGTAAGAAAAGTAAGATATACCCGTTTGAAGTTGACTGAATTTGCACACCCAGTATATTAAAATACAACTATAAACAGACCTTCAGGTATAAGTAGGTCTGTACTAAGATAATTCAAAATTTGATCCAATTTCTACGATGGTAATTAATTACAATCGCTTCGTCAAACATGCAAGCGACATAATTTTTAGAAAATCAAAGATACCTTGGAAATTAATGAGTTTAGTGCTAAAGTTTTCTGCGATATCTTATTTTTTCTTTTTTAATTACTGTCGCTTTTAAAAATGCAATAATATTGGGGGTATTGTATTAAAAAGAAAAAAGGTTGAAGGGTGATGTATACCGAGGTTAGGAAAAATTCTGTATAATAAACCCGATGTGTCATTATTTTTTGAATTTATTGTACACACGTAGATGTTTACAGGAATCGGTTATTGTCGTCCACAAGAATAAGTAATTGCTCTATGTGTTGGGATTCCAAGGGACTTCCAACGTATTAGAAATTGCACGTATTGATTCTATAGGGCTGTGCTGATCAAAGCCGGTTTTTATCTTTTGTTGCGATTAATCACCTTTAAAACAAACTATACGATGTAGAACAAACATCGTATAACCGCTGCTGAAATCGGTTTTAAAAATTGGATTTTGGAGTCGGCTTTTAAAACCGGTTTTAAAAATTGGATTTTGGAGTCGGCTTTTAAAACCGGTTTTAAAAATGATTCTTATGTATTCTGACATCAGATGTTTATTTCAATATGCAAGCAATATAGGATCCACTCGTAATACGTTGCACTGATGTTTCTTATAAAAGTATTAAATTTACATAATCCCAAGTTTTTTGAGTATTTGGTACAATGGTTAAAAATGATGTGTTTTGGTATAGAGAACTTGCTCTGTTGCATGTTGAATGGATATTATTAAAAGTTAACGCTGGACGCGGTATACGGACGCATCCTACATTATTCTAACGAACGACAAGATAAAGCGATCTTACAGGAAACCGTTGTGCCTTTTCCGGGAAGCAGCTTATTAATCGGGCAGATTCGTTTTCTTTGAGGAGAGGAACTTTGGCTGCTATACGGACGACCGACGCCTCAAACGTGGCGTTTACACTGAAGCCGCTAATTAATAATTTATATATACATTTTCCGGGTAAATCGTCTGCGTTAAGTTCTGAGGATGTGTGCTGGTGCTCGTGTTTTATGCCAGCCTCGTATCCCACGTTGATGGTAATAATGTGATTCTTATATCCGGTCTTTTACATATGGTTTTATGGCGTATTGGCGCTGTTGGTCAAATAAATACTCATAGATGACTTAAAAAAAAAACTATCGTTACTATATAAGAAATTAACGACAGAGCCATGACTTTGCAAAAGAATGAAGTTAATATTATTGTAAAGGAAGAGGATCTTGCTAAATCGAAAACCAAGTTTCCTCTACAGAAAATACAATAAAATACCCAACTTTATAAAAGAAGCAGAGATTCTGACAGTTTTTAAAGGTCGGCTGAGGACCCATTTATTGGAGTGTTGCTATTATTCATGGACAGATTTTGTGAACACTTGATCATTATTGTTTTTTTTTTCTCTTCCTCGTGCTGTTGTATTTGTTAAATATTGTAGAATATTGACAAAGCCCATATCCTCTGCATCAGTTGCGAATACAATTAAAACAAAACAAAAACACCTGTTAGTTACCTAAGTATACAAACATATGTCCAATAAACTCAAAAAATAATGACACAGATGCAAGTAAATATCATGGTAATCCGCGACGGAGCTGACAATCATCCCGAAAGATAATGCCCCCTTAAACGATATGCGATAAAAATGACGCAATCTTTCCGGCTTGCGCAGAGATTTACATTCGCAGAAGTTGACCTTTGTACTTGCCGTCAAACGATTAAATGTAAAAATTATTTTTAGGATCTACGTATGCGCGCAGTCGTAGGTACATTTTTAATTTCCTTATTTACGCCGAAATGTTGTTCCCATCAATTATTCACATTTTTCCTCCATACCTCCATTTCATTGGTATAAACGATTCATATAAGGCATTTACGCATTATTTATTGTAAGAATATTGCGGTAAAATGTTCTATGCTGTTGATTTTTTTTAAAACTTATTGTTACGTTAATAAATATCTACAATCTCTATTCCCTTACCAGTTTGCTCTGTTATAGTTATTTACGATATAAGTGTTAAAAGTGAGGGTGTCTCATTCAATTTTTAAGAGTTGGAAACTTGTAATAATAATTTTCTAAAAAGGGTTTCACGTATAAATAAGTTTTTTTATATTTTTAATGGTATTTTTACGTCAAAGCAACTTAAATTTAAAATTCGTAAATTAAAATTCAAAACATCTAGGATTAATGTTTTCCTGCTAACACTGTTAACGCAAATTTTCTTCTTCTCAAACCTAGGATAGGAACCCATCGCCATCGATAGCTCAGTTGATAGAGCGGTTTGTCCGGAAAACAAGAGGGCGTGGGTTCGAATTCCACACGAGGCGGAAAAAAATTAAATTTACCTTGTTAGTACCAGTATTAGCAGGAAAATATTTGCTTGTTGATTTCCATACTGTGAATTACAATTTCAAGTTATTTAAGTCAAAACTCTAATCCACTTTCTATACATACAAAAATTCTAACAAATGTGATTCGATTTGTGCAGTAAAAAAAAAAAACAAAAGAAACAAAACATTAAAAAAATAATAATCCTTACAATACTACTTTTTTTTACCAACGGTACCTGAAGATGTTGCCAACAATTGCAACGAAACGTAAGGGTAGCAAAGAATAATAAAACGAGTCCATAAAATATTGCCAAATAGTATTTATATGTCTATATAATAGTATATTTTCTAATTTTAAAAAGTTTTAAGGCTTAATAATAAATTTATTTCTTCAAATAATCATACAATATCTGACTACCGGATTAAGTGTTTATCGTACTATTAGTAAGGATGTCATAATTATATTTCACCATTATTTATTTATTGTCATTATTTTTTGAGTTTAGTGTACATTACACTCCTAATATATACATATTGAGTGATGCAAAAAATGTCCACTTGATGACGAAAATCACTGTTTACTATTAATCAACCTACATATTTAATTACAAAATATTGTAATTACAATAAATTACTTGTTATTGCATTATTATGATATTTATACGCATTTGCCATAGGCTGTTCATTTTTTTTAGTGTAAAAATTTCTTTTCTATTTTCAATTTAGAATAAATATTTGTCTGCCCAAAAAACATTGTGTGCGACCAAAAACCCTTTTGCCAGTATTCGTACTTGCAAACCGTACTCATACTTGAAAAACTGTAGTTTCTGGCGTAGTGATACAAAGCATTACTTCTAAAAGTAAAATATCTGTAGGGTTTTAGGGCCATAAAATTGCCCCAAATTCGTACAGGAATATGACCAAACGCACAGCCAAATGCACTTGAGCCGTCAATTTCTGTTTGAGATGCAAAGTTTGTTTGATATCCAATTAATTACTAGAGTTGGGCAGTTGTCCGGCGGAACAGATACATATTGCGATGCCTCAAATAATGTAATATAAATAAAGCAGATCAATCGTGTTATTGTAATTTAGTATGTATTTATAAAACAAGTGATATTAATAGAGTTGTGCAAATTTTCCTAGGGAACAAAATCGGACAAAGCTCACTATATATTTAGATAAAATAAAAAAAAAAAATTAAAAAAAAACAGGCACTGTTGTTACTGACTTGGAACTCTACGGTGCATCTGCTTTATTGGAGTACATGAGTTGGAGCGCACGTTCTGAATATGTACAGGGTGGGCCAAATTCGATACTTTTAATAGGAAACTTATATTTCTGAAGGAATTAGACAAAATCTGACCTATGCTTCTGGAGCTCGATTTTAAAAGAAATCGATGGGTGAAGTCCGTATTTTTATATCTTCCGTAAATATAAGAGATACAGAGCGTTTTCGTAAAATATGCAATTTTCAAAAGCCCTTGTAACTTTTTAACTTGTGAAAATGCTTGATTTATATAAGAACTTTATTAGGACACTTTTTGCCGTAGAATTCAATGCCCTAATTTGTTTTTTTAATTCGTTTTTTTTTTTAAGATATTATCCAAGACTTGTGTTTTTTATATGGAACACCCTATATATTTTTACACTATTCAAAAGCAGATAAAATTGCCTTTAATATGATATAACACACTTGATATTTTATTTAAAGGATTTTCAAGATATGGTTTTTGGGAAAATGTGAAAAAAATCATAATTTTGCTCTAAACTGTGTATGGACGGATGAATGTAACGTAAGCAGTGCGGGAATTTTTAACAGATATAATTCTTAAACTTGGTCGCGTGAAAATCCCCATGTTTACTATGAATGAGAACCAAGACGATATAGTTTTTCAATGTGTGGGTAGGAATTTTCCGTGCCAGGATAATTGGACCCGTACATATATAACGGAATTCTTAACTCCGAAAGCTATTTCCATATTTTACAACAATTCATTTAACCTCTCATAGATGAAATACCTTATAACCAATTGGAATTCGTTACTTCCAGCATGACGGAGCACCCCCTCACAATGCTGCTCGGATTAATGAGTTTTTAAACCAACAATTCGGTAACAATTGGATTGGAAATCAGGGACCGATACATTGGCCTGGCAAGGTCACCAGATCTAATCCCATTGGATTTTTTCCTTTGGGGAAAAATTAAAAATCATGCGTTTAAGCATTCTCCCAATTCAAGACAGGAATTAGAGGCTGCAGTTTTGCAAGCGTTCGACTCTCTATCTCCGCTCGAGTGGTGAACTCACGTTCAGAATGTAAGAAACGGTGTCGGTTATGTTTCAACAGAATGGCGGACAATTCGAACACTTACTATAATTCATAATGCTTAGGTATTTTTTTTGTATAGAGGGGTATATTCTGTAAATATTTCGTTCATATTTGAACGATCTATAAGAATTTTAGAAACCAGCTGATTTTAATTTTAGCCATGATAAATTAAAAAAAAAAGTTGAATACACTAAAAATAAACCACCTTAGGGTGGAATTCTATGCATATCTGTAGCGTCTAAAAGATTAATCTGCAAGACTGTAAACATGTATAAGGATGCTTACAGACTTATAAATAACCTTACAAGTGCTACAAATACGCACAGAATCCCACCATTAATTCCTTACAACTATACACTGAGAGAAATGAAATGGTTATTTCAACATTTTTCGTAGTGTCACGAATTTGAGCATTGATTTAACCATGTTGCATTTAAGTGAATCATATGCACCTATTTGAAACAAACATATTTATATTGTTGCACTTTAGAGTTAATTTAACAGATTATAGTGTTCAGGCGTAACCAATATTTTATCTTGTTGGTTTAATCCCACAAATTGTCGATTTGACATTTGAAAAAGGTGTTCTTTAAATATTTACTATCGGTGTTAATTCAATGAAATGTAATATTTATACTATTACCTATAGGTGATCGCACATGCGTATAGTCAGTCAGTATCCAATCTCCGTAGCAATAAGACCTATGTTTGTAAGTTTCTGTAACATTAATATTGAATAATAAAGATAATCAAAACCCATCGCGCAGCATATACATATAACATGGCGCAGTCAGAATAAAACAAACAAAATACAAAAAAAATCAGTGAAAGGAAGAAAGAGTGCAACAAATTATAAAAAAAAATGTATCAGAAAGGAACAAAACAAAATGGAGAATATATCTCAACCCGAGAAGATGAAAATGGAGGGCGACCTAGCAAAAAAATAGAGGCAATTAAAAGAAGATTGGGAATTATATTCTACCGCGAGTGGTTGCAGTGGGAAAACAGCCGAAATACAAGCAGCGACGCTGGTACATTATATAGGAAAGGAAGTTCGAGAAATTTTAAATAATATTGAAATTACGCTGGAAAACACATCGATCGACAGCCGGATGCAGGAGCAAGACAGAAGACACGTTTCACCCAAGGGCCGCACAAGGATGGAAATCATTGGAAAGAGGTGTCCGGCAACTTCAATAAGATCGTTTGTAACGGATTCGAACAATTCTAGAACAGGTCGGTGTACACGTTGTAATTTTTACGCATGCGCAAAACCAGTTGTCCAGTTATGGTAAATATGTGATAAAATGTAATCGTAAAAATCATTTTGCCCCTAATTGTTTAAGTAAATCGACTAATATGATAAAAATTCCGTTGAAAATATGATATTTGGTGGGTAGTATACGAAATCGGTAAATGCTGATAACGAATTTGGTTAAATGTTGTTATTAATGATTTTTATGAACGTCAAATTGTGCTTTCCTTTCAAATGTATGAATAAAACTTTTATAATTGTTTAGTTATGTTATTAAGCTAATATAAGTTTAGTATATAATGCCGTAATGTTATTCTTCTATTACCTACTATTTCTTCCTAATTAGGCAATATATAGCTAAGCGTTGCTATCAATGGACTAACTGCTGAATGTGCGGGCGGATTTTTAATTTCATCGATAGATCCATCGATTACAGTATATTCTTGTTTAATACAGTAATGATACAGTAATCGATGGATCCATCGATGAAATTAAAAACTCGCCGATCAGTAACGTGATTTTAAGCAAAATCGAAAATGGTTCCACTAACAAGAAAATCTTTTTCGTATAACCACCTAAAGGTGTTGAATTACATGCAATAGTCATTCGATGAATACTACAGGTAGGTTAAATGAACAATATAGTTTTGAATCAACATTTATAGTGCTAAACCAATATTATAAAATATAGAGACAATTATTACTTGTGTGTCTACAACAAGTAACTGTGTTGGGATAAATGTTGTTGTATTATTCAATTAGCAGGTAGAAATTGTTAATGGAAATTAAGTAGATGTTCAAAGAATCACGCGTAGTGTTTTTCTTATAGCTTTATTATTATTTCAGTTAACTAACGCAATTTAACATTTTTTTTACGTATTGCATTAAACTGAGATATCATTGCTCATATTGAAAAAAAAAAGTGTTCAATACACCATTTTATTAGTTAATAAAACTTTTTTTCTCTCGGTGTAGTATAATAATACTATTAATCGGTTCTTAGTTTGGGTTTGGACTTGTTATTTCTAACATTTAATATTAAACACTTTTTTTCTGCTTTGAGAAATCTTTATTTGCTTATTTACGAGCATCCACGGCCAAAACAAAAAATAAAGAAAAAAAAAAACAAATACGCGCATTGCCTTAGTTACAGCCAGAGCCATCTTGAAATACTGTTAAATTGCAAACAAAAAAAAAATATCTTGAAAATCATTTAAATAAAATATCGAGTGTGTTATATCATATTAAAGGCAATTTTATGTGCTTTTGAATAGTGTAAAATATATAGGGTGTTCCATATAAAAAAACACAAGTCTTGATAATATCTCAAAAAAAACGAATTAAAAAAAATTAGAGCATTGAATTCTTACGTCAAAAAGTGCCCTAATAAAGTTCTTATATAAATCAAGGCATTTCATAAATTAAAAAGTTAGCAAGGGTTTTTAAAAATGGCATATTTTACGAAAAACGCTCTGTTTCTCTTATATTACGGAAGATATAAAAATACGGACTTCACCAATCGATTTCTTTTTAAAATCGAGCTCCAGAAGCATAGATCAGCTTTTTTCTAATTCCTGTAGAAATATAAGTTTCCTATTAAAAGTGTCGAATTTGGCCCACCCTGTACCTGCCGCGCCGGAAAATTTGCCCAACTCTACTAATTACAGAACTAAGGATATGCAGGAAATAAATAATCAAGTATTCGTTTAGTTTTCACATGTTTAAAATAATAAATTCATTTATAATCACAAAAAATAAGTAGGAAATTATTATCTGTACTTTACCATACACATAAATAACCACAATCACATCNCTACTCCTCTTAATTTTGAGACAGAGGACAATAGATGGGACCTATCAAAATGGTCAAATAAAATATAATATGTGCTTCAAGACTAGATAAGCGGTGCTTGTCATCTTATTCATGACGTTTTTTTTAATTTTGCCAGGTCGTATGTTTAAGCAATTAACCGTACAAATGAAAACGGTTATAATTTGAAGTCACAATTTCAAGTCACTCATTTTAAATCATAGGTAACAAATTAACGTGAAAATATTGCTTACTACCATCTGGTCTACTACTTCTACATCAGCCATGACCGTGATCATGTACCATGCTCTTTTTTTAGGTATAAATTAATGTGCGTTATTCAGTTCAGTGGTTTCAGATGGATAAAAATATCATTTAAATCAAATATACATAGGTTGAAGAGAAAAAAGTTAAGTACAAATTATAGATTGTAAATAACTTATCTTAAAAACTTAACTTAAACAAACATTATATTGCAAGGATCCAAATAACAACTACCAGATTATTTCTTAACCAGAATATCATATTTTTAGCAGTTTTGTTCTCATAGTAGTGATGGGTATAATCTAATAACCACAAGGCATCATTCGATTATTGACAACATAATGACACATACTGTCGTCAATTTAACTAGAGTTATGAACAGAGGGTAGGAAACGTGCGCACGCTTTAGATAGAAACTAGACATATTGCGTAGCTTCGCTGACCCATATGCTTAAACGCCCAACCAATCGTTTGAATATTAGGCGATGGGGGTGAGCAGCCCAAGTCTTTTTTTGGCATAGTATTAAATCTCGTTATACTACACTGAGAGAATGAAATGGTTATGTCAATTATTTTTCGTTAGTTCTCACGAATTTGAGCATTTGATTTAACCATTTTGCATTTAGTAATCATGCCACCTATTTGAAACAACATATTTATATTTGTTTGCACACTTTAAGTTAATTTAACAAGATCTAAGGTTCAGCGTACCAATACTTTTATTTTGTGGTTTAATCCCACCAAATTGTCATTTGACATTTGAAAAAAGGGTTCTTTAAATATTTACTTCGGTTTGTTAACTCAATGAAATTGAATATTAATTACTTACATATAGTAGATCGACATGCGTAAGTCAGTCAGATCAACCTCCGAGCAATAGACCTATGTTAAGTTTCTGTAACATTAATATTGAATAATAAAGATAATCAAAACCCATCGCGCAGTCAGAATAAAAACAAACAAAAATACATGAAAAAATAGTGAAAGGACGGAAAAAGTGAATAATTATAAAAAGTGTCAGAAAAGGAAAAACAAATGCAGAATATATTTCAATCCGAGAAGATGAATGGAGGCGACTAGCAAAAATTGGAGGCAATTCAAAGAAGATTGGGAATTATATTTCTACCGCGATGGTTGCAGGGGAAAACAGCCGAAATACAAGCAGCGACGCTGTTACACTGTATAGGAAAGGAAGTTCGAGAAATTTTAAATAATATTGAAATTACCCTGGACAACACATCGATCGACCAGCCGGATGCAGGAGCAAGACAGAAGACACGTTTCGCCAAGGGCCGCCAAGGATGGAAGATCATGGAAAAGGTGTCCGGCAAATTCAAATAAAGAATGCGTTTGTAAAAACGGATTCGAACATTCTAGAACAGTCGGTGTACACGTTGTAATTTTACGCTATGCGCAAAAACAGTTGTCCAGTTTATGGTAAAATATGTGATATAATGTAAGAGAAAAACTCAATTTTGCCTCTAATTGTTAAGTCGATTAATATGATAAAAAACCAATTCCGTTGAAAATAATGAATTACTATAAGAAATCGGTAAATGCTGATAACGAATTTTGGTTAAATGTTGTTATTAATGATTTATTATGAAACGTTAAATTGTACTTTCCTTTCAAATGATAATAAAACCTTATAATTTTAGTTATGTAATTGATAATTTTTAACTTATGTTATTAGCTAATATAAGTTAGCAATAATAGCTAGATGCTATCAACGGACAATTGCTGAATGTGCGGCGGATTTTTAATTTCATCGATAGATCCATCGATTACAGTACATCTCTGTTTAATACATAAATGATACAGTAATTGATGGATCCATCGAAGAAATTAAAAACTCGCCCGATCACTAACGTGATTTTAAAGAAAATCGAAAATGGTTCCACTAACAAGAAAACCTTTTTCGTATAACCACCTAAAGGTGTACATGCAAATAGTCATTTGATGAATACTACAGGTAGGTTAAATGAAACAATATAAGTTTTGAATCAACATTTTATACTGCTAAACCAATATTATAAAATTATAGAGACAATTATTACTTCGTGTGTCTACAACAAGTAACTGTGTTGGGATAATATTGTTGTATTATTCAATTAGCAGGTAGAAATTGTTAATGGAAAATTAACTACATGTTCAAAGAATCACGCGTACTCTGTTTCTTATAACATTTATTATTATCAATTAACTAACTCAATTTAACATTTTACGATTGCATCAACACTGAAATATCATTGCTCATATGAAAAAGAAAAAAGTGTTCAATACACCATTTTATTAGTTAATACAATACTTTTTTCTCTCGGTGTAGAATTAAATTTTGTCGACTGCGGTATATTAAAGAATTGGGAGGAATGAATGCATAGAAAAGGAAATGAGAACCTAAAAAAAGGCCATTAATAAGAATCGGAAAAATTATGCAATAATGAGGATCTAAAAAAAAAACTACATTTATCTTCTTCCAATCAGTGATATCGAATGATTATTCGATTATGGATCAGTCATTATTGCCCATCACTATCTCATAGATATAATCTCTCTCAAAGTTAACATCAATTTCTTTTATAATTAAAAATTAGTCTCAGAATTAAATATAAAACGTATTTCCTATTCCTCTTAATAGCCCAATTGCATTTGAGGAATAAGCAATTGGCACTAGGTACATACTTTATTTGGGTTCGTTTCTCAAGCAAAATGAAATGCTTAAATGTAAATAGAGAAACGGAAATTATCTAATTTCTATGGAATTAAAGTATTCGGCGCTTGGAAACTGTGGAACATTCCACTCATTGTCAATTGATTTCCGAGAAACATTTTCGAGTGGTTTCCTGACAATATAACAATAAGATCACACCAGACGATTTTAGGCTGATATTGACAAATCGCCGCATTATGGCGGCAATAGAAGCATTGTTCGTCTTGGTAACTAACCACTTCTAAATTCTAAAACTCATGGACTGTTAGGCGACTGAAATAAAAATAAAAAAAAAATCTGTGTATGTGATTTGTCACTAGATTAAGATTTAATCTTTTCTAATAGAATATTTTCCTTACTAATATTTATTATTTATATATAGTATTCGAATAGAAACATTATTGAAATCCATAATTTTCTATGTTTACATAATACCTGTGAATGCCTTTTTGTCCGTTTGCCAAGAATAAATTCAATAAGATCTCCTCAGAATACCGCTAAATAAAAGTATAAAAACAAAATAAATAGTTTTCATATGAAACGGTTATAAAGAGAAAGTCGATGCCAAAAATGTGACCAGAAGCGCGTGTCTTGCTTTTCTGTGTATCATGTGTTTCGTGTATCAGCTGCCGGTTAGTGGTGCTAGGCTAAATATAATTTCGGGAAATTTTAAATATCCGTTGAGAAGTTATTGCACTATAAGGAATTATAAATAGCTGATGTAAATACCAAAAATTACAAAATAGATGGTGTTCTATTGACTTGTTTTTAATGACCGGGTGTTGAGTCTAATATCTTGGGAGTGAAAAGTAAAAGGGAATGAATTGTTTTAATATATTTGTCATGCTTAAAACATATTTAATAGAGTAAGTACCAAAATAATAAAAGCAATAAAATTAAGACCTAATGGAATGATTAAAGTGTTTTCGTAATTACTTTTTCATTATCGATAATATTTTTTAATTATATAGGTAATACAAAAAAAAAAATCTGTTTCTCAGAAAAGTATCTTTAACGTTGTAATGTTATTAAGAAAAATATTAATATCTCTCAGGAAAAACCTAACATTTCTTACAATTTGGAAACTTAGGGAAACTTTTTCTAGACTCCTCACCACAAATTGCACTAAATTGGACGTACTACAGTGGTTTTGGACAACCCTTTTATCACTGAGGTGTATTTTAAGTTGTGATTTATTTGTCCGTATAGCTGATTTTCAATTTACCGAGAATTTTCACAATTTGGTTTTGTTTTGAATAATTTTAGTTTAAGAGTTTACAGTATGATTTTAATTATGTAGTGGTTTTTTAGTTTTTTTTTTTTTTAATTAATCCACTCATTCAGATGTCTATTGTTCACTTGTGCTGATTTAATGCGTATTCCATTTAATATTGTCATTGTAATGTTCTACGTCTGCGTTATAGGAATTTTGAGAGGGATTTTTGTAAGAAAAACAATTGTAGGATTTTGTTAAGGACTTCCTTGTTCGACTATTGATGTGAGTAGGCGTATTTCTTAAATCATTGTCGCCATTTTGTTATTCATTTTGTATTGAAAAATTTAATTTTATATTCTTCTTTAATTATAGTCAATCAAGGAATTTTTATTGTAATAATTGTTAATGTGTTAAACTGTACACTTTGTAGATATAAGATTAATTATTATTTTTTTTGTTAAGGAAGATTTATTTTAGTTTTTCTCTCATTTATACTTAAAGAGTTAATTTTTCTGTTAATATTTTTTGTTGTACCATTTTTATTTTTCCATCACCTCGTTTGGGTGAGTAGAAGCAATTTTCTATCATTTCGCTTTTTCATTTTTGTAAATTTCTGGCATTTGTCCATGCTTAGATTATTTTAATTTGTTGAAACCACGTGGATAGAAATTCAAAGGTATTGTATTTTGAATAATCTTCCTGAACAAATAAAACCTTTTAATTTTGTTGTGCTTAAGAAGTTGCATTGTCCTATTTTAAATTAGAGTCTAGTGCAGTTTTTATTTTAGGTCAGAACCTTCAGTTTAGGTTTTTTTTTTCTGCACATTTGTATTTTAGCCAGTTTTGTTGAAATAAATTCATTGTTTGATAACGTCACTGAGTTAAAAATTCTGTTTTTTTATTTTATATTAAACCTTTACAATCTTTCGTGTAATTAAGAAAGTCTGATTTCATTTACTCACAATTTTACTTTTGGTGGTTAGATTAAAGTTTTAATTGGCGAGGGTAACTCTGAGTTTAATAATTCTTTTGTTTTATTTAAAATCTTTTCTGTTGACCTAGCTAATATTCTTTCTTTTTTAATTTTTTAATATCATTTAGCATTTTTATTGATTTCCAATTAATACACAGCAGTACGTTCCAATAACAAAGCTGTCTTATCAGCAGAAACACTGACACAAAAACTTATAGTTAAAAAAAATAACTTTTATTCAAATAAATCACCTTACAGCAAAACAAATATTTTTGGATATATTGATATCAAGTATACTAACGATTTTTTTAAAGAAACTATATTTTATACAAATTCGATCATTGCAGGTAAAGTAGTAGTAGAGATTTACCTTAAAATTGTTATTACAAAACTGTAAATTATCACATCATGATATTCTAAACACATAATAACACGCTTTTCTGGTTTATAGTAGCAAATTATCTTGGAACTGATTACGCATCTTTCAATAACATCTTGGGGTATGCTAGATTTAGTTGAAGTATTTGTACGCACGCATGTCATATATAAATACATATATTTCTTTTCGGCTCCTACACTGATGGAGTTTCCCGTCAACCACTTTTTGACCTCGACCCTGTGTGTGTGTGTGTAAACTTTAATATCAGAAATAGATGGCGCAGACAAAACTGAAGGATTTGGAAAGTGCAAGAAACAGCAACAGATACCTAATAAAACGGAACACAATCTACAATCTTTAATTGCAACATTAATTACATCCGTATGCAAATTGCATCGTGCAAACTTAATAATAATAATAAAAATTCACAAATGTGACTGGTGATATTTACATAACCTTCATTTCTCCTATTACTAATAGGTGTACTGTATAAGGTCTAAACAATCTTATAAGCTTAGGGATATTAGCAAATATACATATATACAAGTAAAATAAAATTAGTAGATTAATAGTGTTTCGTATTTTGTTGACAGCAATTTGCGATATAAAATTACAAAATCTACACTTCTTCTATCACACATTTTACATATCAATACATCATTGTGTTTCATTAGTACATTTGCCATCTCTAAGGAATTTTATCCAAAAATTAAACCACTTCCGGAGTAGAGATGACAATCAAGGTTGCGGTTTGTCCCCAATGCAGATTGTGGTTACAGCTTGGGTAATTTAGTTGTTTTTTCATTTCCATGTCTATATTTTGACGTCATATATTACGAAGTAGCTAATCTATTATGCATGTTATTGGAATAATTTATAGGTTAATAGAAAGGAAAAGTATGCATAATGGTTTTTAAGAAAAATTGCGAAGACATCTGAAAATGAGTGATTGTTTTGGTATTTTAGTAAAAACCAGATAATTAGTAATTGAATTATTGGTAAGAAAGTATTGCACTTCACCTGACGTTGTAGACTTGGATATATATAGAATACAAAATTGGTCAACTATAAATTTATATAATCTACCAAACAAATGATAGTCCCTTTCATACCTTCATTACCTTCATACCCATACGGTATTGTATTATTTTGTGGTATTGAATAGTTTTACGGTTATGATGAGTGTTATTTTATAAATATAAAAATCTTATACTTGAAATATACAGTGACCGGCATAAATATTGCAACATACGGGACTTTTTTTTATTATTAAAATATTCCAATTTTTTCTCTGAGGGGGGGGGGGGGGGGATAGGTTGTGCATGTCTAGAAACCCCAAAATTTATTTTGACATACGTCACGTGATCACTAGTATGGCGGCAAATTTAAAAAAATATGGCATGAATTTCCAAAAAGTGAGGTTAGATGACAAGTTATCCGAAAAAGTTATTTGAAAAAGTTGCTTAGAATTCAATTCTGAGGCTATGTGCAATTTTTTGTAAAGATATTTAAAAAAAAATGAAAATCACAATTTTTCCATTTCATTGAATTACATATTTCCATTTTTTACGTTTTTAGCAGCTCAACAGCGGTAATATTTCTAAATTTGGCTGATACTCAAACAATTTTGTCAATGTTTGCATAATTAACACAGTGAAAACTGAAAAGTACGTTTTCGATATGACAATTGTTGTTGCAAGGGACTGTATATAGTACTAATAAATGAAAGTTCACAAACATTTTCATTCTAAACCACTCAGCAAGCATTATCTTTATTGAAAATTATAATACTTTTTTTTTTGTTTTTTGCATTAAAATGAAAACCGTTGGTCCAAAACTGGTAACACTACATGCGCCCACCGAAGATATTAAAGTAGATTTTGAAATTAGTGAACGAATAATAAACAGTAGGTAAAGTGATAATTTACCAGAAAATTAAAATAGTTCACTACATTATTTTGTTGTTTTAATTTCAAAGCCTACCTTACTTATAAGAAACAGAACGATATATGTGTCTAATAAGTTGTTCATTACTATTAGTTATTGTTTAAATGTTTTTGCTTAATAAGAATTCACATCATTAGCTTAAAAGTACTTTATTATTAATCATTTACTTCTATTGAGTTTCATAGATATTAAACTATTTTTATTTTACCTACTATTTATTATTCCTTGTTCTCTAATTTCAAAACCTACGTTGATACCTTGGGTGCGCGCATGTACTCTTATGAGTTATTAGTTTTAGATTAACGGTTTCCACTTTAATGCAGAAAACAAAAAAGTGTTATAATTTTCAATAAAAGTCATGTTTATTAAGTAGTTTAAAAGAAAAAATTTTGTAAAATTTTATTTATGACTTTTAGATACAGTCCCTTGCAACAACAACTGTCATTACGAAAATATACTTTTTGTAACGAAAACGGGTTTTCCTATCTGGAGACTTTTGGTGATGGCCAGCCCAAATTTCAAATAAGACAATGCCAAACTCCGCGTCACAGATAACCCACACCTGCTCTTTTGACCGGCGAGCCACTGCTGGGAAACAAACTTTTTGTTCGGTAGCGAATGGTTTTAGTAATTTTAGACAAAGATGTTTCCCAACTGTGTTTTCCTCCGTCAGTCGAAGCAGGGCCGTTAGTTAGCCTAAAGATTGTCGACTTACCCTTCTCGTCGGCTTTCTCTTTACTAGTCTGACTTCCACCTTTCGAGGAAAGCTTGTGCTTCCTGTTCCCGAATTTTAAGCGAATTTTGATTACAGATTTTGAAAAGGGATTTAATTTTAGTTTTTGGAAACACTCGACGAAGGAAACGCGTGCATTCCTGAACTAATTTAAAGACCGCGACTAATTGCCCCAAAACCGCTATTTAAGGGTTTTATAAACTCTAGTTTGACGTCTTTTGCACCGATAACTAGTTCGCCTCTCTTCACAGAAAGGCCGCAAGTATGACCGAAGGCGTTATTTTTCTGACTTTCAGCAACTTACTGATAGCCGTAACAATGGGAATTGGCGATCGGTGTTTAGATAAACATACAATGAACAAAGTAATAGATAACATACATGAGCGAAGAGAGTAGAATAAGACAAAGTTACCATGTTATTTTCATTACGCGGTCTTTAAACAAAGAATAGATTGTCGTCTCCGCGGAGGCACGCTTGCTTTTTTTTTTAAATGCCACCGGTACTTATCAAACTACCACAAGAAAATGAATTTAAATTCTCGCATTATACAGGATGGAATTTCGAATTCTTTCTTTCACAGTTTTCACTGTGCTAATTATGCAAACATTGACAAAATTGTTTGAGTATCAATCAGATTTAGAAATATTACTGTAGGTGAGCTGCTAAAAACGAAAAAAATGGAAATATGTAATTCAATTAAACAATATTTGGAAAAATTGTGATTTTGAATTTTTTTAAAGTATTTTTACAAAAATTTGCACACAGCCTCAAAATTGAATTCTAAACAACTTTTTCAAATAACTTTTTTGGATATCATCTCATCTAACCTCACATTTTGGAGATTAACATCATATTTTTTTAAATTTACCGCCATACTAGTGGTCACGTGACGTGTGTCAAAATAGATTTTCGGGTTCCCAGACATGCACAATCTATACCCAAAAAAAAGTTTTAGTATATTTTAATAATAAAAAATTTTCCCATATGTTGCAATATTTATGCCGGTCACTGTATAACACATATGCTACAGATCATAATAATTTAGGTTATAATAATGTGATTGTGTCTATCAGAGAAAGAATTTTCAGAATTGAAATGACAGATACCTGTATAAAATTACCTTTGCAAATAAATGGAGTCATAAGAAAGGGATATAAAACTTATTTCGACATTAATAATGCTAATCATGCTAAGTATAGGAGTTCAGAAAGCATTTGTGCCAAATTTGAAGATATATTCTGCGTGGGCAATTGAAGTTGTAAATATTATGTATGATATATTTACAATTTCAAATTCCGATAGTGACATACTGTCAAGACACTCCAAAATAAGATTTCATGTATTGGTTTCTAGGGTACAGAACACATATATAGATTAATTTAGCAACAAAGGCTATCAAATGGCATCAAAACTTTTTAAATTTTGCAATTTCAATAAAAAATCAAAGTTACTAAATCTATAGAATAGAACTTACACCAATGGGTGGTACTTATGTATTTGATAATTTGCTTATTTAAAGAAATCTTTCTATATGAAATGGAAATTGCTAGGTGTCACCACTCAACTTATTTCAGAAGACTTTTGCCATTTCAAAACTGATAAAACACAGATTTATTAATTTTCACTGTATACGGGATCATTTTATTAAATATCAAATGCTATGTTTTAATAATTTACTAACGTTTTTTAAATTATTTCATTGTTCTGTTAAAAAAAAAACTATCGAAAATTGTGTACATAACTAAGAGAACACAGGTCAGTAATAAGTGCACCAAAATCAAGTAAGTATTTGTTAGTATTATGAAAAAAAATGTCAAATATTTTGTTGTGAGTGTACAAAGATGTCCTGTTTGTGCGTTGTGTCACATATTTTATAATTAAAGGTAGGTAAATAAAATAGTTAATTTACAACACGTCGAATCGCTTTATTAGTCCTGTCCGTTATCAGACATTTTGGTTTTTTTTTTTTTGCTTGTATGATTGATAAATTAAACGCTCACAATTATCTTTTAATTTAAAAACAATATATCACTAAAGATTTTCCTGAAAGAATGACAATTACTGGTCCTAGAATAAAATAAAATGCCTCATACGTTTTCAAAAATTTACTTTATAGACCTAGACATTTCAATGTGGATACTCAAACTTATAGACAGCTCATTCGAAATATTAAAGTCAAAGAAGCAATAAGATGTTATAGAAGAAAAATAACAAACAAAAAAAATGACTAAAGGAATCTCGAATATAAAAGAAAGGATAATTCGCAGAAAAGTCAAAGAACAAAATAATGTCTTTGTAGAAATGCACAAAGAAAAAGATCAAGGAATTGAGAAAAGAAAATGAAGTTGAGTGTAATATTTTGGAAGTTATAAACGCCGTCACAACTTAGGAAAAGCCTTTTAAAAAGGCACACAATAAATGATTCCTCTATAAGCCTACAAAAAAGCCACTGTAATTAAACTTGGTTTTGGAAACTTTATACCAATCATTAATAAATAAAATGAAAAAAGAATATGATTAAAACCACAGAAAAAGAACGAATTACAGCGTTTGTCTAAAGGGACGATGTCAGCACGCAAGTTCAAGGAAAAAGGGACACGAAAAGTTTTTAAAATAATTTAGAGCATCCCGCAATTATGCAAAAAACGACATATGATAATGAATTTTAATGAGGCCTATTGCAAAATTGGATGTAATATTGAAAACAATTTGAATTTGTAATGGATAAATCATAAATGAATAAATTGAAGGCACGAGTGGATGAAGGTGTTATGTTACAAAATCAAACTTAGAGGCATAGTTTCACGGAGGAAAATATAAATAAGCATGCACTGGTCAATTGTAATCAATAATGTAACCAATGTCTACATAAATTATATTTTTCTAACTCCCAACACCAATGTCTATAGCCTTAAATTACAAATTATAGTTCTTACATTTTAAATATATGTACATAAATTAAAAATATAGTCACTCATACGTGTATAAATACATATTCGAACTATTGAAATAATTCTTAATAATATTTAAAGCAGTGTGATCTACACAGGGCGAATAGAGAGGATAAGATCTAGAACCAATCAGATGTGAAAGCATAAAGGTAATTTTATAATCCATAAAAGGCAAATATTTAGTTACTATTATGCAGGATCTATCAAAACTGACTGATATTGTGTGGAAATGACATCCACTTATATAATTTGCACATGTCTAAAATCATAACGTGAGATTGTGACGATAGATTAGCGTTATATTTGGTGTTTGGGGAGTACTATTTCGAGTATAATTCTGTTATATAATTAATTACTACATGTTAGTGCTATATAGATAATTAGATTTGTTCTTAGAAAGTTTATTGTTACTCAAAACTCCAATAAAATTACAAAAAATAATCCCTTATAAATTATACCGCGTGTGAGACACAAACATGGTCATCTGATGACACAAGAACCTCTACATAACACAGTGTGATACAGATGATGAAGCAAACCTATCCTTTTTCAATGGCGCGCATTATAATTTATTTACTGTCTTATTGTTGCGTGTCGGTGCCTTTAGGTGACCTTCATAGTTCTATTCTCGCATACGGTATATCTTGATATATCTAATTTATGCACGTTTTTAATAGTATTTTTTATTATATCA
Source organism: Protaetia brevitarsis (assembly GCA_004143645.1). Lineage (NCBI taxonomy): Eukaryota > Metazoa > Arthropoda > Insecta > Coleoptera > Scarabaeidae > Protaetia > Protaetia brevitarsis. The sequence continues at coordinate 1,817,377 of RXPK01000187.1, read as the reverse complement.
CATTATGTCAGTTGAAGGTGTTTTCCGCTCTATTAAAAAACACATGTATGTAACTAGATTTTATATGGATATAAAAGAAACTTTTTTTAAATGATAATTAAGACAATTATCATAATACAAACAATTCTAGCGTCTGACGACTTATAGCAACAATCAAATTCTACAACACTTTTCTAAACGTTAGATTAGGAAAATTTATATACAGCGCAGCCTACGTAAACTTGATTTATTACTCTTATTTTTTTTTTTATATAGAAGAATAATGAAGTAGTTCCTTTGTCGTAAAACGAATTTACATACACCTATATGGAACACTAAACTTATCATAAATTAAAACTTTGTTATATTGTTTTAAGGATGAATATATTTAATTAATTATTCCATAGTATTTCTTCCCAAGATGTGATTAAGTGATTGAGGTTTATCGGATTTAGTTGATAAGTCCTCGTTACGAGGCAGTGATTTGGAGTTGATGTTTTGTTGATTGACATATTTTTATTGACATGTTAAAAAATGTTTGCTCAGCAATAGAGGATCCGGCAGCGTTTTATTTAATCGTTTCGTACATGACGATCCAATTCAGATTAGGAACTTTCTAGTATGTATTTACACGACAAGAATTATGTAATAAAAGAGGCTATAATAGAATGACATGAATAATATAATATCAGAAACAACTTGTTAATTATTATAGTGGCAAACACGCACAGTTTAAATTATTAAAATATAGGTATGCAGGAATACAGTCGCTCTTTAAAAAAAAAAAAACATGTTTAAATTACTGAATTTATTTCCAATAGTTTGTGTTATGAAGAAAATAACAGAATTGCATTATTTATATAGTTATGAGCTAATAAGATATAAAATATAAACCGGTTGCATTAGGTGTAATAAGGTTTAAATTGGACAAACAAAGCGTGCGATCGTAACTAGGTTCAAGGAACACATAGCAAGTTATTGCTATGGAAGGCTTGAACCATTCAGGATATAGGATTGATATTTTGTGAATTTGTGAAAGTAATATGATTCACATTCGTCACTAATTCTCGATATAAGAGAGAGAGAGATAACGTTTAGGTAATAGATTCTTTCTTACTTTACTTAATTAAGTCGGCCTTCTGTTGATACTAGTGATGTAACGAATACGTGTTTTTACACATTCGCGAATGCAAATGCGAATATTAACTTTTTAACTTTACTAGCGTCATCTGTTAGTTTTCAGTTTACAACTATACTAAAACTTGCATTAAGCACACGCAGAGAATTAAATTTCTCCATCACCGCAGCGAAACTAGCCAAGTACAATCGAATCGTTTCGACTTTTTACGTCTTATTCTTGTCAATTCAAGTTTAGTTTTGAGGTTATTGATGGTTATTCTAATGTAAACTGCAAATGTGTGCTCAAAAGGTTGTTTTAGGATTTCAATGAATTTGAATATTAGTTTTTTTTTTCCAAATTATCCGCATATTTATTGCGAATGCGAATATTCGTTACATCACTAGTTGATATTGATGGGAGCCCATGTTTTCTCAAATCAAATGTCCAGAATTAATAAATAAAAATATTGTATGTGTCAAATATATAGAACCAATTAGACGCTCATTTTAGTAAAAAAAACCACAATTTTTTCGGAATGAGGGAAAATATATTTAATTTTGCGCCGAACCAACTTCACTTTTGATCACAAACTGGGAATTTCATGTATTCACAGATCAGTTGATTTGGTGCATTTACCGGAAAAAGTATTGTATATCGGCGAAGGAGAATTCGCAAACGACACATACAGAAAAAAATAAATTAATGAGATCAAAACATCTCAAATTAAAGGATCCTTTATTCCTTGAACTATCCGATCAAGCAGCTTTACTGTACGCAAAATTCTACTGAAAATTCACTATTGCATTTGCGACAAGCAATATGCAATTTATGTTAGGTTATGTCAGTATTGTAGTAACACTTTTCTGAATAGTGAAATTTTGTGGTAAGATTTGATATTAAGTTTGATTAAGGAATAAAAGAGCTGCCGTAACAGATAAGGTAAGTAATTTTGACAAAATTATTGCTTAAAATAAAAAAGGAACGCAATAACCGCAATTAAATATTTTGTAAAAGTGAAGCACAATATATATTTTACTTAAAACAAAAATATTGTTACTATTGTAGAGTTTTGTGCTGGAGTTTTCAGTTCTTTTTTTTATTAAATAGATTGTTGTATGTTTTTAATGATTTTATTTGAACCAGGCTAACGTCCTTACACTATACGTAATATTTAACTGTGTAACTAACATTTTCTTTTGTTTGTACACGCGTTTGAGCACACACGTTGTTCGGTAACGATGATGACGTCTAGCAACAAGAAAAATACGCGCAAAAAAAGTGCTACGCTTTTGACATGCGCAATGCGCGTTAACATGTAAAGTTAGATTCAAATGTCGGCAATAGCGGAAACTTAACAACTATAAAAATATATATTTCAAATAAGCAAATAAATCTAATTGTTTCAACAAAATGTTTTGTTCTTCTGTGTGTTTATTTCTATTTGAGTCAATAAAATTTATTGTTTGAAGTAAATATTCCATTTGATCAATTTTACAAAATTTAAACATATAAACTAAACATATATATCTCACTATTTCAATGAAATAATTAGTTATTTTAAGTATTACATACATTTGACTCAGTAAAACTTTCTATTTGAGCAACATATTTTGTTTGTTTAATTCTATTAAAGATCAATTATTCACACCTGACAATTATGCCTCAAAATGGGCTAGTCCATAACATGTCGTACACACAAAAACGATTGATTGGAACAGTTGATTAGGGTTTTTATCCAATTTTCCAATAACACCATTAATTAAGGACACAATGAATAGATTAGTATTGTTCACTAATGTTCACAGAAAGTACTAATTCAAAACTACATTTTCTGAAAATCAATACTCCTTAAAAAAGCGAAAGAAATAGGTATAAGAACACTTTTAGCTTTTCGATAGAGAATATAATCAGAAGTTCAAGATAGATGAAATTATTTTTTTTTCTAAATAGATCAAAGCTAACTAGGCTTAACCTTAAAGGTTCAAAATAGATATCATTGCAAATTTAAGAACTATCAATGGACGAGTTCCGTGAATCACCCTGTATATGCCATTGGAGTACAACATTTTATCTATCTCTATCTATTCTAAAAATCGTGAATCATCATACGTATCGAATTTTATAGTTATAAAAACATAGAGATGAGAATGTATGACAAAGTACATTATATAGCATGGCTGATGCTACGGATTTGGATTAATATTTTCTTTTTATAGTGTTATTGAAATATAATTCTTACAGATGCGGAAACAGGACATTACCATATAATATACAGGGTATTCCACGTAACTGGTTCATTAAAAGTTTATGATGTTCTATTATTTATTTATATTTGAGATTTTGGCACCATTATCTGCTCGATTGGAACTATAAATGTAAAATACTTTAACCAAAATATCACTACCGGTTGACCGGAAATGGATGTCAACTTTCTTATTTTAAATAGAATGATATAATTTTTTATGAATTTTTGGATTCTACGACCATAAATACGTTAGTTTTCATTAGCTATTCCTATAGCTACATGTTGCTGTTTTTGAGTTATTTAAGTTTTTCTTTTTTTTTAGTCATAATCATTGCATCATTGAGGAATTAATATCTCGGTTAATACTGCAAGTAGAGACTCCAAATTTGCTATGTTATTAATGTAGATATTACTCTAAGAAACGGTAAGCACACTTTACATTCTAACATACAGGGTGTTCAAAACTGAGGAACAAAGTGACATATTTTCAAATGCAGAAAACTCAATTTTTTTAAATAGAACACCCTGTATTTTAATTCGGAATTAGGAAGTAAATATCATCCCCTATCATTTATATAGATTCCTATACTATCTTTAAAGATTTTGAGATATGAGCGACTTTTTGTTAAACAGACTAAATAGGCTACTTAGTCTGTTTAACAAAAAGTCGTTCATATCTCAAAATCTATTAAAGATAGGTATAGGGAATGCTGATATAAAGTGATAGGGGATGATATTTTCTTCTTAATTCCAAATTAAAATACAGGGTATTCTATTTAAAAATAAAGAATACTTAGTCTGTTTAACAAAAAGTCGCTCATATCTCAAAATCTATCAAAGATAGGTGATGATATTTACTTTCTAATTCCAAATTAAAATACAGGGTGTTCTATTTAAAAAAATGAGTTTTCTGCATTGAAAATATGTCACTTTGTTCCTCAGTTTTGAACACCCTGTATGTTAGAATGTAAAGTGTGCTTACCGTTTCTTAGAGTAATATCTACATTCATAACATAGCAAATTTGGAGTCTCTACTTGCAGTATTAACCGAGATATTAATTCCTCTATGATGCAATGATTATGACTAAAAAAAAAAGAAAAACTTAAATAACTCAGAAACGGCAACATGTAGCTATAGGAATAGCTAATAAAAACTAACGTATTTATGGTCGTAGAATCCAAAAATTCATAAAAAATTATATCATTCTATTTAAAATAAAAAGTTGACATCCTTTCGGTCAACCGGAATTGGATATTTGGTTGAAGTATTTTACATTTATAGTTCCAATCGAACAGATACTGGTGCCAAAATCTCAAATATAAGTAAATAATAGAACATCACAAACTTTTAATGAACCAGTTAGGTGGAATACCCTGTATACATTAGTACTATTATTAATAATTTAGTTTAACAAAATTTACAACAACCTTTTTGATGCTGCAAAATTCCGAATACTTTCAATTAATCGAATTACCAATGTGACCTTCAAATTGCTATGCAATTAACTCTTTCCATTTGCAGATACTTCATAATTTTCGCCATCAAATCTCCAAATTTACATTTTCGTATAGTAATTTTAATTTCATTTACTCGCAACTTTTATTTGCCACCTTTGGATACACACATCATTCTTATTTACGAAAAGCTAGTGTCCATATTTTCTCGAGTTCATTCTCAATGTCAAATTTCGTAAAAAAAAACAATTAATATTGTACTTCCAATTGTACACGCTATATTGTATGAACAATAAAACTGGAGGAAATAATTGTAAATATAATAAAGACGACAAACACAATATTGGATTAGTGCACATGTGAATCAGAATCATTTCATGATGGATTTTTACATGTTTGAAAGCAGTAGTTTATCTGTTAAAGTGGTCTTATTTTATATTATGTATAATGTTTTTAATAAAAGTTTTATTGTTGCATTATAATAAAACTGATTTATAATTGCAGGACAGTTTCTTTTTTAATTTTAAAGTATAAATTATTGTCCATGCTACTTAGAAAAAAAAATGGAAAGTTACATTTCTGTTTGACCTTCAACTAATATTTGCTTTTTTATTCCTTTTTTAATTAAGTTATGTATTTGAAGAAAAGGGCATTTATTTTAATCCTCAATCTTTCTGAAATTAATAAATAAACCTATATAGCAAATAATAAACGGCAAAATAAACTTACATCTTTGCAAACAGACGATATCCTAATATCCAGAGGAGCTGTTTTAAATCCAAAATCAAAATTTAAATAAAAGATTCACACACTAAAACACTAATTCTTTTGCTTTAATCCAATTATCACACGAATTATAACAAGAAACAGAACACAAATCAAAGTCGACAACTCGAGAGTAGCTTAATAATTATGGCTACCACCGGTGTTACACATTTGCAAACAAATTTCGGTTTTGATAGGAGGTAATTGTCTGCGATACTAGCCGGCCGCGTGTTTGAAAGAGCAGGCCAGTGGGCAAGACGGTGGCACAGGATTCGATGACGCAAATCGCCGACTCGGTTAGTAATTTGCAGCGTCTAGAAATTCCTCTGTACTGTCGGAAGATAAATATTGCTGACGGGAAGTTCCTAGACATTATTATTTTGCTAGAATAATACGAGAATTTAACCAGAAACGATTCGCGAATTAATTATTTTTTTATTTTCTCTTTGCTTTGCTTGATTGTTTCCGTTTAAACAGATGAATTAAAATACGAACTAATCTACATGTGGTTGAATTATGATTATCACGACGTAATCTATTGACCCTCAGAGAGAAAATGTGTTGTATGTACATACGTTTATATGTTCTATAACAATTTGGCGTGACTCTGAGTAAAGTTCGTTGCAACTAGTCAACCGTGAAAGTGTGTGCGTGTTTTCTGATAGTCTAATTAGATCAAGAGACACGCGATTTAAATAAAATAGTCTAGTAAATCTCCTTGTTTATTCAATGTCACAATAATGTTGTTGATTTGGCTGCGAAAATTAGTTTAATTATCTTTTCTGTTAGAAAAAACAACATAATATTAGATTTACTTAACTGTTTACTATACAAAGATATATCACGAACTGTATAGAGTTAGTAACAGCATCCTAATCACTCCACGCTGATATTGTCTCATGGAATAAATAAATATGTTGGGTGTTTATTAACTATTTACTAAATAAATTGCAGAAGAAAAAAATATGTGTTCTGTTCGGAAAAAATTTTCTAAAGTACGTAACTTTTCCTCATTCACATCCATCTTCGAAATTAGTCATTTGGATATCCAAGTTATTAAGATATCTGTTCAGAATCATAGCACATATACAGCCTGTCCCGCATAAGAGGCAACTTAGATAGAAGTCACACAGTAAATTCTTAACAAAATATCTTAATAAATCTTGGTCCGTAGCAGTTCCCAAAATAACATAGAAAAAAAAAATGAAAAATCAATATTTTTGTTTCTTGAGGCATTGAGCTTCAAAAATATGAAATAAATTAATTATTCTTTTTTATTATAAAATAACTTACCATAAGTTTTTATAATGAAATTTACAATACGACGTTTTGGCTTTGAAGAACCATGATCAACATTATTTTTTTTTATACACGGCCCTCTTTATCTTTAATGATTCTGCTATGTTCTTCAACACTAAATACACTTTGATAATACATATTTCTTTATTTTATTTTCACAGTGATTATATACAATAATTAATTATATGGTTTTCACTTTACTTTTAAACATGTCAATTATTAACTTTTTATGTACAGGCTCTGTTATCCAAGACTGGGTTTTTGATTACAGCTCAATTTTTGATATTAAGAAAAAGTGTTTTGTGCAAAAGTTTTACAGAATTCAATGCTGCATAACTTAGAAATATTTTTGACTATACAGTATGTTCCAAAAGTAGGAAAACGAATACTTACTCCGTTATTTTAAATGGAACACCCTATATATTATCCCATTTTTAAATTCTATGAAGAAAAATAACATCGCTTCATATAAGATATTATATGCGTACCTGTAATAACAAGGTTGTTATTTACTCTTTTGTAAAAAAAGGCGCTGCTCAAAGCTTTCGGTTAAGATGGCGTAGTTTATACAGGGTGAGTCAGTAGTCCGATATCGGTCAAAATGCACATGTTCATTTAAAAATTTTTCCGGCATTATCATTAACAATTGAACTCTAAAATTTGCTGTGTAGCTTAGGAAGCTTAGGTCTTTTTTATAAATTGAATGTTATTTGATAAAATCCTGTATAATTTTATCAAATAAGATTCCTAAAGCAATCAATTTCTGTAATATTTAACGGCTTTTAATTTGTTATGTTAAATTGAACACCCTATATTTTTTTATTTCGTCATATGCACTTTTTTATGATCTTTCATTTTTGTTAGCAGTAGGGTATACAAAAAACTATACTTTCAGAGATAATCAACACTTTCAGAATTATCACCACAAATGAGAATTTATCATAAAAATAGCTGTGAACTATATAATAACTAACGTAAATAATAGTGCTAGACAAAATGGTTGTCCCAAATAGCAAAACAACTTTTCTAGACTTCTACCTGTCAAAAAAGTACTAGTAATTTAATAAAATAAAGTCATATAAACACAAACAAAATTAATATTAAATGTTCGATATAGCCCCCTTCTAGTTCAAACAAACTTGCAAATTTAAAAATGATTCATTAACTTGCATTAACACGTTGCCATTTATTGTGCGAAATGCGTCACAAATCTGATCTACCTGTGCTTTCTGTTGTTCTGGTTCTTGGTAACTTAAATTTTCCACACATACCCATAGAAAGAATCTATTTGGTAATCTGGAACCGGGTGCCAAAATTTGGACTTCTCTCCTAGCACCTATCCATAAAACCTCTTCTAATATTCCTTACTCGCTGCTGTAAGGGCTGGAGCAACATCGTGTTGAAACACATTCTTGCCTTACATTGAGTGGAACATGAAAAGTACGGTCCAATAAGTGAGATCCGCATTCTGCCAAAGCATTAAAGACATCAGTTCTTCACAATCCTAGAGAATGGGTGGAATGGAGCTATGCACCGATGCTATATTAAATATTGAAGGTAGTCGTACGTGTTATTTATTGAGGATTACCGGTTTGAAAAATTTGAATTAATGTCTGAGTCAGAGCCATTGTGTCGATAATATAATGCCATGGTAGCTGTNCAAATTTACATTTTCGCTACAGTAATTTTTAATTTCATTCTACTCGCCAACTTTTATTTGCCACCTTTGCGTTACACACATCATTCTTATTTACGAAAAGCTAGTGTTCATATTTTTCGAGTTCATCTCAATGTCAAATTTCGTAAAAAAAAACAATTAATATTGTACTTCCAATTGTACACGCTAATTGTATGAAACAATAAAACTGGAGGAAATAATTGTAAATAATAAAGACGACAAACACAATATTGATTAGTGCACATGTGAATCAGAATCATTTTCATGATGGATTTTTACATGTTGAAAGCAGTATTTTATCTGTTAAATGTGTCTTATTTATATCATGTATAATGTTTTTATAAAATTTTATTGTGCATTATAATAAAACTGATTTTGTAATTGCAGACAGTTTCTTTTTAATTTTTAAAGTATAAATATTGTCATGCTACTTAGAAAAAAAAAATGGAAAGTTACATTTCTGTTGACCTTCAACTAATATTGCTTTTTTATTCCTTTTTTAATTAAGTATGTATTGAAGAAAAAGGCATTTATTTTAATCCTCAATCTTCTTAATTAATAAATAAACTCTAGCAAATAATAAACGGCAAAATAAACTTACATCTTTGCAAATAGACGTATATCCTAATACCAGAGAGCTGTTTTAAATCCAAAATCAAAATTTAAATAAAAGATTCACACACTAAAACACTAATTCTTTTGCTTTAATCCAATTATCACACGAATTATAACAAGAAACAGAACACAAATCAAAGTCGACAACTCGAGAGTAGCTTAATAATTATGGCTACCACCGGTGTTACACATTTGCAAACAAATTTCGGTTTGATAGGAGGTAATTGTCTGCGATACTAGCCGGCCGCGTGTTTGAAAGAGCAGGCCAGTGGACAAGACGGTGGCACAGGATTCGATGACGCAAATCGCCGACTCGGTTAGTATTTGCGCGTTAGAAATTCCTCTGTTACTTGTGCGAAGACTAAATAGTGCTGACGGGAAGTTATAGACATTTTATTTTGCTAGGAATAATACGAGAATTTAACCATAAACATTTGGAATTCATTATTTTTTTTATTTTTCTTTTGCTTTGCTTGATTGTTTCTGTTTAAACAGATGAATTAAAATACGAACTAATCTACATGTGGTTGAATTATGATTATCACGACGTAATCTATTGACCCTCAGAGAGAAAATGTGTTGTATGTACATACGTTTATATGTTCTATAACAATTTGGCGTGACTCTGAGTAAAGTTCGTTGCAACTAGTCAACCGTGAAAGTGTGTGCGTGTTTCTGATAGTCTAATTAGATCAAGAGACACGCGATTTAAATAAAATAGTCTAGTAAATCTCCTTGTTTATTCAATGTCACAATAATGTTGTTGATTTGGCTGCGAAAATTAGTTTAATTATCTTTTCTGTTAGAAAAAACAACATAATATTAGATTTACTTAACTGTTTACTATACAAAGATATATCACGAACTGTATAGAGTTAGTAACACCATCCTAATCACTCCACGCTGATATTGTCTCATGGAATAAATAAATATGTTGGGTGTTTATTAACTATTTACTAAATAAATTGCAGAAGAAAAAAATATGTGTTCTGTTCGGAAAATATTTTCTACCATACGTAACTTTTCCTCATTCACATCTATCTTCGAAATTAGTCATTTGGATATCCAAGTTCATTAAGATATTCTGTTCAGAATATAGCGACATATACAGGCTGTCCCGCATTAAGAGGCCAAACTTAGTATAGAGGTACCACACGTAATTCTTAACAAAATATCTTAATAAATCTTGGTCCGTAGCAGTTCCCAAAATACATATAAAAAAAAATGAAAAATCAATATTTTTGTTTCTTGAGGCATTGAGCTTCAAAAATATGAAAAAAGTTAATTATTCTTTGTTATTATAAAATAACTTACCATAAGTTTTTATAATGAAATTTACAATACGACGTTTTGGCTTTGAAGAACCATGATCAACATTATTTTTTTTTAAACACGGCCCTCTATATCTTTAATGATTCTGCTATGTTCTTCAACACTAAATACACTTTGATAATACATATCTCTTTATTTTATTTTCACAGGGATCATACAATAATTAATTATATGGTTTTCACTTTTCTTTTAAACATGTCAATTATTAACTTTTTATGTACAGGCTCTGCTATCCAAGACTGGGTTTTGATTACAGCTCTATTTTTGATATTAAGAAAAAGTGTTTTGTGCAAAAGTTTTACAGAATTCAATGCTGCATAACTCAGAAATATTTTTGACTATACAGTATGTTCCAAAAGTAGGAACACGAATACTTACTCCGTTATTTTAAATGGAACACCCTATATATTATCCCATTTTTAAATTCTATGAAGAAAAATAACATCGCTTTATATAAGGTATTATATGCCTACCTGTAATAACAAGGCTGTTATTTACTCTTTTGTAAAAAAAAGGCGCTGTTCAAAGCTTTCATTAACAATTGAACTCTAAAATTTGCTGTGTAGTTTAGGAAAGCTTAGGTCTTTTTTATGAATTGAATGGTATTTGATAAAATTATATAGGGTGGTCTCCAGAAGCAATCAATTTATGTAATATTTAAACGGCTTTTACTTTGTTATGTTAAATTGAACACTCTATATTTTTTTATTTCATCATATGCACTTTTTTATGATTTTTCGTTTTTGTTAGGTGTAGGGTAATATCTAAAACTGATACTTTCTGAAATAATTCAACATTTTTAGAAATTATCACACAAATGAGATATTTACTCATAAGAAGTAAGCTGTGGAAGAATTATAATAAGTAAAATAATATTAGTGTAGACAAAAATGTGTCCCAAAATAGCAAACAACTTTTATAGACTTTTACCTGTCAAAAGCAATATAGTAATTTAATAAAATGAAATAACATATAACACAAAGAAAATTACATTAAATGTTCGATATAGCCCCCTTCTTGTTCAAAACAAACTTGCAATTTAAAAATGATTCATTAACTTGCATTAACACGTTGCCATTTATTGTGCGAAATGCGTCACAAATCTGATCTATCCTGTTTGCTTTTGTTGTTGGTGGTTCTTGGTAAACTAAATTTTTCACACATACCCATAGAAAGAAATCGAATTTTGTTAATTCTGGAGACCGTGGTGGCCAAAGTTACTGGACCTTCTCTACCTATCCACCTATCCATAAAACTTCTTTCTAAATATCTCCTTACTACTCTGCTGTAATGGGCTGGAGCACCATTGTGTTGAAACCACATTCTCTGCCTTACATTGAGTGGAACATCTTCTAGTAAAATTGTTAATTGATTTTCCAAAAGATTCAAATAGGTTTCCCCGTCAACATTCCCTTCAAAAAAAAATCCGGTCCAATGAAGTAAGATCCCACTATTCTTGCCCAAACATTTATAGACCATCGATGTTCGTTCACAGCTCCTTAGAGAATGGGGTGGAATGGGGCCGATGCACCGATGCTATCATTAAAATATTCGAAGGTAAGTACGTACGTGTTATCTAATATTAAAGGATTACTGGTTTAGAAAAACTTTGAAATAATACTCAGCGCCATTGTGTTGATAATATATGAGCATGGTAGCTGTGTACATTAACAAACATATGTAGGTATTTACTAGTTATTAGTTTTCAGTAGGTAATACCAGCAAATTATAATACTGTTTGAAATTATATCAGTAACCAACGCCGACTAGATACCAGACCCAGGCATTGAGAGGGAAGTATCCCGAGAACACCGGTCGCAACGACGGATACGTATAACATCTATACCTCTACGCATCAATATCCCGTGCACATTCGTGAAGTACCCCGATACGCTACCTTCTCCCAAACATTGTAAAATTATAAAGTATGACAGTAAATTTATTTAATTACATAATATTTCTTTATTTATTAATTTTCCCTTACCGAGGTTGTTTGGTGTTACAGACACAAAATTAGTAGGTAATCATTACCCTTGAATAGTAGAAATGCTTAGATTAAGCAGGTAAGTATTATCAGTTCAAGATACTTATACTTTGGAAGCAAATAATGGCAATACTTCAAATAATACTTTTATATATTTCTATCAAATGCACATAAATTATTAAGGCATAAATACGATAGTTTCCAGTTGGGAAAATCTATTTACTCAAATCTAAAATAATTATTTTGGTGGTGAAAATATTATATATTCATAATGATTTTAGTATGTTGACTACATTTGAACTAAAAAAATGTTTCGTCTAACAAATTCACGAGTTTGGAAAACAGAACAAAGTTTATACTCAATATAAATCCATCATCTTCTTGCATATATAGGAAGTTATGTTATATTCAATATGATGCATTTATATTCAAATTGAGCAATTATTTTTGTGTGTGTGTTAAGTGTGTATTGAAGGATCATCCCCTCTTTTTAATGTAGGGCTTTCTTAAGATATTCAAACTCTTAAACAATAATTGGTAAAGAAAAAACATAGACTTTTAAATAAAAGCAATATTTGATTGTTTTTTGGAATGTTTCATTACTTAATTGAAAAAAAAAGAAAGCATAACTTTATAACAAAATATTTGTACAGCTTCTTATAACTCGCGCATTATTCACAATACCTACACGTTAAATGAGACTGCATAACCATTAATTAATACAATTCCTATTATAAATATCGAATTAGTACTTATAAAATTTCTGCAGCAAATTAATGCAAATAATCAATAAATAGAGAAATTGTCTATTCTCTCACAACTTCCTCAATGAAAATTAAATGCGACCGGTTTCGTGCATCAAACACACATCCTTAGGCCTCGATGATGAACCTATACGAAGCCACAATCGACGAATTAATATTAGATTAAAAACATCAGTTACAAGTAAAAAGAAATGATTTGCAACCTCACTCAAAATTATATTTATTATACAATTATAATTTGCACATTTGCACCACTGTTTCCTGTTTCATTTTATTTATTGTTAATTTATGTTACAATTACATCGTGCCGGTTGTAACAGCGCATAAATAATTCAAGAACGGAGGACAGTAGACGACAATCGTCGATTCCTAAGCGAAGATACACCATTACGGTGCGGCAGAAAAACCGCAAAAAATTAAACAATCCAAGCGCAAGTTGATACACACAATGGGACAGTGGTTTTAAGCTAAAGGAATATCAATTGGTTTTTATCGATGGCGTCTGTTTAATTCCTGATGGAAATCGCTACTAGAAAGACAAGCGAGACGACTGAATCGGTGTTTTCCAACCATAAATATTCTGTTGGTATAACGCTGGAGTGCTATATGAGTTCGTTAATTATTATGTCATGTTGAGACGTCATTTTATTGATGTGACGTACATTGCATTGGACGCTTGATGAGATTCTGCACGTTCTCTAGTGAGAATAACGTATCTTAAAATGTTTAGGGTTAAAGACTGTTTACTAAGAAAGCGAAATTCTTAGAGATCACAAAATGGCTGAAATTTATAGGATACTAACAACTGTATTGCATGATGAGATTTAAATAAATTACAGTGTTGGTTTTGGGAGATTTGAGGGAAGGTGTTGGTCTGTTTGTTAAATAATATGATTCGGCAATAAGACGAGTTTTGTTTATTGTATAATTAACATTAAAACATAAAACTTCTAGTTGAATTATAGATATTTTAATTGAATTTTATATATATTTATTATTTGAATATTAAATTATTTTTTTTCTAACACAGAAAGGGTAATTAATTGTTTTTTCCTTAAAAGTAACAAAATTAGACAAGTTTTTTTTCTTGTATTAGAGATATAATGAGTTTTAAACAATATAAACAAACGATAAAGATTGGAATTTGTTCAACAATATTAAAAGCTAATTAACGGCAATAAATAACAATGCTTTATTTTTTTAAGTGATAAAATTGCGTTTCATCATTAATGCAATTTGGTTTTTTTTTATATGAATCGTCTCATTTCAAATTTATTTCAAGGATACCATTAACATAGATGTACTGCAAGGTCCAATTTTAGATCCGTTTCTATTTTAGCATCCTATGCGTATTTTAAAAAAGTATTATTATTATTATTAGGCTAATAGAAGCTTTTCAATTACGTATGGAAGATTTGCAATATGAAAATCACAATATACATATGTTGCCAGACTTAGGGATTTGCGTTAATATTGAGCAAAACATTTCAATAAACATTAATCGGCAAATAGCTTAGGAGATCACTTAGGAGTATAAATTAATCTTATATTTTATTTCTCTACCATCAAAAAACAGTATTTTTCTCTAATTTATATTTCCTTTTTTTAAAAAAGTATTACACCGACTACATAAAAGTACTTGACATTCTCGGCAGTGTGTAAAAATGATGAGCTAAAAACTAGTAAAATAAAACAAAAGAATACGAAATAAGTACGTATTCAATAAACATCAAATATATTATAAAATTATAAAAAGAAATATAAACTCTAAAGAATATTCCAAAAATATGAGAGTACCTAACAAAATAAACCGAAAATGAAACTTCTAAAAAAGAGCAGTGAACAACACAAGCAACACTAAAAGATGAAAATGAACGATATGTAAACATTAGTAAATCACATTATAAAATAGTGTGATAACGAACACCATAATTAGATACTTACAAAAAGCCAAGTAAGGAAAAATAAACTTTAGTTAAACTATAGTAAAAATATGAACAGTTTTATAAATCAAATAATAAACGAATTAAAATGACATGATATAATAATGATGTTGTGGAGAAAAATAGATATAGAGGACATATGATAAGTGTACTAAATGCGAATAGAGTATGAACATAAAAGCATAAAATGCAGGAATTTTTTTTATATATTTCACAGTTCTCAAACGTCCATAGTAAAGCAAGGAAGCGACTATTTTGGTTTCAAACTAGGATTTAACAAATGTTCAGGATAATCTAAACTTCAAGAGACGGAAATGAATACACCTTTGATAATATGTTTAGGAGAAGGTATTAATAAAAATATATTTGTGTCATATTTTGTTTATATTTGCGTTTCTTTTCTAGGAAATTTTATGTCGTATTGTTTAATGATCAACCAAACGAATTCGTTTAGATCAATATTGCAACAAATGATTAAAGGTTTGCAGACGTATTTTTTTAAAATGTATCCAAAACAAGGCAATAAAAATAAAAATGCGTGCAAGCCAAAACTGAAGGTGCTACGATTTTTTTGTTTGTGTATTTTGTTCATTAAAAATTAATATGTTAATTTAATGCAATAGATTCTCAGCAACTATTAGTTTTCCATATAGACCTTTTCTACAAATTTTTTACTTTTTAAAACAATACTTATTCTTGCAGCATTTATTAAAATTCTTGTAAACCCTCTGTAATCTAACTAATTAATATACCTTTCAGGTTTAAACATAGTACTAATCTAGCATATCTTGAATACTTAAGTGGAGAATCTGCTTTAAGTTCTAAATGACATAAACATGTTATTCAATAATTGGAACTTAATATTCTGGATAATAAAATAACATAATAATCAATTATTTCTAATTTCTTTGTTGTTATTCTAATTTATATACTAAGCTCATTGTTATTAAACAACTTTATTACCCAGTAAGATGTTTGTGTCATTTTCTTAAAAAAAAAATGCCTTGATGTTTATATGTTCGAAATATATACGGTTGGATGTACCAGGAGCGTATATAAGAAGAATGTCGGACCATGGAGAATCAGTTCAGTTATCCTGAGGAAGCTGTCAGTATGAACAACGAGCGAAAGTTTTGACCCACGGCGAAACCCGGAAGAAGTTTTTAGTAATAGTAATGAATATTCCACAAGTATGTGAAAAATTCCCTATAGGTGTAAATTTACCCCAAAATAGGAGGTAGCCCAGTTGCCTCCTATTTTACAATAGGCATCATATTGCTGTTGTAAGAGTAATCGTCATTGTTATCCTTAAAGCCTCTGTATCTACTAAACGCAGTTATAGTAGGTTATTGCTCCATCTTTATCAATCATATTAGACATGCAAGAGTAATGGTGGATCAGATCACCGTCATATTAATACATCATGATCATATTTATACCAAAATTCTCAGCATTTCTGCGTTTTGCTTTATACACACCTGTTGATACATCAAAATGGAAAAATAATCAAGGATAACTAGTGGGTATATACATATGATTATCTATAATTTTTCCTATAGCGAATCAAAGAGAATAAACAACCATTCAAGTTAGTAATTATGACTTAATCGTTTACATAATCATACCGTTAATTTCGTAGGATTACACAACATCGGCTAATCTCACAAAATCGGAAATAATCACAAAACAAGGCAGTCATTCGGAATTCTAAATTCGAAATCCGTATATACTTTTTGTGCCTCATAACGCATAATTTTCCGGGAAAATTAATATCGCTTCTTAGAACCATGTTGAAAATACCATTTAAGATTGAGCGGTTGAGGAATTTCCAACATCATTAACTGTACTATGTAAGCACGGAGTTCACTATATCACATTTTACATCGTTAAGTGAACCGTTATGAAAACATGTGTTCGTCCGCTGAGAAAAGTACTGGCTGTTAGTCAGATTACTCAATTAGCAAATAGTATGTTAAAATAAATAGTAATATGAAATATGATAGTATATAGGTATTTACTCATTTGTTCATCGATTTGTGAGAGAAGCAAGGACGATTGACATAAAGAGAGAGAAAAAAAAATGCGAGAAAGTGTCTTGCGTCAAACAAGATGTCATTTGCAGGTAGAAAAGGTAAATCCCATTTTACCTCTGAGGTTAACGAGGTTGTCTTTTAGGGAGGTAAATGGTAAAAGTTTACTTTTCTCATTACAGGATAATCGACTTTTGGCGTTTTGTGGTTAGATGCAGAAAAGGATAATAAACATATTGGTAGTTAGAAAAAACCAATTATATACAAGGGGTCATGACCTAGAAAGTACTTTATTTTTAATTGCTAGAGAATATAATTTCTGGTTCTTAACCAGTTCGGGACTTTCCGTCCACCACAAAGCTAAGGTGCAATAAATTTTTAAAATTTGCTTTTGAGAATTCCTAATTAGATAATTCTCAAGCTAATCACCACCAATATGGGAGTGTTAAATACGTGGTCAAAAATGAGGTTATTAAGAAACACAACACAGGCAGGACATTATCAACAATTCCATTCGAAAATCGATAAAAAGAATCATGAGCAACATCTATCTTTTCTTCTCAGTATTCTCTCAACTTCCAAAGTAATAACAGTGTCGAAATTTGGTGATTAAAAACATTTTTCCAATATTAATAAATTCAAATCATCGAAATAGTTTTTCCTAAATGTGAAAATCAGACAATTTTCATTACCTTTTTCAACAGATTACAAAACATACCTGAGGATGGCCTAGGCCAAAACATGTAGTATGTTAAAATAAAACAATTAAAGGATTGATATCTAGAACAGCAGTTTTTGTGCTACTCAACATATACATTATTATCTATCTTTTAGTTTTAGACAAAGCCATAAAACCCACAAGCCATCGACAAGGTAATGTTAATTAGACATAGACATATATAAAGTATTTCGATTTTTTTTTTTTTAATTGAAAGAATTGAATAATTAGTAGAACATAAATTATCTTATGCGTAATGTGAATGCAGTTATTACTAAAGCACAATTTATAATGATTGAAAAAATCCTGTTTGAATGGTGTAGAATTAAAATATAATTGTTTATCCCATTCAAGTTTTATTTAAAAACAAAATTTATAGCATATTTCGGCGTGACGCCATCATCAAGTAATGTATTGTTATATGTTAAAATAAATGGAAAAAAGTCAAAACACTCACATATAACAATACATTACTTGATGATGATGTCACGCTCAAACATGTTGTAAATTTTGTTTTTAAATAAAACTTGAATGGGAAGGACAATTACACTTTAATTCTAGGCAATTTATAATGTTCTTTGATTAATCCTTACGTGGACCCAAAGATCTCTGTTTATTATATTGAATGTTTTACATCGTTAGAGATTGTTTTATAGACAATACTTTTCAAAGCTCTTCTGTATTTATAAGCAATCTTGAGCAACAAGAGAGTTATAGCAGGAAGTTCCAGCTAGTTGACGCCACAAATACATTCTAATTTGTAGTGGTATATTATCCAGTAAAAGTGGAGTTTATTCTGTAGGTAATTCCAGAATACTGTCTTGTTAAGGAGTTATAGACTAACTAAATAGTGCTTAAAATCATTAGATTACTCTCATTATAAAAGTTTTTTTTGGACCAGTAATGGTATTTTATGAACTTGGAAGCCCGTGGGTAGTAAAGTAACTTGCATATGGGTCCATGATATGTTGTTATATAAAGTTTTGACTTTAGTCGCGTTAAATTAAACATTGAAAAATCCTGAGTATATACAATTATATATATTTTACAATTGTGATATTAGCTGAGTTAATTCAAATTATTTAATTTTTCCGTATTAATCCTCCATCAGAGTGAATTTTAAAGTAATTTAAAATGATGGTTTCTATTTCAATCAGATGATAAAAAGCAGCTTTTTTGTATTCCTGTTAACGTAAAACTGGAATGTTTGACTTTGTTGTAAAAAATCTTGGAAATACATTTGGATCAGAAACATTTCTTCGTGGATTTTAAAGCTTCATTTCTTGACCATGTATATAATTTTTAATTTCTTCTTCTCTTGGTTTTTAGGTCATAAATATTGTAAACATGAATGACTACTGCAACGTTTCGCTTTATTTCAAAGCTTTTTCAAGTATATAAATACAAAATAATGTAAAAAGTGTAAATTATAAATAAAATGTTTTTGTTTAATAAATGACAAATTGTTTTGTTTACTAGGATTTTGAATATATTATTATGTTTTATTTAAAGATTGTGTTTTAAGATAGGATGTTTTGATTATTTGATTTTGAATTTTGTAATTAAATAGTTCTTTAAAAATATTGCATTTAGCTATAAAATTAAATTATATAATTTTGTGAAATATTGTATGTTGGTTTTATCATTAACTGCGTTTTTATGTTTATAAATTTGAATTATTTCAAGTATATAACGTGTTTTTAAATTTTGTTCTTTGTTTAAAATTGTTATGTTTTTGAAATCGAAGGTATGATTATGAGTTATTTCGTGTTTTTTTAAAGCTGTAAGATTTTTATTATATTTGTATCCTTTTATTCTATTTTCCAAATATTGCATGGTTTCATAAATATATACACCATTACAATTTTGACAGTCTATTTTATAAACTATGTGTGATATCTTACTTTTTTCAATTTTTAATTTTTTAATTTTGAATAGATTTGGTTTTGTAGTTTGTTTAAATATTTTGTTTATAAGAGAATTTGGATAATTATTTTGTTCTAGAATATTTTTTGCTTTGTTAATAGTATCTGATCGAAAAACTGGACTTGTTAATTTTATTGCTCTGTCAGCTAAACTAATAATAACACTAACTTTTTGAGATAAAGCTTGTGAAGACTTAAAATTTAGATAACGTCCAGACCATGTTGGTTTAGTATACCATTTAGTTAGAATTTTGTTATCATTGTTCATGAGTTTGAGGTCTAAAAAGGTAATGCTATTGTTTTCTTCGATTTCAATTGTATATTTTAATCTTGGATGAAAGGAATTAAAATTTTCAAGTAAAACTGGTATATTTTTTTCTTCTAACGCGGTTATGCAATCATCTATTAGACATAGCAAAACAAATTATACATAAAAATGGCAATTAATTGAAAATTTTACAAATATACCTATCAGAGAATATTACCATAATGGTTTAAGTTTAATTCATAAAAAAATGTATATAACATACCAATCACAACAATCCCAAGAAAAGCATCAATAAGAACTAGTTAGAAATTCAGAAAACAGTTGCAAAGATTGTACGCTTTTTTGCAGTAAGAAAATAACAAATTAATTAATGAACAGATTCATTAATTTGTCTAAAAACAGTTGTTATAAATAGTTGCACACATTACGTATTGCATGAATTATAATGGATGGGATTGTCGTAAAAGGTCTTTAAAATATATTTTAATTATTTTGCAACAATAACTTATCTCATCTCATTTTTTTTTTAATTTAATAACAGGTTTTTCGAGTTATAATTTATCTTATGTGGGACTATGACAATTTTTCTAACCTTCTCCACATATTAATAACATGTCCTTGTTTCTGTTATGAGTAAACATTTCAATAGACAAATGATGTTTAAACTTTACTAATAATAAGCAAAACAGTCTTATAAATCAACAAGGAAATGTTATCAATGATTATCTTGACAGCTATATGTTACCAGTAATGTCTTAAAAATACTGTTTTCATAAACCGTGCTTCATAGTAGAATATATCTATATTACTGAAAAATAAAAAGAGCCATTTGCAAATACAAAAGATTTATTAATATAGAAAAAGTGATTATTCTAAACCAAACTCTGGAATGAAACTTTAAAAAATTTAACAAAAGAAAAATGCATTTCTCTAAAAGGTATATATAATATGTATGCCTAAATACATTAATACATATACCTATGCATGACTTTATTTAAATATTTGTGTTTAGAAAGAAAATCTTCGAATTAGAAGATCCTTTCAGCGGCATAAGGAACTAGAGTTCCCCCAAGGTTGAGTAGATTTTTTTCCGCGTTTTTACACTAATTTTGAGCGGTAAACATTTTTTTTTTTTCGTTTACATTTTAGGAAATTAATGAAATTCCCGATATAAATCTACCACCCTGTATAATCTGGTTAGTAACAAGTTAGTGGAGTTTTCTAAAGTAAAAAAATTGGTATAGTAAATGCTTCTCAATGCACTTCTCCACAAGGAAATCCCGGATTTTTTGTGCGAATTTCAGTAACCATGATTATATCACGCGAAAGATTTGCACGTCCACCATCAGATACTCAATAGATCTATTTATAATTTTCTTAGGAAGTTACTGTAGACAGATGAAACACGATCTACCAATTGTGGAGTGTTCAATAGCCATAACTATCGATATTGGTCTACTGAAAGTTTATATTTTATAAATCAAAGAAGATTTTAACTTTAATGTAGCCAAAATTTTATTTGAGTTTCTCTTAGATAATGACTTACCTAAAAGATACTTTCATCTGTGATTACAATTTATGTGATAATTAATATTTTTTTTTTTTTGCTAGGCGAAGATTCTTTATGGATGCTGGACTAGGATGTGATAATAGATTTTAGAGCGTCCTATGGGGCTAATTATTAATAATGACAACATGCAAAACGAGCAGATTTTTCTAGTTGGTTGAGAGGTTGCAAATAATAGACCACTGCAATAAACAGGATGCCAGAGAGATATTTATTTAAGAGAATCGTTTTGTACCCACAATAACTCGAAAAACATAGCGCTGGATGCAGTAGGATGACAGTAATACAGTTTATTGGGCTGGTAACTATTAGAATAAGACGTCAAAAGTGTGTGGAACTGTCATATTGGTCATATAGTGTATCTCAATTCTCAGCATCTTCTCTCTAGAGTTTTGTGGCTGGAGTTTTCACTTTTTTTAATTGGATGAAAGGATTGTTGTGTCGTTCTGAATTATTTATTGGAACCAGGACTAATAACTTAATAATTAGTTTTATCATTCGCTATGCTATACTTACAGTTTCAAACCAGTTTTAAACTCGCCATACATCGATGATGACGCTTACGTAGAATTACGTGCGAAAAAGAGTTTTGGTTACGTCTCACAGTCATGTGCGATGCGCGATAATTTATGAAGCACAATTGTCGTGCGGGAAGTAACGGAAACTGTTTAAGATTGGTTTAAAACTAATGTAAATACAAATACCACTCGAATATTGCTGATATTGCAGACATTATTTTTTTTTGCAAAGATATACATATTTAAATTGTTACACTACTAGTAATGTAACGTTCTTTTAATTTAGTACTCAAGAGGGTAAACAAATAAATTAAAAAAAACAAAAACTGTAATATGTATTGTTAATTCTTATGGATTTATTTTTAAAAAAATTAAATTAGTATGTGCATTTTTTCAGTTGATATAAACTTCTACATTATGAAAATCGCTTACCTTATAAAGAACCCTTTAATCTTTAATTTTTAAGTATTACTTGGTATTACTAGAATCATTTGATATTGTATTAGCACTTCCACAACTTTTATTTAATTGTTATAATTGCTTAATTATTATAATGAATGATGTTGCTGTAAAATGAATAAGGATAAATAAATTATTATTATTATTATAACTATATTAAAACTTAAAAAACATGCGCAAATATACATAGAAACCTTCACAATCTGCTATGTTTAATTTTTATTTTCATGACCTTTATTTTTTTTGTTGTTGTTTTACAGTGTTACTTAACATTTTTTTTTTGTTTCATTTTCATTTGATTTTAATTTAATAGTTTATCTTTTTTGTCAATATCTCCGGCTAATAATTTTCTTTTCAGGTATGTTATACACTGTTACAAAAGCTCCTTTTAAAAATTATCTCAATGCGGCTTGTATATGAAAAACTAAAAAATTTCAAAACAAAAAACAAATTGGGCGAGATTCTGTCTACATACAAAAAAAAATGTTTGAAAGAAAAGCGTTACAAAACTTTAAGAAGCAGGTATACTAAAAACATTAAAAGATAATCAGTTATTTAAAAAAAGTTTAAAGAAGTTGGGATAAATTTCAAATCAATTTTTTTATTTGTATGCTGAGTTCTGAAAACATTTCGTGAAGTCTGTTTATTGGGAGTTGGTTTGATGTGATTCAATGCGCTCTGTGTTGTACTTAAATTAGTTGTACATCAAGTTGTTGAATTGATTCACTCACAATAAATGATTCATTTTACAACTTGCACGTATTTATAGAAGCAAGCAAATGCAATGAATGGATACCTTATAATATATAAGGATAATTCGTTAATATTATTATCGTATTTATTAGCTATTCTGTTTTAAAAGCAATATAGAACAGATGCGATATAGGTGCCATTTACAGTGCGATAACTCAGTGTTAAAGCCGAAGTTGTACCTGATGAGTTACAGCGCTGTCAATAACCTAAGGCATAACATTTATGTTAGAGCTTTTTGGCCGAAACAAATATTTCGAAAATATTATTAAAAAGAGAAAGGTAGATGTCGATCAGTACCACAACTCGCCTGAGGTTTAAATAGGGGAGGGTGGGGCAAGATGGGGCCACGAGGCATGATGGGGACATCGTCTTATCTAGAAAACGGCAGTAAGCATCTGTCAAATAATAGCAGTCCTATATTGACAAGTGCTGTTTTTTGTTTGTTGAATGTAGGAAACTTACTAGTCGTATAACAAAAGTTATTGCTGTTTGCGTGAACTTTGCAATTTCCAGAATTTCGTTATTATTGTTGATGGTGATCAACGGCCAGTATCGCGAAGCATAAGTAAATTATTTACAACTACACTTTTTGTGCTTTCTTATTGACATGTATTGCATGTTATTTTCTATAGTACGTTATTGTTTATTTCAAATATTTAATATGTTATTATACATAACCAGAAAATTCCCAAAGGGGCAAGATGAGGCTATTGGTATGGGCAATATGGGACATCACTATCTCATTCTTCGTCTGGTCCGTATGCCTGGATAGGCCATTATCTTTTCGAAGACATCATGCTTATTTTTCATGTTAGGAATAAAGTCAGGTTCAATCAGCGTATACGGGAAAGAACAATCTTTACAAGCACTACGTTATAAAATCCTGCAGTTTTAAGAATATATAAGAGTTATTTTTTTTACCTATTACTTAATTTGATACACCCATTCTTAACTCACCTGGAACTCCTCTGCCTGCGGGTGGGGCAAATGTGTATTTAACATTCTTTCAAAATTTTTCACAACACAAGATACCATCGAAAAATTGAAATTATCCATCACAGATAATGTTTAAAGATACACACGTACTTAACTCTTGTATATCATTGCAATCTGATGCAGTATTCTAAAGATTAATGTTCCCATCTTGCCCCACCTTTCCCTATCTATCAAAATGCTTTTTTTATGATATTTTGTCAATAACAATTAAAGCATCAATGAAAATCCCAGTAGGTTTTTTTAATCAATTAAAGGAAATTATGCATGTTGTATGAGAGAAAATACAGCGAAAAAAAAAAAACTTCCAAAGACTGACAGGTAATGCTGTGTTTAATGAACTTATATAATAATGTAAATTAAAATGAATTTTGGCAAAATTTTTGAATTACAGATTAGTTTAATCAAAGGGCATTGGAAGTTATGAAACAAAAAAAAACGTGATTTATATAAATTTATGTATTTGTTTATTGATTTCAGTAACAATACGTTAATCTTGAGGGATGTCTAAAATGTCGGCCGAAATACCAAGTTATTACTGTGAAGCCGTCAGATCGATACACTTCTTAACAACAATTGCAATTTTTATACTAATATGATCCACCAGGACATTGACATGACGGACATTGAAAGTTGTGGAAAAAAGCAAATATGATTTTTATAATTTTGAAGGTTGTTTATTGGTTTTCAGTAAAGACTGCAGAGATGTCGAGAATCTGCAGATATAATAAATATGTTTCTCACTCTCACTAACGTTGTAATAACATGGAGTTAGGACCCATTTTTTTTTTGCACCTATTAAATCTAGTGTTCTTATTTGAATAAAACAACGAATATGCATGTTTACATGAATTGAATGATTCCAATCAAATCGTTCCAAGGGAGAGTGCGAATAAGCTTGGTTACATTTTTGAAATGATGAAGCATACTGTTTTGCAGTATTTACGCCAAGAAGTTAGTTCATAATTTCATATTTTTCAACTATTTTCAGATCGCGCTTTTGAAACTCCTTTAAAGCTGCTACACCGAATATAAATTCTATTTTCTTTTTTTGTATAGGTACTTACATAAAATCTTCAATATCCACGACGTTAACGAACTGACACGTATTGTAACACCCATTGGCGTAGTAACTAAAGCACTGGCTGTAATCCCATTCCTCATTGCCTTTACAAGGTAGCCCAGTTACACACCATCATGTCTGACAGGGCACAACATCCTCATTTGATTTGCCTCGTCAATGCCAAGACAATCATCCCTATATTGTCTTGCGAACATTTCGTATTCCATCGGGCAATTCGCAGTCTGGCTGTAGATTGGCGAACCATCACAGCTATTGTATCCGAAGATATCGGATTGCCCCGTTAATAGGAATAATCCATCTGGAAGTTCTCATTATCCCTTCTGCAATTCGAGAAGTTCCCGAAGTCTTCGATATCGAACACATTGTTGCCTTGAGTGGCGAAGAACAAGGTGAGTAATTTCTTGCCGAATGCGTCATATTCGCGTTAACAGATCAACTTTCTTATTATCCCATTCATAATGTTCCTCTCGGACACGTCGCGATAGTTAAACAAACTGTAATTTGACAGATTAACGATATCGTGCACAAATTCGAGCGCCACTAAAGCCTGCTCGTACGAAAGACCGAATAATGAGCGTCTTGTGTCTGTTTATCTAATCTGCTAGATTAATATAATTACACGAATCGTCTTATAATAATAATTTTAAACATCTCCAAATCCGACGTCTTTTCCTACGAAATCCTCAGAAATTATCAAGAACGATAATCGCGAATTTACATTTATCCCAGATCTTATTATTCAAGTATATTTGTGTGTTCCTTATTAAGTGTCCTGTCTGATGATGTCTTCTTTTTTTTTTCTCTCGTTGCTAATTGTCATATGTAAATAATTGAGATAGTGGAATGGTTGGCGCAGCATTTTTTTTTATCAAATCGCCCTTTTCTTTTAAAATAAAAGTCAATATACAACTGCGACAGTTATCAGATTTGTCAATCGTTTTATGTAATATGCCGATAACGTACACTTTTGCCTGTCACAAGATCGGTACGGGCAATATTTTATCGTTTGTCGGAAAAATTAAGGTGTTACGTCTACAGAATGCAATTTTCAGATTTTTGCCACTTTCGTCATTTCGAGAGCTCCCGTAAGGTGTTTCAATTTATTCGTCACGATAATAAGCAACTAATTGGCTAGCAACAATATTTTTACGAGTGAATAGGAAAGGTCATATTATGGAGTTAGTGTGTATATTGAAAAAAAAAAACTTAAAAAAAAAATTAAATAATTCAAGAATATATTTTATTAAATTCAATTAGTTTAATAGAGAAGTAAACAATCTTGCCACGATCAACAAAACAGCGTTTGCGAAGATTGCAAGCTTCTTACAGTACGAAATAATTAACAAATTAACGTATTTCTGCTAATAACTGTAATAATTAAGAGAATTTTCCCAGAAATTTTCTCTCACCAGGATTTGATCCTACATACTCCTGCAACTTCTCCTAGATCCTCACACAAAACTGCACTAAACTGGACGCACGTTTCGATAGCAAAGCTATCACCATCAGCATCAGTTCAGTATTTCTGCTGATGATGATAGCTTTGCTATCGAAACGTGCGTCCAGTTTAGTGCAGTTTGTGGTGAGGTGTCTTAGGAGAAGTTTTTTTTTTTTTACCATACGAACAGTTTTTGTCTACATACTCTCGTTTACGGACGAACGCCTACCACTTGAGCCAGCGAGGAATGAGGTGTGCTACAAATCGACCTATGTCGATATCAGATCTGAGGTCGGCAAGACGACGAATTTGCAAAGATTAAGTGCTTACATATGAATATTTAACAAATTAAGTATTCTCTAATAACTGAATAATTAAAAGATTTTCCAGAAAATTATTCAATTATTTAATTATATACTGTAAAAGCTTGCAGTTTTTATATTTACGTCTGGCCGCCTTCAAGATTAATTCGCATATGTCATTTTCGCACGAAGCAACTGTATATTCTTCGCTGCTCAATGGAGAGCATTTTCGGTAACGAGAGTGCGTAGATTCGAATCCTGCGTGAGGAAAATTTTTTCTTTGGTAAAATTCCTCTGAATTATTACAGTTATTAGCACAAATTCCTTAAATTTGTTAAAAAAGCGTATCTTATTTCAAAGTATGTATCTGTTGCATATGTTACAGAATTAGAAATTTTCAGGAATCAAATTCTAGAATAGAGTTTTATTTTACTAATTTTTATCCTACTTCAATATATACCTACTATGAAATATATGTATATAGTACGCTAAACCAATGTTTAAGGTATTCATTAGAACTTTTAGCACTTGCATTTAAAGGCAGGTTTACAACATGTAAACATTTCTCTTGGAAAATGAATCCCTATAATGATGTGACAAATACAGTCGAGTACTGGAAACTGTTGTAAATTTATTAATAATTAGGTGGCGTCAAAGATTAAAAAAAAATGCTGGTGCTGTTTGTAAAGTAAAATAAAAGATATAAGAATAAGAAGGCAGGTTTACAACATGTAAAAATTTCACTTGGAAAATGAATCCCTATAATGATGTGACAAATACAGTCGAGTACTGGAAACTGTTGTAAATTTATTAATAATTAGGTGGCGTCAAAGATTAAAAAAAAATGCTAATGCTGTTTGTAAAGTAAAATAAAAGATATAAGAATAAGAAATAAATATAATAAATATGCGGTGTGTCCACGCTGATAATAGGACAACAATTTTTGAATTTGGAAGTTTGTATATTTTGTTTATTGTTTCTTGGAATTTTCCAAAGTGAAAAAGCCTTGGGGTGAATCAAAAATGTTTTCGCGCCAATTTTGATATGTCAAAATGCAAATCTAAAAATTTAAAATGACTAACAAAACATTTGAAATATATAAAACTACGGTACATTTAACATTATTCACAAACAACTTTGATATGAATGCAAATTTCGTATCTAAAACTGTAACATATAACCATATAAACATTTTTTTACTACTTTTTATCTTTGAGGAAAACAAACTTGGTTATCTTTAGAGTGGGAGATTTAAAATAGAAACTATTTAAAATTAACTAAGTTAGAGTGAATGAAAAAATATGTGACTTAAATGAATTAACTATTGAATTTATAAAGTTAAAAAAAAAAAATAAATTTCCACAATAAATTATTTTAAAACCAAAATAAAATGCAGGCAAACATTTCATAAAATTAAATTACAATATATACTACACTAAGATCTTCTATACTTTCTCTGTAATTGGTGCAATTTTTTTATTTTGATAATCATTTTCCATTTCTATGATTTTATAATGCAAAATGCATTTTTTTTTGTGAAAAAAATCTGGCTTGTTGATCGAAGTAATCCTGTGATGAGTTTGCCCAAAATTGCCGGTATTTTGTCCAGAGCCTCGCATTCCCTCAGAATGTGGTGTTTTTTTGGCAAATTGTGTATGCGACATAGAAAAACACTATTACAGATAATTAAAGTAGATTTGTTCATTTGAATTGTTTTTAATGGTAAATATATTTTAAATTTTCTTTTATGAATTTGTTGTTTTTAATTATTTAAAAAATCTTATCTCTAAAGAAATTAAAATGTTCAGTCGAAAAGTTGCAATTTAAACAAAATTCTTGCTTTAATTTTCTTAAAGAGAATTTACTGATTTTTAATAACAACCAATTTAAATTTTACTAAAGGAATTAAACAATAACAAAATGTTAAATATCGTCAGGTTTTACTAAGAAACCAAAATTATAAACTTATGATAATTATGATATATATAATGATAGCCTTCAAATAAATCATTTTACATTTAAAGTTTCTTTCATCGTACCTTGAAAGGACTTCTCATATGTATTGCTATATGCTGTCCTTTTCTAAAATGAAATAGTAATTAACGCAAATCCGTTTAGATGGTAACTTAAAATATCGATGCAAGTGAAATGAAACGCTTCTTGTGAAAGCTAACCAATATTTTCTCTCTTGTTCGCGCAGTTTGAAATATCTTTTTCTCTAGCAGATTATGTCGTAAATCACATGCTTGCCATATAATTTTACCACAAAACTAAAAAGCCTAGTGACTTTTTTTTAGTAGTTAGTGTAGTTACCACCACGTAAAATTTCCTACTTTCGTTCGTCATCAATATACCGTTCGCTATACAACGAAACATCATAATGGATTTACCAGTGACCTGCACAATGAATTGCGGGGTAATTTTCGGTTTTCTTCAAATTCATAAAAAGACAAATATTTTACTTTATGTTCAGAGTCAGCTATTGTTGTCTGTCAATGCATTCATATAAATAACATTTATAGAAATAAAACTTGGAAAATTTCTACTTAAACAAGAATAACGTATTTGTTATTACAAAAATAATAAATGATTGTATATGATGATACAATACACGTACAGGCATTTATTTGTATGAGTTTAAATTCCAACAAAGTACTAATTGTAAGAAATACAACATTTAGAAAGCTAGTGGACATAATGCTTATACTTATTATCGGTAATAGAATCATATTTATTACATCCTAATACATATATGAAAACTTTGTTAAGTAACTCTTCACTCATTATCATACATTCGTATACAGACACGGCTTCGAGTTCGATAGATTGTCAATAGTGATATCAGATAAATAAATACAAAAAGAATTAATAGATATTTAATGATATATATAATAAAATAATCGATAAGTACACTAAATTACTCAATAATTAGAAATATGTGCAAGGTGCATTGGAAGTACAACATATTTAACGTAGCAAAATTATAATTGCCACTTAAAATATATATTTATAATTAAGTAGTCGATTACAGTGTCAAGAACACTTAAGCAGACCTAAATATTATAGACCCAAAAAATTTATATCCACTGTCTCAGTATTAATTGCCATAGAAGTGCTGAAGCAATGGTTTCAGTAAATTTATTTCTACAAATAATTATACAGGAACACATTTTAAATATTTCCACAAATTATGCCATCTGGTCACATGCGAGTAATCGATGGCTAAAATAAACAACAAATAAAAGGTATATATGCCGACAATCTTTCCGAAAGATAATCCCTTTGATGTTCTGCGACAAAGATGCCGCAACATTTACATTCGCAGTGTTTTGCTTACATTTTCCGCAGAAGAATTCAATAACAAAATAATTCTTAGGATCTACACATGCGCAATGGCAGGTAGATTAAAGGAGATGTATCTTTCTTTATGTTTCTTCATGGTTTATTTTCCCTATGTCATCTTTTTCTGAGTCGATAGCACATATACATATAACCGATTCAAAATATTTATATTTATTGAAAAAGCATTCATAAAAATAACAGATTTATAAAAGATATGTTTAGAAAGT
The DNA here is from genome assembly GCA_004143645.1 of Protaetia brevitarsis. Taxonomy (NCBI): domain Eukaryota; kingdom Metazoa; phylum Arthropoda; class Insecta; order Coleoptera; family Scarabaeidae; genus Protaetia; species Protaetia brevitarsis. The sequence goes on along the minus strand of RXPK01000187.1, from coordinate 1,786,574 downwards.
TAAGAAATTCCATAACCTTTGAAATTCTTACCGCGTCGAAGTTTGTCAGGCAGTGTATTTTGAATTTCTAGATCATTTACATAATTTTGTTTAATATTTATTAAAGAAATATTGCTTGGAAACGTGGGGCCGCCTTACGAATAGTAATCGAAGTAGGAACCGAGAGGGTACGAGATAGCTAATCGAAAATAAACCTCTAGGTGTTTCCGCGAAATTTATTTATTTACAAGGATATACAACTCAAGCAAACTTCAACCAGTTCAAAAACAAAACAAAAAGATTCTTATACAGGGTGTATCAAATAAAAAAGTAAATTTTGCCTGGGTGTTAACTAAACGACATATAAAGCACAAACCCACCGAAACCGGATTTCATTATTAAAGAATAAAAAAAAAGTAAAATTTAGCGCTAAAAATTCTTTAGCCCGGGCCTGATGCAAGGAAACGTCATGTTAAGCACCCGCTAAACGTGGTATTATGTATAAATACATTGCACTCATTTAGTATTATTCTTAATGGTATGCCGTAAGTTCATTTAACGTCATTCTGAATAAATAAAAGCCCTTGTAAAAATAGTAAAACTGAGGTATTTTAATTTTTTTCTTTTTATAAAATAAACATTCCTTTTTTGTTAAGAGCATTCTACGTAAGTCTACAAAGTATTATTTTTAATATCCTGATAAGACGTTCGAGTTTCACCGGATATGCGACTTAAGTAGTTACAAAAAACGTAAATATTTTTCTTTTGCTTTGTCCAATCGAGAGTTAGTTGTCAATAAACGGTACCACATGAATCTGAGTTATTTCTTTTGGATTTATTTAATCATATAACGCAAAATGAATTTAATCGAATTACACAGAAATAAATGCAGATACAGAAAATTTGCAAACACGCCTTTTTACTATGATATCGCGCGAAAATGAATCTATACATTCCTGCGCTTTTACCGATGCATCAAGTTTCGATTTTCTTTATAGGAAATCATGATGGTCCTGAAAATCGTTTTTTCGAGACGGGAAGAATTTAAATAAAATGTTCGAAGTGGCTTGCACTCCAAGCGGCGATCCACACAAAACTGACAGCGGTAATGGCTGAATGATAGTGATATGTGGGGGTATACTCGGGGCAGCATTTAGGTTGGGCACAGGTGCGGCTCTAGCCCACGGCATTTACAAAATATTTTTCTTTTTCTCGTTAATGCTTACAGATAGACCCCCTGTGCATTAAGACTTTTTAATCGTATATGATTATAGCTGCTACATATTATTATATTTACCTCTATATCTGATACACCCTGTATATGTAAATATATAGGTAAATATTTTTTAGTATCTAATGCATAATGTATGCCACTTCCTGATATAATTAAAAAGAGAAGAATTTGGTATTTGTTTGTATTTCGTATGAGTGTGAGTGCTTACATCAATGTTTATACTAATCTGACCTTGTTTCTTTTCGATTTAGATTGCATGAAATCGTTCACATGATATAGAAAGAAAAGTGTAAACACAAGATATATATAAATTAAATTAACTTAAACACCTAATTTAAGGCAAAATGACTAAAGCTACTAAGATTTTCAAGTTTAATTTTATGCACTTGATAGACAGAAAGGGTAAAGACAATTTACATAATTTGTTTTTAAAGTGACTATCACACGCATATCGACAACCATACCTAATCGGTTTGAAGGATATCAAGAAATATAATTTGGAGAACATACGTAATTGCCTATTCAAGATTTTCGCTATTTTCGAGAAAGGTTGCAATTAATTCTAAATTATTTACTTTCTGGATGTGTACAGGAAACGGCATTTAATCGACTCCTTCAGTCCAATAACACAACCGGGTAATAGATAAATATTAACATACTAAATGGAAGTATGAATTTGCGATTGATGCTGCTAAAATTGTTCGAAACTGATTATATTAATTCCTGCGCTAAATTCCTATCTTTCGCACTCTTGAGGTTGATCTCTGCGGTTGCATTACCATATTTAACTTGAGGTTTTAGCGGTCTATTTATCGTTTTTATGTTCACTGCGTCATATATTTCATAATTAGCAATGGCGGCAATAGAATGAGAAGATGACACAGTTTCATGTGTGAGCAAATACAATGAAAGGAATAAAATGATTAACTGGTATTTCCATCTTTTACACCTATGTTTATTTTTAAGAGAATAGCAATTACATCGTATGAAAAATAATCATTTGAAATTAGAACAGGATAGAACTTTTATGTATTCGTAGCAGTTAGCAGTAAAGCAATGTATAAAATGTTTATAAATATGTTGTATGTAAAGTTTGTAAAGGGAGTGGCGTGTGTCGGCTTGAATCGGAGCCGCGCAAATTTTGTCAAATAGAGGTATTTAGAATTCAGATACATACATATGTAATTATGTGCATGTATCTCCATTCCTTACTGAATCAAGAAGAGTTGTCCGCAACATAAATACATACTATATAAATATCGAGTGAATAGCTGTAATAATAAGACATTATAAGCTCTTTGCAAAATTGTAGAAATTATTATGAAGTTGTAGGACTATAGTGGACAGCTGTATATAATCATCAGTTTTAAATCATAAGAGTCCCCTCTCAACTTCCAGATGGCATGCAGGGCGAAAATTCCCGATTGAAACACGCTGACATCAAAAAAATAACGAATAGCTAGTTATAGCCCCTTATATTACTTCACTACGTGAGGAGGTGGTATGGAAGACTGTCGCCAAAATGTCCTCTCCTTCAATTTTCGTGTTTACAATGCCCAGTTTCCAAGATATCGCACGCACGAGACTCTTCTACATAAATTATGATCAATTTTGTATGATAAAAAAAAAAACATTTAAGTGTGAATAAACTGGTTATATTTAATAACAGAGTTCGAAATGTGATACCGTGTACAAGCAGCATAAATATAAGGATATTCTTATCTCAGGTAAGTTACGTGAGTTCGCTTATTCAATAACAATAACGTTTTGTTAGTAATTCCACTTTTTGCAATATAAATTCACCATGGAGAACATAAATACGTTTAAAATTAAATTTCAAAATTCCCGCGTTTTCTGAACGTTCAACCTGAGTTATTCTATGCTTAAAATACGGGTGAATCAGAATGTTCAACTTGATGGTAAAATTACTGGATATCGGTTCGTGCCGTAAATGCATATCAAATATTAACATAGAAAAGTACCTTATTTAACTTATACCAATTTTACCGCAGTGATTGCAAAGTGTTCAGCGATTATACAAAATTTCTAATTTCAAAATTCGCCGAACGTACAAAAATGAAATTTCTTCAACATTGTGACTCCCTTCACCACAAACTTTGCTCAGCAGTACATGCTGTTAGATCACTGCGAAGTAGTGTCAGTCTACACTCTTTGAAATTATTTTATTATGCATACGTCGAATCTAGGCCTCGTTACGGTATTGTTTTCTGGGGTTCCACTGCATCTGCGAGGAGGTTGTTTGTGACACAAAAAAAGATAATTAGAGCTATAATGGGAGTTGCACCCAAAGATTCGTGTCGTTCTTTGTTTGGTGCCCTCGGTATTTTGCCATTGGCTGGTCTATTTGTTTATGAAGTCTTAATGTTTTATAAAGATAATGAGACCGAATTTACTAAAAATCGTGATATATTTAACGGTATGACGACGCGGGGCTGCCATAATTTAAGTATTCCAGCTCATAAAACCAAATTTTATGAATCTTGCCCTACTTATCAAGCTACTATTATATAGAACCAAATGCCAGAGTATATAAAATCGCTCCCTTCAAAAACTCAATTTAAAAGAGAACTTAAGAAATATCTACTGGCACACACATACTACACTGTGGAGGAATATTTTCGATAGCAATTTGACATATTAACATCATTAGTGTTCATTATATAGCTGCTTATTTTGTATTTTTATATTTGTTTATTAATTGACTTCTCCTACTGACAATTTCAATGTTTTCTTAGAAAATCACGACAATAAAGTATTATTATTATAAGTATATTTAAATTTAGATTAGGATTAAAATACTACATTTATTTTTAGGTAGATCAAAGTGGGCGGGTATAATCAGGCAACTGATGGAGGCTCTGATACATCGTATTTCTAAACACGGAGAATTGCTCAGGACAGGAACATATCTCAGGAAAATCGTTGTTGGAGAAAATTACCCAAAGATTATAGGTAATATTTGTATACAATTAATGTGATAAACTTTGTTGAACAATTAACAATTATTTCTAAGTTGGAATTTGAAATAAAATTGGATTTTATCAAAATAGCCATTAAATTTTACAAAATTAATTGAGACACGTCTGCCTCAGATGGAGGTTGGCTAGTGGGTCCTTTCGAATTGAAAAATTCTAACAGACTTTGATAGCGATTGTCTTTCGACAAGGGGAACAAACTGTCTGAGAGAGTCCGCTAATTTCACCGAAGTGAGCGGAATATAAGATGTTTAATACACGAGAACGCCCATGTGACCAAATGGACTGTCGAATGTTTATATAAAATTAAAATAAACAATTTTTGCAAAATTCTGGAATCACTTTACATTTAATATAAAGTAAAGATAGGTGTCTCTACCGATCATTAGAAAAATACATTTAAAAAATTTCAACACTTACTACTAGGTAAAATTTACAATGTAAAAAAAATGAATTACAGTACAATAAGTCGGCAACCATTTATACACATGACATTTTGACGAAATCGAATTCCAGCAATTTTTCATGTCTTTCAGTTGATATATCAATGCAATTGGATTACCAATGCATATAAAAACGTTATTAGACTAAGGTTAAATAAAATAAGTACACTGTGAAAAAAGAATAAAAATGTTCAGTTGAATTAAACGTAGATTCAACTTTGATCTGTCAATATCTGTTGCAAAAAATATACTATTCAAATTCTAATATTCGATTTCGATGTATAGGTATATAACTGCTGATCATCTATACTTCCTGAAGGGAACATTCTGAAGGAAAAAGCCTTGAAGGACTTGCCAAATGTAGAGATTTCCTACATCACCTGGACATCGTCTGGCTGTCTGCTGCTACATTTTATATCCTTTTCTTGTTATATCAAATTATTTTTTTAAAATATATACAGGGTGTAACAGCGGTAACGCCATGGTCTCTGGTAGTCAAATGGCAAGAATGTTTGATATGTTTTATATTGGGATATATGTAGGCGGATTAGATCTACAATTTAAAAATAATGTGCAATATACAGGGTGTTCCAAAACTTAGCAGCGCATCAAAGTTATGTTTTTCTCAATGGAACGTCCTGTATTTTATGACATTTTTGAAATGTACACTAAAAACTAGAACAATTTTGTTTAAGGTTCCCTATACCTAATTTTTATAGTTTATGAGATATTTCAATTTGTTTAAAAATGCAATGTTGCAAAAAAAACTTTAGTATCTCGGAAACGAATTAATTTAGAGAAGTGAAATGAAAACCGTAAATAGCAAATCCTTTGGCTGATTGAATGCGACATTCAACGTTTTCTAGTAGTGTACAGAATGTTCAAGTACCTAAGTCAAAGTTTGTGAATTTTACTCGTGCGTAACTTTGTGATTTTAAATGGAACACCCAGTATATTTTTACGTTGATAGATAGAAGTTTTTATTTTCTTTAAACCAGTATTAGCAGTCCCTATACCTATCTCCACTAATTTTTACCCTGTATAAGTAAAACTAGTAATTTTACATTTAAAGAATATCAAATGCTCAATCAACGACACTATGTATGCTTGGTATTTAAAATATGAATATCTAAAACAAATGCATATACAAACTCCGCCGTCTTAAGCAAAAGCTTGCAGCAGGGCCTTTTTTTTTAAATAACGGAGTAAGTATGTTTTTATACTGTTGGAACACCCTGTATAATCAAAAATATTTTTAAGTTATGCAGCATTGAATTCTGTAAAGATTTTTTCCTACATCCAAAAATAGAGCTGTAATCAAGTCTTCGGTGAGACAGAGTGTACAGGGTTTAAGCGATACAGATTTTTCAGTAGATTTCAGTAGTTCAGTAGAATATAATTGAAACTAGTAGACTGTTTTGCCGAAAAACTGTAAGCGAATATGTATTCAATGTTAACGTGAAATAAAAGAAGCGACATCTTCACGACAATGTCTGTATTACAATTGAGTTATCACATTTTGCTACAATACGGTTTAATAAAACCAATAAACATCTTTAATTTATAGTATTAAACAGGTTGTATTACATTGAAGTAATTAAATACATCAATGAGTATTATTATAATTTATTATGATCAGTAATATATTTTTGCTACAATCTAAACTGCTTTACGCATTCATCTTCGTCTATTAAACAAAATAACTAACGTCATATTAACTTGTTTTAAATAGAAGCATGGTTATCGACACCAATTGGTTTATTTAAAGCGTACTTTAACAATAATGAAACACTATTATGAAATATCATCCCATTCGCCATTGTACCAAGAACTGGGGCAAAAAATGCAATTGAGGCTATTAAACAGTTGGCAATTGAGCGTTAGTTTAAGTGACTCTCATCTCATAGCATTTGTATACGCAAAAAAAAAAACTAATGATATCTATAATTACAACACTTGCTATTAAATAACACGGAAAACATTTATTAAGAACATTTGCATATTTTAAATGTAAAAACGTAAACAACTATTTTCAACAAGCTTATCGTGTCGCGCTTAATTAGTGCGCAGTGGAGCAGTGATTTACTAGAATCTCGTCTGGTTTCCAAGAATGATCTCGTGTTTGATGTGCGAGAATGTTATAGAGATGTCCTCGAAACTGTTGAAATGTGTTCAAGAACACGTAAGACCCCTTAGAATATATATATTGCCGTCGCTAGATTTTCTCGATAATACATTTAAAAAAATAAACGGAATACTAAATTGGAAAGCTAATCTTATATTTTTCTTCGTGGAAAAGCTCGTGATTCTACACCTACTACTTTTAAGTAGGTGGATGCATGTGCAGCCAATAAAAGTAGCGCAACAAGACAAGTCACGAGAAACGGATAATGCAATATTCGCATCAGGTGGCTTTTATTGATGGAAATCACGTTCATGTATGTGATGTTCTAAATTATATTGATATTATCTGTAAGTTCTTTAAAGTTTGACACTTTTTGGCAATACTAGATCTAGATTTTATTTCAGCAATCAACATACGAATATTTACACTACCGGCCATTGAAGTTAGGACAAGTAGTAAATTACTGCTAACTAAATGAAAACGACAGGAATTTGAAAGAAAATAAAAATGTATTCTTAGAAACAAAAATATAAACAAATAACAAGAAGAAATAAAAAATAAAACATACTTTTCTCTCGTCGAAGAATCCCCTTTTGGCTTTCAATACGACCCGGACCAGTCGTGGCATGTGCTCTGTTAATTTTGTCAGAGTTTCCTGGGAAATATTGTTCCATTCAGCTTGGAACAGTTGCCACAGGTGCTCTTTCGAAGTTGGGCACACACATACCTAAGTAAACTTGCATATTGCTTACATATGGAGAATCGCAACCAGCCAACGCCAAAATTTTTAATCCTTAGCACACTGAGAAAAAATGGGCTAAGTAAACTGTTTACTTGATAAAAAATTACTTACAATAGATAAAGTTTTACTTGGAACTATTCTCGTTACGTAGCGTACCTGACAAATTTGTGGTAAGTAACGTATTACTTATGACTACTGGTACTGTATCTAACTACAGCACATGGTTAGTAGAAGTAACAACAATGCTGATCTCTATTAAACTCATGTATTTTCTTAAATAGGTAACAACTTGCCACAACTATAATTATTTGAGTTTTGCTGCCACACCGTGATTGTTTTACTATTCCTGATTGGCTAATGCGGCGGAGTAATGAAATAGTCCCCGAGACAGCTACGCGCGCAGGCGCGTTCTAGCGTCAAGAGTTACGGACGTGGGAAAAGATCGTCGAAAAAGGGTTATCAAGAAGTACGGCCACTGTAGGCCAGTTGGAACGCAAATATATTAAAAATACCGGGCGGGTTAACTCAAGGCCCCATTCGTATAAAGAATCCCAGCGAAAGAAGAAGTACCGAGCCTATAAGCAATCGGATGTTTCAAGATTGCAGTTTTAAACCACGTGGTGGGATGCATTCCCTATCATTGTGATGATATCTGCGCCCGCTGGTGAAGTTAAAGCGTGGATGTCGTCGCTAGGTGAGTGACAGTCCAAGTGCCACCTGCAGTTAAGGATACCCCGACGAAGTAGCCGTTTTCGAGGCGATCACCGGACATAACCGCCACGTACGCCAACAGAAGATCAACTCGCCGAGACAACGCCCAGTGCAAAGAACCAACAGAAAAGGCAAGTTTACTGCCTAGGTATATTATCTTTGTTTGTTATTAGTTGTAACTTCAAAGCCATATTTCTCTTTGTCCTTTGTTTAGATTTCAATAATTTCATTAACTAAATAACGTTTCAAGGGGGCTCCATTTACCTTATATTTTATTATTGCTTTATTCATTTTTTCATTGTTAAGGACTATATTTTATGAGTCATTATGTTGTAAATTGTTTAAAAAAAACCGTTGTTAAAGTGAAACCAATATCTTTCATTCATATCAGGTAGTCACTATGTTTGTCCTATACAAAATAAAACTATTACTAATAATACTGCTTTTTTTTCTTAAGTAATATGTATTATGTACCATCTTTAACAAAATAAATGCGCATTTAATCTTCAATTATTAATGCAATCGAAGCTACAGCACACTGAATAGTAATTAAAAATTATTTGCAAATAATTTTGAATTACGCATTGCTCGGTACGCAGTACTTATAGTTGCAGTTGCATAAATAATCGAAGATTTGTGGAACTTTTTTTTTGTACTTTTTCAGTTATTCACACAGAGTACACACTAAGCTACTTAATAAATATTCACTAAACTTTCTCGTTTCCTACACTACCTATAGTTGAACAACAAATTTAAGGTAAGTATATTGTACATTTATAGCAAACCATTACCTTTTATATATCAGGTATTTAGTGAACGTGTATTAATGATACTGTTTCCTTATCACAAGTAATCCAAATAGCTTGTATTAATTGAGGTTAATAATGAAGGTGTGATAGCCATTGTAGAATAGTTCACCCACAGCAATACACCTACTACTTGACAAGGGCAAATTTTTGCTTACTGCAACCACATATATTCTTTAGCTTAACACCTTCAGTTCAATTATCATAAGTAACTTCATAGTTATCGGTATGAAGCAGACCGTAAGTAACTTAGATTGCTTCTTGTTAGTATCACTGTTTAGGATCTCTTTTTTACAAGTGCTAAGTAATGTGTGCTTTTGTCCCCTATCCAGCTGAACTTTTTACAATTGTATTTTTATTTATGATTATTAATTTTTTTCTCAGTGCAGGTTTATTCTTCATGTAAACCTGAAATGGAGCTCTTCCTCGATATGGAACAAGTTGTTCATCGACGCACACATGAGAACTTGCATTGTAAGCTTTTTTGTAATTATCGACAAACATTTGGAAAAAAAATCTCTAATTGGAGCTAGTTTATCATTAACGCATCTATCAGCCCTGCTTTCGAAATAATCGAATCTCAAAAATTGTGTAAGTATTTTGGATCAATTTTTGGACATGGTAGCTAGAATGATAGGTCTACAATAAGCCGGGTCACCACTCCACAACATTTCAACTGGTTCTTTGTTACTTTTCAGAGTACCTAGAGTAAGTAAAAGTAAAAAAAAAATTTGGTTATTGGGATTGCCTGAATTCTATTTTGTATAAAAATCATCAGCTCTACGATTTGTCTCTGATACAATAGAATTTATTATTTCTGGAGTTATCAACAACAAAAATGCACCTTTCTAACTAGCAAATTCGGAACCGTAGGGCATAAGATCAGAGACAGCTTGAAGAATATTTGCTTGAGGTCTTCTAATTCGAGTATACATCGGAACTTTTGACCACTTTAACCGATCTTTTGATACATACACAGGCTCACCTGTAGTTGCTTGTTCATTTGAACTTTGAGATTCACTTTCCGCAGCATCTTCTACGTCAATTTCGTCGTCAATTTCATCTACAATTGGTACATTAGCTTCGTCATATTCGTCGCTATCTAGTTGTATTGTTGCGTCAAATTCTGGGTCTTCAGTGTCCAATAACATCAACATTTCTTTGTCAGTAAGATTACAAGGGTCGCGTATATTTAGCAGGACACTCATTTTCACAGATCATACGTGCACAAAAAAGTCTTCTCACTAAGCAAGACACACACACACACTAACAAATCCCCGACAATTTTTATTTTCTGTGAAAAATTCAAACTCAAGGTTAAATACGTTATTGCCATGAAAGAAATTTTTACAATAATGTTAAAAGTATTAAATATTGAAACAAAATTGATTTTTTTTTTAAATCATACTCGTTGTCCTAACTTCAATGGCCGGTAGTGTACGTATACGTATAAATACACTTCTGTCAATAAAACATATAATTAAGAAATACAATGATGACTTCAAAACGTTGCTGCTATATAATTAATTTTTTTTACATTATTTCTATTGTACGGTAAATAATGAAGGTATCTATGCAAGTTGTTGAGTATAATTAAACATGAAGCACCTATTTATTACACACACACAAACACAAAATGCGGACATGCAACAAAGAGTTCTGGCATAGTTTTGTTCAGAAAAGAAAAAGAAAGGTTGTGTAAGGGGCATTTTGGAAAAAAAATTTTAATAATGATGTTTGCCGGGGACATTGATTATATATAATATAGATATATCAACAGCCACTTTATCAAAATAGTCAATTAAAATGTCACTAGATGTCGCCTATATCTACATATTCAAATTAAATTTTTCGTCAAATTTATTTTAGCATTTATAAAAACCTAACTACATTATTCGTACGCGTATTCTAGCGGAGAGTGGCACATTCATTGAATTTAGAACTTGTATACTCTACGGAACAAAAAGCAAAGGTGTTTTTTTTCGTGTCTAAATCTGGATACGTAAAAAGTAACAAACAGATGTTAAAAATGTGATATATGCCGGTAAAAATATCGAGTACAAATTGTGTTGCAACTAATAATTTTAAATCAAAATTTATATACCTCAACCTTATTTTTTTATTCTGGTACATAAATTAAAATAAAACCAAACTAATGCAATAAAGCAATGTGTGTAATAGCAAAACTGTGAGTGTTAAACATACAAGTAATAGGTGCTTACTAAATACTTTATAATATATACAGCGTGAGTGCAAATAAAGATCATTTATGTTGGAGCTTTTATTAGTAGTTTTGGAAAAAAGTATGAATAAAAGTTGAAGTATAATTATTTTACATACTTTATAAATAAATATAATGTAATAAATACATGCATAATAATTATAAAGAAAAAAAAATGAAAGAATATATAACATACAGTGATCGGTAGAACGTGCGTTCATATGTGAATTTGTTTGTTTTAAAAATTTAGTAAATTTTCTTCTTCAAATTGCTTACATGTCTGAACTAAATAACCCTCAACATCTGCCTAAAATTCACTGGAAAGGGAAGGTCAAAATATGAAACTACGCTAAAGTAAAGTATCTCATTTTTGGGTTTGAGAAGATTTCTTTATGAAAATGTTGTTTCAAAATTTAACGCTATGTCCCAATTAGAAGATTCGTTTAATTTGAGCAAAAAAAAAAAAAAATTCCTGTATACAAAATTGGATTCTGATCATACAGCTGTCATATCCTATTCTGAGAGGAATACATATTGTACTATATCAAAAATTAGTGTAGTTTCAAAAATGTATTACTTTGAAAGAAAAGTTAAATAATATGTTTGCTTTCAAATGAACAAAATATAATATCTATTAAAATTGTAAGACGTAAGTACTTCATAAAAAAAGACCCTTAGATCTTAGATCGAGTGAGGAGAAAAACTTCACCCTCCCCATACTTCGAACAAATACAAAAATATTTTTTTAAAATACCTACGATCAAAAAAAGCGGAATATCGTCACCTAGAAAAAGTGGAAGTTATAACACATGTTCTTGTCAATAGTCATTATGTCTTAAAATCCACAAACTTTTTTAGAGGAAAAAGTTTTTGTGGTTGTTCATACTTCTCAGGGAAAACCCGGATGAGAACCTATAAAGTTATGTAAATAAACGTACTAATATATTATTACAACTTACAATAAAAAATAAGTATTTTAATGGTCGAAAATCGACGTAAACATAACTTATTAACATTATACTGATTTCACCTTAATTATATATCTGTACGATTTTTTTATATTGTAATAGATGTACCATGATACAATTAATAATAATACAATTGCGGCATGAATGTATCGTATTGGTCTGCATTTTCTTAAATTATCAAGTTTACATTGATATTATATAAGGCGCGGGCATATATATGGTGTACAGCCACCATCTGTTATTTAGAAGCGTAACACTGTTCAAGCTAATCAGATAACATAAGTTAGATATCCACTTATATTTGGACCAGGAAACGGTAGCGGCTTATAGCGGCGTGATCCAAAAGCTCATATTTAAGCCGTTTGCCAATGCCTCTTATGGCGTGGTATCTATATTATAATAATAATGGCGGGGATTACCTACTGTGGTATAACATTCCTTTTCTGAAAGTTCAAGTCTACGTGAATAGTCAAAGATCGGTGACATTATTGTTGGATGGAACTATATAATGCATGTATTAATTACAATGTGTATGTTTTGTTAACGCCCCTTTCATAGTTGTTTAGATTATATTTAATTTTAGAATAAAAACTACGGAATGGGAGTACATGCACACACGCAAGATATGTATTAGACAAAAAAAGATGTCAGATAATCTACACGCAATATAAAGCCATAAAATTACTAAAATTTTATGATTTCATGCATATTTAATATTAAACACTTATAAATATCCAATTACTCAATGTAATAAAAATTGTTTGTAAGAAAAACAATTTAGCTCCTTCTTACGATTACTATTCTTTAGAAACAGAAATGAATAACGATTATATCTATACGTCCCCGGTTAGAAAAAAGTACCGTTGCAGAGGAAAACCGCAAGAATACCGTTTAAGCAGAATTGTTTGAAATGGTGGCTCCAAAGTCCATATTTTTGTTTACGTTTGTAATTCCAGCAGCCGATTCAATTTAATAAAAGTAAAGTTATCTTGGATTGGAAGAACAAAAAAAAAAATATATGACAAAGAGATCATTTTAATTCGATAAATAAATTGGGCTATTATTTACTTTTTGACAAAAAGAGAGGTTCAAAACTTAAAGGTCGAAGTTGATTATACATACATATGTGGTTGTATCAGTATCAGATACTTGATACAATAAAAAAAAACTTTTCCTATCAATACAAATATTGACAAAGATAGAAATTATATTTTTTATACACTTTTAGTGCCTATATTAGGTAAATGAAAATTTTGCACTCAAAAATATCTTATTTTTAATTTACTATAGCTGAACACGTTATTACAAAAGAATTTAATTTTCTACAGTTAAATATATATATAACAGCTAGTCATTTTTATTTAGTATCGTTTCTAATGCCGTTTGTTTAAAATACTACCGCATTTTGTATGAGCCGATATCTTCAGTGAGAAAATAAAAAACACACTTTGTATTATTCCACACGTAATTTCCTGTTAATCAAATGTAAGAAATGTTTGTATCTGCTTAACGATTGGTACCTTAATACCAGGTACAAACACCGTTTAGAATAGTCGTGTTAATATAGATTATTGAACTTAAATCTTTGATTTAATTATCATAAATTCGCAGAAAAACTTTCATATGCAATTCACAAAGTGACGACACAGATGACGGTTATTTTCAACTTGATAATAGTAAAGTCGAATAATTGTAAGGATGAGCAATAAATGCAAATAAACGATATTTGACACATGTTCTCTATTTTCTATTTTTCTATTTTTAGGTTAAATTAATGGAAGAAAAATAACTATTTAATGATATTTATGTAAGTTTTGTTTTATCACTATAAGGAGAGGATTGATTATTGACTATTACAGTATTCTGTAGGTCCGAAGGTTTTGGAAAATCAAAACTGGTACTATAATTTAGTTTAATTTTATTTTATAATTGTACTTATATGTGACTTATAATTGTTTTAATTTATTTAAAAACTTATCTGTTTCTACAATTGACATATAAAGTTCATACATACTTAGACTGCCATTAGAGTTTCGAAATAACACGTGCCTAAAAGTAACACCATTTTTCTATTCCAAAAGGAGAGCCGAACAAATAATGCCAGAGAAAAATACAAAAGATCACCCATACAGAGTCACGAAATGTTTAATTTTGTATTATTTACAATTATAAACAATGAACCGTATCCTAAACTGTCTTATAATAGATAGAAGATGAAGACATTTAGTAATGTTGTAATGGTTCCCGAAAAAGACAGGTCTAGAGTAACTAGAAGATCCTAAAAACTGGAATGCAGTTGGCCAGACTTCACAAAAACGATTTTCCTGTTTTTAAATAAAACTAAAGTACGGCCTTATTTTTAAAATATATTTTGTTTTATGTAAAATATGTATATAGGGTCATTGCAATTGATGCTGTCAATGAGATATGGTAGGTAGGTATCACATATGCAAATAATTTCCACATAATAATAATATGTAATAATAATAATAATAATAATAATACTCTTTATTTTAAACTATGGTAAACCATACAAAACAACGTCAAACAAGAACAAGAGAGAGACTAATTAGAAATCACAAAAGATACCTAATACTACATCCCCATAACATTAGCTTGCAGATAATCAGCAATGCAATGAACGTAAATAGGATTTAACTCTACGTTTAAAACGTTTAAAAGAGTTAATCTTTACATCGGTTGGCAACTTGTTATATGACTGACATCTCAACAATATTTTTTTTTTATAAAATTGTTTTAGGAACTGATGGTAGTAAGTAATTTGCCTAGTACCATTAGCAGGGAACTCTGAACAGGATATTAACATCATCTGCCTAAAGGGAGACGTTAGTAGCACACTTCAAATTCGCAGGGAGATCGTTAATAAAGATTAGAAATAGTGTTGGTCTTAAAACTAAACCCTGAGGCACACCCTTATTAACTTCACATAGGTTAGATAAATGATCATTAATTACAACTATTTGTGAACGATTAGGTAGATAGCTACTAAATCAGTAAAGAGGGATACTTCTAATTCCATGGTTATATCGCTTCTTAATTACGATGTCACGGTTGACATTATCAAATGCTCTCAGAAAATGCGAATTGGCGTCAACATTAGACAAGATCTGACTTACGAATTTATGCAAAGCAGTGTTTATATTGAGCGATTCAGTCGAAATCCATGCTGAGATATACTAAGGAGAAATTTGTTCAAATAGGCAATTATCATTTCGTTCATTAAAGACTCGTAGATTTTAGAAATCATGGATAAAATGTTAATTATGCGATAATTATTAAGGCAGTTTGGGTCTATCCTTTTTTATAAATCGGAATGACTTTAGATGTTTTTAAAAATAAAGGGAATACTCCATTGGAAAGGAGTAGTTTATTGAATATGTCAGAGGTAGTAGAATTCTCAGTCTACATTTCTTAACAATGAAAGAAGGAATAGTATCAATTCCCCTAGTCCTAGTATAAGCTAATTTGTTAATTATTCTAAGTACATCACCTTGAATAATCGGCGCTATAAAAAAAAGCAGTTTGAGGCTTGTGTAATAAGGGCTCCCAATGCTTTATATTGGGAAAGAAAATATGCCCTAACTATTCCTAGCGATGGGCGATTCGAATCTTTAGTGATTCAAGTCATAATGAATCCTAAAATTAAAGATTTTTATAATAGGATTCGTCCCGGACGAACAAATTTTTGATATTATTTTTTACTCCTTGTCATTCAGATCACTTCATGATGATTCACAATATTACATTTACGTGTAATAGTTTTACCTAACATCAGCAGATATTTTTATACTTATTTTTCTCGCCACTGTAGTGTATTGGAAGTTGTAGCAAAAGAAATGTGAGTTTTATAAATCTGAAGTTAATAGTTTGGAATAATGACAATACAGTAAAAATCTTTAAGGATGTCAAAGATGTCGGCGGGCTGTAGTTCTTACTGCTATTTCGTCAGTTTAATAC
Organism: Protaetia brevitarsis; assembly: GCA_004143645.1. NCBI lineage: Eukaryota > Metazoa > Arthropoda > Insecta > Coleoptera > Scarabaeidae > Protaetia > Protaetia brevitarsis. The sequence continues at coordinate 1,770,371 of RXPK01000187.1, read as the reverse complement.
ACTTCTAATATCAGCGAACATATTTATATACACTACTCCAAGTGAGGAACGTATTCGTATAAACTGAAATAATTCGTATTTAACTTGGTGTCGTACAGCAAGAGAAAAAAGTTTCCGCGTAGTTTGGTAGTAAAGAACACAATATCAGGCAGTATCTATTGCCGCCAGCCTAAAAAAATACATGAATTCTTTTCATTAATTTTATTCAATAAAGCCCGATATTTACAATATATTAAGTAAAAATGGTATTCACATCACATTTTCTTTACTATCAAGCTACTTGCTACAAACTTGTTTCTCTTGCTGTACCACAAAGCGTCACTTGATACGAAACCATATAAATAGTAAAGAATCATAATGGGAAACAAATAAACAGTACGAATCATAAGAATCCGACTTTCACTAGTGAATTAAAAAATAATATCTTTTACTACAATTCGTGTAATCAAAATTATCAAAACTATGTTTTTATAATTAATTATTCTCATGTTTAAGGCCAAATTATAGAAAACTTCAAGCAAATATCTTTCTAAAAATTTTAGAGAAAAAATTATTCTGGATATAAAGAAGTTCTGAGAAAAAAAAAAACTAGATTTCAAAGAATAAAAATAAAAAAAAAATAAAACTATCTCCTATTGCTTAGAAAATTTATAAATAAAACGGTTTATAATAAACTTTCAGTGCATTTTGAGCAGAAATTCTGTCTAATTTTCCAATTTAGAAGAAAAAGCTTATCTTTCTTGTAAAGTTATAAGCAAACTAATTTTAGTTTTCCGATTTTATTATATCTTATATTTAATTTGCCTAACCATAAGTGAACAGTTAGTTTTTCTTAATATATTAAAGTAGAAGGCAAAATTTAAACCACTTTTAATTAAAATAGCATATTGTCCAATTACATAATATTACTTAAATGATTAACTCAACATGTTTTTAGATTTAATAAATAAGCCTCAATACTTTTGCTCGCTAATTTACAGATGTAAATACATTTCCGAATTGCATATAACGTTTTTCATTAATTACCTGCTAGAAACAAACTTCACTGTATATTAGAAAGCCTATATTTTAGGCGGTTCTGTAAGATTTTGATACTTATCGAATTCATAAATTAGAATTACTACGTACTGATACTATGCAACCCAAACAACATAAATGTATAAGAGCGATAATTCTCTTTCTTATCTTATCCAAAATAGTAACGCAGAACAAAAACTAATTAACTGAGCCAATTTATTTTGCGTTTAAAATCGTATATTATCGCACTTTGTCGGTAGATTGTTTAACTTACCAGAATTTAACATTAGTCCACATTGTATTTTATATAATGTTATCTGAAGATCCTTAAGCAGATCTTACCTGAAATCAAAAAAAAAAACTATTAATTCTTCAATCTTAAATCCTCAAATAATGATTACTCTCCAATTAGCACTAACTAACAATTTACATAAATACAAGAATTCCTTACGAGTTAGCTTTAAAGGATGAAGCAATTACAACGTTGAAGGCGAAAGAATTAAGAGTGAATATATGTAAATATAGTGTAGCTATAAATAGCGCAAATAATATTAATACCACAACTTTATTATTTATCTATCTGGATATTATGGTTATATTATAAAACAATATTTTTCACCTGTCCTTGGAACTGCACATATAACAGCTCCAACTAGTCACTTCAGGACAAATTGACACGTATTGTATTATAGCAATTAAATTTAAACAAACCAGTCACTGGTTGCAAGTTAATTGCTATAATTTGGTGATCGTTATCCAAAATACATTTAAATATTTCCTCTTTCCAAAAATAATATCACAAGTTTAGTAAAATTAGTATAATTACCGCAATAATGACTTCCATTTTGTTTAATCATATGGAATCGATAGTCAATATTGTGTTAATATTAAAAAGTAAACATTGAAAGGTGATTGAATCGGCTTAAAACAAATATTTGCCAGTTACAACTAAATGGTGGAAAAATCGGTATATAGTATGTGTAGTGAATTAGCCATGTAAATGATTATAATATTATACATAGTAGTAAAACAAAATAATAGTAATAGTAGTAAGTAAAATAGTATTAATAAAGCAAAATAGTTTTATAGAGAAAAATTTCTAAATTCCTTTTATGTGCATGAGCTTTTATCACTCCACCTGATTTATCTATATAATTACAATGCATAAAATTCTACGTACAGAAACATATTTGAATATATTTTATATTGACTCATATAAAATATTGCAAATATTTACAATACATGCTTTGCTTTTTGTTCAAATTATAATAAGCAAAAAACACAATAAGATAGGTCATAAATAAGGATTATAATTACATTGTTTGCAATTAGAAAAGTATTTAATCTATTGCAGGATTTAGAACTTAAATTGTCTATACAGCGTTGGTCAAATGTGTGGATCCATTCTAATTTTTTAATATGGCTACTATGATTTTAATAAGACTAAAAATAATGTTATTTCCCGCATCTAGAACAAAGGCTCACTTCGTAGCTTTCTGTAAACAAAAATACGGAATTTCTTCTGATATTCACAAATTTTTATGATTTATCAGATTTTTTTTGCACTGAGCACTTCATGATTGCTTTTTTTACCACTTTGAGTTTTCACCCGTGTCTTGTTTTCTTAGTAATTCTAGTTAATTTATTTTAAGAATTATAATTTTAGTTAGCTTAGTTTATAAATTGCAGTTCATTCTATTTTATTTTAATTTAATTATTTGTTATAATGTTTTTTCTCAATTTACCTGATTTTTGTGACTGGTTATATACACTGTATGTCTGCTAACCAAATATCTATTCTATTCTATCCTAATAAATATCTTTAATTTTGAGCTTTAGAAGTATATTCATAAGTGTACATTATTATCACCTTAAAAGCTTAACACAGCCATTCCAAAAACATGTAATAAGGACATATAATAATTATATATTTTAATAATATATTACTATTACTATTTCATAATAACAGTTCATGAATATCGCATAAAAATTATGTACTACTGTTATATTTGTGCTGTGCAGGAAGAGAAAGGATACCTACAATAAACTGGCAAGGTCAAGGTTTGTTTTACACTTACATGAATTCTATTATAAACCTATCACGCGCAAATCGAATTGTGTCAAGAAGGAAGGGAATTGTTGTGAAGAAATAATAAAAAATATTTACTTAGCTGAGCGTGACCGTAAGTATTTATTATACATTTTGCTATTTTTAGTAATAAGTAAATCCTTGCACAGTTCTGTAAGGATTAATTATTGCAATAATACAGGATGAATAACAATTAATTTATTATTAGGAACGCATTTGATTATGCAAGATTGGAAGAATATGCAATTGCTATTAAGAAACTCGTAAAGATAAAACTCTGCGAATTTAATTTCTCGAACAAATACAACAGATACACGTTGTCCTGTCAAAGTTCTACACTGAAAAACCAAAATTTTACCAAAGGTAACTAAATATTGAGTTAATATGGGCAAACAAATATTCGGTTAATTCAACCAAATTATTAGTTCTTCTAAACCCTTTATTTATTTGAAATAACGAAATAATTTGTTGGATTAATTAAATTTTCATGATAAAATTTGTTTGATATTATTTTGTTGTCCTGAACAAACTGGTTCTTCCGTGTATATATTTAAGTTTTATAACAACACCTTAAAAAGTGTTGTAACTTTTAATGTAAAAATTCAAATACAGCTGAATCTTAAGCTTGCTTTACATTTGTCAATAAACTCATGTTAAGATCAAGTTATAAAATAGAATTTTTCCTTTTGTTTGTCACTAAAGATGTTTACTTAGTACAATAAAGAACACAGAGAGAAATGCGTTCTTGCATCAAGAAATTAGATTTTCTCCCAAAAAAACAGTCTCTTTGAGAAAATATTTTTAATCCAAGACTAAAAATAATTTAATATAAGAAAATATTTTTCTTAGAATTTATTATTAGATGAAATAAATATTTGTCTTGGGATTAATTAATCAAATAATCAAGACAGAAATAGTTGTTACAAGTAATATTAGTTTTAGGTAAAGAAAATATCAGTAGATATTACAATTAATAAAAATCATTTCATTTATCAATTTGTGGATACACACTTAACAATATTACTTTTATTATAAATATGAGAATTTACTTATTATTCCGGTTTAAGTGATCGTAGCTACTACTTATAATATTTCAAATAAGGTGACTATTTATATATGCGTAGTACTTGAGTGCATATGACTATCATTGCAATGTTTAATTTATCAGATAGTTACTGGTAACACTGACACTATGCGCATCTGCAATTATTTAGTCATTTTACCACAAATATGTATATTCATACGCTATTTACGCCACAAAATTAAAAGAATGGGGACTAGAATGTTTAGAGCTTCATTTTGCCGGTAATATAAGATTTTGGAGTATTAGCATGATTCGAAAACTTATTTTAGATGATGCAAATGGTCTATTCTTTAGGTCTTTACAAATAACCTCACATGCTCAACAGATACTGATGTGCATGGTATCCCACTAAAAAATTCTTTGTGGATATGCTTAACGTCGATAATGTCATATTTGTCAGTGTAGTTGATGATTAGCCACAGTTTGGCTTAATACGGAGTATTATAGCAAGAAAACATGACCCTTGGGTATGTTTTGCTGGTGTAATATTTTAAAGACCGTTAATTTCAATTTGCACTATAGGGCATACAAAGTTAGTTCTACTACACAAAAGCATGCACTACCAATTATAACTATTTCACATACTCTAACCATTATACACAAAGTAAATAATGAGAAGTTCGTGTATTTTAATGAATATAGTTATTAAGGTATAAAAGTTTACCGTTCTTTCACTGGTTAAAAACAAAAATATTACATATTCATTGTTTATTATTTTATGAAGCAAAGAGATATAAGATGCTATAAGATACATGCATAAACCGTATTCAACAAGGTAAGTGCAATTTATGTGAATATATACAATAGTTCCAGAATTTTAAGTAAATAAATGCTTTATTCCAAGAAAATGAACTTATTGATTTATTGTCTTGGATTAAGAAAATCACATTTTCGCAGTAAATATAAAGATTTTAGAAATAAGAGAAATATTTATTCCCCTTAAGAAAATTTTGTTTTGAGACGGGGTTTACTTGTAGTAAGAATCAAGGTAACTAAATTCTTAAAGAAATACAATTTTTTCTTACAAATATATACTTCTCTTAGATGGAGAGAAAAATATTAAGAAAATATGTTTCTTAATTTAAAATAGTAATTCTATTGCGGATAATTGAAACGATAATTCTATTGGATTAAAGCACAGTCTTGATACAGGTAAACGTTTCTTTGTGTGTACAAAATCCAAGTACACAGAAAGACATGATAAAGCTAGTACATACCAGACGGCGAATGTAATTGTAATGTAACGCGAATATAATCCTTGTCAATGTGTGTGCGCTGTTACAAGGAGCATTATAATCGTGTTGGTTGGCGTTAGCGCAGAGTCGACTTCGGTCTGACACTAAACGATTCATTAATTAAACATTTATTCGCTACAGAATTATTAACAAAGGATTTCGATTCAATAATTTGTTATTATTTACAAAGTAATGTTGAATTACTTAATATTTCCTATAAAAAAGCTTTAATGAATGACGTGTATTGAATGCCAAAATAATAAACATTTTGGTCCTTTTTATTTTATAATACTGCAGAAATGTAAGACCGTAACATCAACCCATAATATTTATTTGATTTACAAACATACTAACATACTTGATGCTACATATAATCAAAAGCTGAATTTGTTTTCATCGGCTAATAATGGGATTGCTATAGAGGTTGGTCGATGCTCAGCGAGCACTGTGGAAACCAGGGCCTCGTTGTTGGTTGCACTGTATAACATACCCCCTCACCATTACATTCGCTTTACATTATAGTTACATTCGCGCTCATTGTCTGGTGTGTATGAATCATTAGGTGAATTGTTAATACCTGCACTTGAAAACCAATTCAAAAGTAAAATCGATACAAAGAGTATTGCCAAGCACTTAAATTTTAAATAACCGCACTTTTACGACCGTGGGCAAATTTGTGTGTAAACATACGTGAGTAAAAAATAAAAGTTGTTGTTATTATTGTTTAAAATTGTGAGGAGTACGTTCAATAATTCAAGAGGCCAACAAAAATACCTGAAATTTTATTTCCCTTGGAAAAAAAACAGCATAAATATTTAAAAGCAAAACAACAAATACTTTTTATACATACATACATATATTATGTGCTACCAATGTGCTGATTCCAAATCAATGACTATTAACAGCTGGATGTTTTCATAACAGAAACGTTTAATACAGCTGAAATTAAAAGCTGTAGAATTAACAAACAACCTCTTAAATCTGTTTCACGTTAAATTGAATAGCATTGGTGTGAAATAATATTTTAAAATAAAATTCTCGAGCATGCACGTTTTGTTAAAGACATTTAGGTGTTAATGCTATGTGGTGTGCGAATTTCAAGGTCCAATAATCAATTCTCATACAGAAAAGAATTAATTCTCGCGCCTTTATAAAAGTAAATATGTAGTGTGTGAAGATAAAATTGGGATGTATTGGCTTACCTTTGATTTTCATTGTGTAAAAATGCTTACATAACACTTTTGATTTATTATATATAAACAATTTTGAGAACATTATTCAAACATAGTAATCATATCAATACGCTCCTGTTTTGAGTAAATCTTTATTTTGACCAAGCAATATAACAACGATATTCAAATAATAACGATATAAAATTCTACAAAAAACTAACCACTATAACAAAAACAGGCTAAAATGACAGACTTAAAGGTTTCCTGAAAGAAATCATCCCAAATCAGCATACATTAAAACGTTTATGTAAATAATGCCAAATGGTGTAAAAAAAACGATTATTTGGCGTATTCTGTAAAAACGCGAAACAAATATCATTAGATTTGTAATTAAAAAGTACATTTGCTGGTAAGTTAAAAAAATATGCTGTTCTATTTAAATTAATGAAGTTATAGTCACTTAAAGTTCTTATTTGATTAGTTTTAATTTCTCTACACCCTGTATAAGATGGCAAGTTTATTATATTGGATTATAAAATATGGTCTATTGTTACACCTCACTGTAAATTTGACGTACATACATAACTTAAATACTTGTTAAGTATTTGAAATGTGAAAATTTGGTTAGATTTTTTACAAAATTTAAATTATTTAAAAAACTTCAGAGTTTAGGTATTCAGGGCCCTGAATACCTAGGGCGAAGCCAACCGAGCCTACAGGGAGTGCACCGCACACGGGCGGCACGCTGAGATGGGTATATTAGAAAAATTTCATTCGTAAAAAGAATCCAAAAAATACATTTCATTAATTTTGATACACCTGAAACCTTTGAAATGTATGATCAGCTTGATGACTAATATCATTTCTAAATTATCTGTGGTAAAACTACATCTATTAGGTGTAGGATATTTTAAACACAGAAAAAAAATCTTTACATATCACAGCTGTTTAGTGTTTCTTTTTTAACATTATCCATATTCTACAATCCATGCAATCACCTTTGAACAATTTTGGAATGTAGAACCAGAATTATCAACAACTACAAACGAACTAAAGTAAAGATTCAAAAACCTTCCAACGTAAAAGAAATTCTGGAGATAAATAATAGTAATAATAAAAAAATAATACTTAATCTAATAATATACAACAGAATACTTCATGGATACGCACTAAACTAAACGAAGAACTTCGGAACCTTTAGACCAAAAAAAAAAAGTTAGAAACGAACATTATCCTGCGTGGCAATAACAGAAACAATCGGCCTACTGTTACCATACCGTATATGCATAAACATCAGTTATCGTAGGGCAGTAAGCATCTGTACTGCCCTACGATAACTTTCTAAAATTAATTCTACTAACAAATCGGACATCAGTTATCGTAGGGCAGTACAGATGCTTACTGCCCTCCGGTCGCTTTAAACCATACCGTATATGCATAAACATCAGTTATCGTAGGGCAGTAAGCATCTGTACTGCCCTACGATAACTGATGTCCGATTTGTTAGTAGAATTAATTTTAGAAAGTTATCGTAGGGCAGTACAGATGCTTACTGCCCTACGATAACTGATGTTTATGCATATACGGTATGGTTTAAAGCGACCGGATATATTCTCAATATTTCTCTCGCACTGTCTGTACCTAGCCTTCGGGCTTTCTATGATGCACTCACTTACAACCACATACTATGTATGTATGCACAAAAAACCCTGACTCGTCTTACGCCACTGCGTATTGAAAGTAATCGTCGCATAAAATATAAAATGCTTTGCCCTATTAATGATGCAGCTAAAGTTTCACAACATAAAGTGGTAATTTTTTTCTGTTGTACAGGACCTATACGTTTTCTTTTTTTCTTCAACACACATATTTTTAAAAGTTGTCACCAATATTACTTTAAAACCCCTTTTTGCAAACTCAATGGGAAAGTCGTGTTGAGGCCATTTAACCTGTAAGACATTTTCTTTTGGACAATGATGACGCACTTTATGATATATCTTCTAATACAAAAACCGCGGTCTGGATTCTCGAAATGAAGCAGATTCGCTTGGAAACAAAATGAAATGATTTAAGTATATATTATCGGTCTTAATATGATAAGACGTAGTACCGAAAGTTAATGTTGTAAGTAAATTATTACGAAAAAAAAAAACAGATATTCATAAGATAAAGTGTTTGAAAGAACTTGAAATTTTTCATTCTTATTCTACAGAAAAAAGATCAGACATGGAATTTAAAAAATATATAAACAGCCCTGTGGATATTGCTTATGATTTAGACTTGTAGAAAGTAGACCATTAAGAAAAAGATCGAAAAAAAAAACCGTTTGACTATGAATCAGAAGATGAGTCCATTATGGATTCAAAAACAAATTTTAGAGTAAATTTTTACTATGCTATTATTGATACAACTATTGCATCAACCAATGAAAGATTTACTTTATTAGAGATCACACAAGAATATTTGGCTTTTTATATGACTTCTCAAAGTTACAAAATTTAGACAATGAATATTGGCGGATTTAACACACAAATTAAGCTATAACTCCAGAGGTGAAACTGATATCAATGGTCTTGAATTATGTGGTGAAGTATTGACAATTTTATCTTTTTTTAGAAATTAAAAAAAAAGTCCTACGGAAGTTTTAGAATATATTTTTAAAAATGATTTGTTTGATACATTTTCAAATATTTTAATTGCCCTAAGAATTCTTTTAACTCTTCCAATATCAGTTGCAAGTGGTGAAAGGTCGTTCTCTAAATTATAGTTTATTAAAAAATTATTTAAGATTTCGATAAGCCAGGATAAGCTTAATAATCTGGCGCTGATTTCAATTGAGTCCGAAATATGTGAAAAAGTTAATATCGATTAAATTATTAAACATTTCTCAACAATTAAAGCAAGGTAAGCTCCTTCCCTATAAAGTATGATTTCTGTATTGAATATGTATTTATTAAATTATTATTATGTAATTACCTGTTTTGTCTGTTATTACATGTTACCCATAGATAACGCAGTGAAATATTCCTTATTTAGTTCTGTTAAGTGTTTTCGTTTTTAGGGATGATTTATTTTTGGTTTATGTTAAAAAAATGATTTTTTTACAGCTATGGCATGTTTTTATTTGCACCCGGCAGAAAAAAAATACTAGGACCGGCCCTGTAGGTATTATAAACCTTATTAAAAGAGACTTATTTTAATCGGAGAATCCAAAAATACAATAAGAGGGTTTCATTTCACAAAAAAAACACAACTTTGATACTTTTAAGGCTTTTCAGACGCCTGTGTAATAAAAAAATAATTTTAAAAAGAAAACATTCATTATAGATTTCTACATATCCTAAAACCAATGGCGTCTGGTACTAAAGGGCACAAGGGCACGTGCCCACCCAACCACCAAGATAAACACAGAAAGAAATTCGCATGTAATTTAGTGCATTATTTTATTTTATTATTTTTACGTATTTTTATAACGATGGTATCAAAGTTTCCTTCCGCACCGCAGACGCTAGCGTATATGCGAACGCTATGCGAAGAGAACTATGTTCCGGGGCACTCTTTCCGATGTACCTATTTGGAGTATGAATCGAACAGCTCCGTTTATCTTCGCTATATGCGCTTATACAGTCGCATTGGGGCACGCAATGCCGTGTCACCAGTTAACGTCTTGCTTTCGTTGCGACTGCATTGTTTTCAACGCGTACCGCGCATGTGTGATTTCAAAGGCTTGAAGTGACGTTTATTATTAATGATGGAAGTTAATTGAGTGCAAAATCTTAAAAAAAAAACCCGTTCTCATTTGAGGAAAAACTTTTAATTAAAGAGAAAGGAAGGCCTACTCCTGTTCTTCAAATAAACTACACTTCCACAAGTAAAACTCGAACTTACAATAGAGTATTCAATAACAATATGAGTGGATGTGCGGATGTTCACTCACAAATAAACTATTTTGTTTTATCTGCTTAATTTTTAAGAAAGAGATTAGTGCGTGGAATAAACAAGGGTTAAATGATTTAAAGCACATCGCAGAGAGGGCAAAGAAACACGAACATTCCGTTTTCCACATGAATGCATGCGTGCATTTTAATGTTCTAGACAAAGTGGACATACGCAAATAGTTAGACAGTGTTTATTTGCGGCATAAAATTAAGTACAACGAAGATGTGGAAAAAAATCGTCATATTTTGCGTCGGTTAATTATGTGTACAAAAAAAGTGAAATCTTATCCTTATGTTGGCGTAAAATTGAAAAGTGAATTTTCAGTAGTTTATAAGCGCGAGGACATGTGTGACGTAGATGTAGGTGGTGTTTTGCCGCTTTTAGTGTTCATAACGCACAACTTAAAAAAAGTTTTGACGGAACCATATAAACTGTTGCATATTATTTGTACAACTCCCATGTCGACAGCAAAATGTGAACGTTGCCACCCTCAAACGCATTAAAACTTTTCTGAGAAGCACAATGTCAGAAGATCGACTGAACGCATTTTTACAATGTAATAGACGTCTTTTTCAGCATGAAAAATAGGAGAATAGATTTTATGTACAAAAAATAGGCAAAAGTTCTTATATTGTGCCCACCCTCTTTCATAACACACGAGCCGCCACTGCCTAAAACTGAAACATTTTGAACGACGCGTATTTTAGTCACAATATTCCGAGGCGTATTGTGTGAATAACCCTGTATATCTGTGCATGCAACATTACATATAATGTACTGCATTTTCTTATATGTTGTCTCATTTATTCTATGTAGGGATTTATCATTCCTAAATATTTGAATCTCCACCTCCTCAAAACTATGTTCTTCTATTTTTAACGCAGCCAATTTCTTGCTCTTTCTACGAAACCCAAGTATTTGGTTGTATTCTCATTTCCTTCTAGCCCTTCTCTTCTTACGTTTTCATCAAATTTTCTGATAATTTGAAGAAAAAAAGCGCCCAAATTTTTCGACAATAAACATTTTGAAAGGACTACGACAGCACCATACCAGGAACAACAAATTACTCATTTTCCAACCACAATTAAGCTCTAACTAATTCTAACACTTCACAGGCGCGCTAAGTTACATAATAAAACGCAAATGACGTCTTAAACCGAATACCGTCCGGATTCGAAATGACATAATTATCAAAGGGAAGAATACCAATTGATCGAACACCGAACGATGTTTATCACTTTTCCTATATACACCTAACCTTATCTATCTGCACACCATCAAAGGCAGAGACGTTATTGTTAGCAAAATTGCAGGCGAGTATTTCACACGCAAAACATGTAATATGCGGTTCGCGATACGGGTCACATACAGACGGCCCAATTACCATACAAAGGAGCCAGGACAAGGCCAACACAATGCGAATACAATTCGTCGATCGCATCTTCGAAGCGCACAATGCTCGCGTCAAAATTTTGCATATCGGACGCGTTTTCTTCTGATGACGGCAATGCCTCGTGGAAATCACGCCCGAAGCCTGATGTTAAAGCGATTATGTTAGTATGTACAGTACAGTTTGTATGTAATGGAATTAATAATTTAAGATGATTCAAATCTATACAGTAAAACTTCCCTTAATTTATAACTACATTGAAGTGTTAAGCTGTTGATTAGATAATTCGGTTATTATCTAATACAACAACTTTTGCGATTACTATTAAGATTACAGTAAGTTATTTGTTTAACAGCCATGCCGTGAACGAAACTCCTCGCTCCAGCGTTTCACAAACCTTGAGCATTCACTTCATCATTCTTTGGTTTCGCACTGCAATATTCACTTATAGCTATGCAGAATGAAACTACATTTATCCTAACATTGCTTAACATTATTTTAAGAAATGTACGAAAATAGCCATGAATAGGACAATGGGAGCTTTCTCTAACTCAAATAGTAAATACGAATTTTCTGCTGTAACATCAAACGCCGACACATGTGCATTTAACTTTAATAAATACGTAGACATTTACTGCAGTTTAGTGTTTGCAAAGTTTGTCTTAGAAATGCCACATGTTAGTAGCAAACTAATGGAAAGTGTATTTTACTAAAAATTTAAGCATCAATTAGTGTTAAATTCTGGCTAAAATCTAGGCTTTGACCTCATGCATGTCATTTTCAAATTTCCAATTGCAGAAGCTGCATTTTGAAAGCAATAACCAGGTGTTTTAAGTGGGACGGTGTTCCAATAAAGACACAGTTTTATGATTAAATGATATATGTATTCACATTGGTGCAGGAAGATGCTTTGAATAGAATATTTAATCACAGCAATTATTTATCAATGTATCTTGGTTTTGCGAAAATTGTAATAATAAAATTCTGAATGTAGAAAAATTAGCTTTTTATAGACATTTCTCCAATGGTTAACATTGGCTTTTTCAAAATTGACAAATAATTGTGTAAAAAAGAAACTGTAAATAATAGCACTTTTAGTATTTTAAATTTTAAAAGTTTTATTTAAACATAAGAACATGACAAATTGAGGATGGAATTATATTTTTGTAATCCTACCTTCATTAATTAAATCAGTAAAAAGAAAATAAAATATATTTATATTTGTAATCAACCTGAATTTTATATAACTATTTTATTGCCAATATAATATCTTATTCTTCTAGATTAATGTAATTAGTTTCTGTAATTTAAATTTTCATTTTTAAATATAGTTTGGTTTTTTTTTTAAAATTTGTGTCATTTTGAAGCAGTTACATTTAAATGTGCGTTTAATACAATATGTGTATATATTATTACTATAAAAAGTTATGTTTCGTTTGTATCTGGTTTTGGTAAAATATAAAATTGGAAGTTATATGTATATACAAGGTTTATTTTATAAATTTATTTTATTTAAGAAGTTTTAAATTATAATATAGGAAAACATGTGTTTGATAGGTTTGCAATATTCTACCTGTCATTAACAGAATTGTTATATTTTTTCATTTGTATCATTTCTAGTATCGTTCTAGCTTTATAATGATTTTTTTTTCTATATTCAGAATTTTATTACTGCAATTTCCGCAAAATCAAGATACATTAAAGAATTGCAAAGGAAACGGAAGAGAAAATATCCAAGTTTAATCACAGCATCCAAAAATTACTATGGAATTGGAAGTACAGGACAAACTTGCATATCAATATGTTCAAAAACTGCAAATTCCCTATCCAATTAAATGGGATGCTGAGTTTAAGGTAGAACTGGACTTACTAGAAGCATTTCAGAATCAAGATATATTATTTTTAACAAACGGTTAATATTAAACTTTAGAGATTATTTCTTCCATTGTGTTCCATCAGCTAGCCTTGGGCTCGTTCATAAGTTAGAATGGAAAGACACAGAGCAATTTTTTGTTAGCTTTTTAGCAATTTCTACAGCATGTAAAGCCAACTAAAGAAGAACTGGCATTGTTGATACTCGATAACCATGAATCCCGCATTAGTTTCGATGTTGTAACTTATAAGAAACATCATGTTGTGCTATTGAAGCTTTCTTCAAAGTAAAACCAGAAACTGCAAGCGCTCGATATGTCGGCATGTGATGCTTCTAAAACTTAATACGTGCTTAAAACGAATGAATGTTTTTTATATTCCGGGACACCATTCAATTTTATCACGTTGCACGAGTTGCAAGCAAAGCACATCTAAACACTTTTACCCAAAAAAATATCGTATCTGGTTTTGAATCATCAGGAATGCATCCACTTAATCTCCATGTTTTTTAAGGATCATATTCCTTATTTTCAAATTGGGATAGATCAGGAGGCACTCTCAACAACTGCTTCTACCTCAAGACTCTCTGCATCACATCAACTCAAGTTTGATCAAAATTTCATTCTTGTCACACCAAAATCAGCGAGGACTTTTGCAAAATCTCCAGAAAGAAAAGAATTTTGACAGATACCCCAGACGTGAATTTGATTGCAGAAGAGAGCACAATGTGAAACTCAAAAAAAAAAAAAATTGAAAAAAGTGCAAAGACTTTACAAAGGGGTAATTGAATGGGAAAAAATCAAATTTTATTTAATTTTTATCTTTTTACTTTCTAAGTTAAATTGAAGGTTTTTGAATTAATAAATACCTTCAAATGGTTGTATTAACTACGTCATTTTTGTTTATTTTGTATTTCCGAAATTATTAAAAATAAACATTATTGAGCGGTTAAAAAAAAACTGTCCCATTCAAGACACCTCTCTCTATACATCAGCAGAATTCCAATTTATTCATTCCAGAGGAATTTGAAAAAACAAGCTATAAGCGCCAGCAAAGAAGAAACAAAGTACATTTGATATGAGAACGTAGATAAGAGGAACTACAACAATTTTTAAGTCATTAAATTTGCCATGAAAACAAAAAAAAAAATTTGTTATCTCAAATAGGATAATTAAAGAAAAAGTTCCTAATTGGTGAAATGTTTAAAAAAAATGTTTGCTTAAGTATGTATGTTTGCTTAAGTTTGATGATTCATATAAGGAAAAGTTTATTAAATAAAAACTATACATACACATATTGACATTTTGATGATTTTAGGAAATATATAAATGTAAATCTATAATAGATGAAGCTTTAAATCGTATAATGTGACGTATACATTTTATTTGCATATATACCTAAATCGATATTTGTGCATCAAAAATATAATAAGCCTGATGTTAAAGCGATTATGTTAGTATGTACAGTACAGTTTGTATATAATGGAATTAATAATTTAAAATGATTCAAATTGGATGAACGAATGGGTAATACATTTTACTAATCCAATAGATGCAGAAGTCTATAGGATAAGTCATACAATGCATTAATGACATTTTAATACCGTACATACAGTATGGTAAAAAAGTAGCTCAATCTATTTATATAACTTATTATTCATTGCATGAAAAATGTCCCTAATAAAAGTTGTTTGATAAAAATGTATTTTCTATTCACCGATATAACGGCAGCTGTTTTGTATTCAAAGATTAAAAACAAAACACAGTTTAACGAAGGCATAGACAAATGAGAGCATAAATTTAACCTCAAATAGTTGAAGAACAGCTGGAGAAAATAGAACGTTACGGAAAAACGAAATACGCTTTGCTTTTCCGCACAATTTACACTATGATTTATGTGACCCAGATCTTTTTACTGGTATTTTAATGAACAGAACCAGTTGTTTCACAGTAATTACTTTTTCAGCAATTGAATTGCTATATTTTATTTCTACTTTCTTGTCTATCTCGGTTAGAGATATTGAAGATTATTTAAATTAAATGTAGTTATTATGTGTACTTTCCAATAATTTAATATTTGGTAAATACGAGCAGTAAGTACAATTGTTTTTTTTATGATTGGTTAAAACTGTTCAATTTTTTATGACGTTCGGTTCTTTCTGCGACAATGTTTCATTTAATAAACAATACATTGGACTTATCTCAATCTCTAGATGATATTTTTAGGTGTTTACCAAAACGATACAATTGCTGTTCAATATTCGGTTCCTGGTGCCAATAAGTATTTTTTGAACCATACTAGAATAATAGAAAGCTATTCAAAATTCGCTTTTCGCTATTAGATGCTTCGTTAAAAACTTTAACTTATCTCTGCCAGAGGTATTTTAAGTGTTTGTGTAATGTTTTTATATGATCCTGAAATAGATAGGTATATTGTAAACTTCTAAGTTTCTGAAATTTTCTCCACTAGTGATTACTTACCTCAATAAGACACTTTGAAGAAATACCTTTTTTCAAAGTGCGTTATTGAGGTAAGCAATCATTGTTTTCTAATTCCAGAAATTACATTCACAAGAGCCACTAACTATACATTAATCCATACTCCACATCTCAACTTTTTATTTGCCATATTTACGACGTTGGAAGTGACATAAAATGACAAAATTTTGATCTTTCAAGCTCTGTTTCATATCCAGCTTTGTTCTAAATTCTCTTTTACCAGTACAGCAAATATGTTCTAATTGCATCGTATTTTTTACCGCCATACAAAATAATTTGTTTAATAGCGTTTTTAATTTTTGTTTAAATTCAACACCCTTAAAGAAATTACGAATAGGCATTTACAGTCCCCTTTTATCTTTAGTATAACGGAGGATGCTATGGGGTGCTGTTGTCCAGCGTCCATTCCTCGAATAATCAATGGTGAAGTGGTTAAATCAAGTAAAATTGTGTGCAGGAGACTGTTACAACTCAAGTGTCAATGCTATTGATCGAATTTGTAAGGTAAAAGAATATAAACAAAAGTTAAAACAAATGAGATTTTATTTTATAAAAGGTTCGAAATGAATAGCAGTGTAAAACAATGCAAATAATAACGTATTTATCTCAGGTAAATATGTAATAATTACGTTTTCAAATAGTAATTCCACGTTTTGCAACATATTTGAATTATAAAATTATAAATACTTTTAAGTTTCAAATGTGTGTGTGGACATCATAAAAAAAATACTTTTGAAAAATTACAGTATATATTACTACATTTAATGAACAATTTTAAAATAAAAACTGTGCTACCCTGCATACACGTTAATTTTGGACAAAACCGAATCCTTTTTCCTGTTTTTTTATATACCAATAAAATTGAATTACAAATACATATAAGAGTCTTATTAAACTAAATTTAAGTATAATAAATATACTGTCAAAAAAAATATGTTCTTTCGTGAACTGAACTCGATCTAAACTTTGATCTGTCAAAATCTGCTATAAATATTTAATATTCACATTCTAATCTTTGATTTTGATGTGTAGGTGCCTCATCATTCATCTGATCATCTTTACTTTCTGAAGGGAAATAAATGCCCTTGATGAACTTACCAAATCCAGAGATTTTTTACAACATCTGAGATCTTCTAACTGTTTATTGTGACATTTTATATATCCCTTTTTGTTATATTTATTTTGTAAAACAGATAAAAATACAGCAAGAAATCGTACACAATTCAATAATATAAATTCACTAAATCACCACAATACATAAATTATATTTTTATTACTCACAACGCCAATGTTTATGAGCTATAAAATTGCATTGCAAATTATCGTCCATACGTTTTGAGCACATAAATAAGTTAAAAATGTAAACACTGCTATTATAAGTACCTATTTATTAAAAAATATTTAAATAAACTCTCAATAGCACCTAAAGCCAAAAGTACCTTATTCTAGCCAACTGCGATTTTGTAATACAAAAAAACAAATATGTAGTTACTTTTATGCATTTATTGCATGGCATACCTTAATACCTATGGTCATTAAAAAATTAGACACAAAAAACATTTTTATTAAACTATACTTGTAATACTTTTGTTCGCCATTGTACAAACACGCGCCACGAACTATAACAATGGACAGTCGATTTCTTTTTAATATTCAAACAGCGGCATGCGAAGTTATCGACTTGGTTTCCTGTCTCAGTATTGTTTATCTAAGCTTGGTTATCCTTCGAACCGCTGCTTGCCGTTTTCTGCAAGCTTCACCAAACACAATCGTTTCAACAGTACTGCAAATCTTTATCGAGATGAAGCACGAAGCATATTGGTTTTTTCCAGAAGCCTTCTTAATAAAAAAAGATGCGTTTTTTTTTTTAAATCATTTCGGCATAATTCGAAATAATCTTTATCTAAACAAGAGGTTGTTGGCACAAATTAATGTGTTCGGCATTCCAAATATATATATAAACGACTTCTTAGTACCATTAACGTCACACGGTCGAATTATTTGAAAACCTCCGATGTGTATAATAAGTTTCGATAATATAAAATGTGACGATAACCTTCCAAGAAATTTCGTCAAAAAGAATTTATTTATTTAAGTGCTTGTATTTGTGTAAACGTTATTGGACATCGCAGCGATAAGTACAATCGTAATTCTTCTTAATCTGTGAAGTTAAAAGTTCGTCTTTTGTTCGTCCAAGATTACACCTTGAGGAGATATCCCTATAACGAGCATTTATAGTGACGAGGGTCATTCGTTAACTTCCGAGCATCAGTCCCTCTGATTTATTTTGATGAAAAAAACCTTGCTTTGCGAAAACGGGCGTAAACAAACCTCGGTGTTCATTTGTTTTCATCGTTGTTTATAACCTTCGGTCGATCCGCATCTGTGATGCAGCCATGCCATGAATGTATGCATCGTTGCTTCCGTTATGAATTTAAATAGTTACATATGTACACTACGGGCATTGAAGTTAGGACAACTAGTAAATTACTAACTAAAAAAAAAAAAAAAGAATTCCAAGGAAAATAAGAATGTATTCGTAGAAAAAAATATAAACAAATAACAAGAAGAAATAAAGAATAAAACAAAACATTCTCATTAAAATATTACATTATAACTAGAGACCGGATTATACGCAAAGTGCATATATTCTATTTTTCGCATATCTTTAATTATAGTCTACATGTAGGCGTATTACACTAATTGAAGTTAATTAGCGCTAATTAGTCATTGCATATTTAGGCATTTCTATGCATATTTTTACAAAAGTTGCATATATTGCATATTTAAGCTTTTTTTATCCTTTCTTTGGTAAAAAATTCCTACTAATTCCTAATGTAGACCGACAACCGACAATTCTCAGAACGATAAATCGTTTACATTGGTTTCTCAATACCTTTTTTCAAGAACTGCACGTGTTTAATTTCGCCTAGCAGAAGGGATGTGGTAAATACGTTTTATTATTATTAATTCCCAAATAAACTATTCATTCATTGAATACCTATGAGCGAAACAGCATGTAATTGTGTTACGTTTTTAAATACTGTGGGTACATACAATGAGTATAGCGAATTTTTTTTTATAGATTAAGCCTTATCCTGAACTGGTAAAGGATGGCGACAAAATATTTTGTCGAGCCTGCAGTAAACTGGTAAGTTTAATTTTACTAAAAGCTTTACAATTGTTTTTAAATTCTTTAACTTTTGATATAAAATGACAATTGTTGTTGTAGGTGTCTTCTGAGAGAAAATACCTGATTGATCAACACGCTAAAACTCCATCACATATTGGAAAATGTGAAAAACTAAAGCGATTCGCATGTGCGCAGCAATCTATACGTCAATGTGTAGCATCAACTTCACGAAACTCAGAACAAGAAGACTATAATACGCATTAATTTCGTCTAACATACCTTGTAAAAAAATTTTACTAATGTCCGATGCTGCACCATACATGATAAAAGCCGCGCAAAATTTAATTTTTTTTTTATAGTAACATTATTCATACCACTTGTTTAGCTCATGGGCTCAATCGTCATTAGGAATCAATTATTAAATTAAATTTTCTTTTTAAAAAGGCTTATTTTAATGATGATTTTCGTCTTAAATACTTTGTTGTTATGCTTACTTTATCGTAGAATAAAATAATGTTAAATAAAAGTGTTAAATATTGAAGAAAATATTTTTTTTTAAAATTATACTAATTGTCCTAACTTCAATGGCCGGTAGTGTAGGTATAAATATGTAATTCCATAATATTGAGATTTTGAAAATCAAACAATGAATTAATATAATATTTGGACAGATCTCTAACAAAAAAAAATATAATAAGTAATAATAATACTTAATACAACGAAGAAGTGAAACAAAACAAAAAAATACTTCTTAATCATTTGAGAATATCGAACGGATTTTTATGTCCTTCATGATATATCAATAAAATACTTATTTCTAAAAGAATGTTGATGCTGTCAATCACAGGATAAAGCTCTTATCGATTCACATTAATTCCAAAACACTTTGATATGTCACTAAAATATCTTTCATGTAAATAACCGAGCCAAGGGGACTATTAATTTTGAGCAACCTGTATATATATTTAATCACCACTATCCATATTCAAATATCAAGTCTACGCATTCTTAACATTGACACAGTAGATTTAGAATGGGTACATTTCAATATCTGATAAGACAACACGATAATGGAATAGATATACTATTATCATAGCCTATCAGTTTAAATAATACCACAATCGACTGTGGACATTTAATATATACAAACGTCATTCATGATTATTGTTTACGTATCTATATACAGTACTGTGTATACAGGGTGTTTGGTAAAAAAGAAGACGGAATGGATATTTTCTTTTGGGTATCTACACATGTAGGATCTAATTTAATTCTTGAATTTGTGAAACCCCACCTTGCCCATATGCCGTCAAACAATATCTATAAGCATTAATTGCGCAAAATTAGTAAGCTTACTGGTACGACCATACGTTGGCAAGCGATTATACCGGGTGTCCAGCCTAAGATGCAACGGTCCATAGCCGATTTATTATTGTTTTTTTGGAAAAATGTTTCAAATAAATGTTGCCTTGAATTATATTCTACACATTTTAAAATTAGTTTCAGTAATGGCGGACTTCCGTTTGTATCGAAAGTAGATACTAACTTTATTATTTTAAATGGAACACCCTGTATATTATTGTGTTTTTGGATTCCTTGCTAAATTTAAATAACAATTCGTTAGGCATACATTGGGGCTAAGTTGTACCGTTGCCGAATTACATGACGTTTTTCGGAAAAAATGACATTTGCAATGTCTGCGGTATTTGGAAATATCTCCGGAAATACGAAAGTTAGAAAGATGCGGTTTTCAGTTTTCGCTTAATCATGAAACAGCAGACGTCTTTTATTTTGAAATTGTTGCGTTTAAATTACAGAATTATTAAATAGGGCTCTGTAATTTTCGAACTCTAAAATCATGGATAACTTGATTTTTTTTAAATTGAATGGTATAATTTTTACATAAATGGATGTAAAACTTAATTTTCTTTCGATTTTATGCAAGTGTCATTGTGTCTATCTCCAAAAGTTTTAGAGATATTCGCGACTTTTCAGTTTTTCACGATAGATACGTATTGCGAAGCACAGGCCACCTTCCCTTCGCATTTCACCAGGCTTGCAACTGGTAGCAGTAATACTGGTATGTTTAGAAAGTGGCCAACAGAATGCAATAAGACCATTGGAAACAAATAAAACTTGAAATTACAAAAAAAAAAAGAAAACACAACATTGCGAACTTTTTTCGAGAAAGTGATGTTTCCAGACGAAGCTACCTTCTACAAAAATGGATTTGTGAATCGTCACAATTGTGGTTATTATGACACACAAAATCACCATCGATTTATTGCAGCACATAGTCACGTGAACGTGTGGGCAGGTATCATTGGACAACATATCATAGGCCTGTTCTTTCATAACCTACGCCTGATGAGTAGGGTTTATATGGAGTTTCTTCAGAATAATTTGGGCGTTCTGTCAGAAAATATTCCGTTAGCTACTCGTCAGCTGATGTGGTTCCAACACGATGGTGCTCCATCTCCCAATACTGTCGAATTTCGTCAGTTTTTGGATGTGTTTTCTTTAGACCACTGGATTGGGCGTGGAGGACAGATGACAGATGGCCTCCAAGATCACCAGATCTTACAAGTTGCGATTCCTTTTTATGGGGTTTCATTAAAAATGAAGTTTATGAGACGCCACCAACAACACCTGATGATATGCACCATCGTATTTTGGAAGCGTTTCAAGAAGTCACACCAGAAATGCTCAGAAATGTTCAAAAGCGTTTGCAAAAGCGATTTCAATTATGTAGCGCCTAAAACGGATCGCATTTTGAACATTTAATGTAATAGTGTTGTACAAATTCTCTGTATAATGATGGCACTAACATTAAAGTGTAACCTGTTGCGAGCAAGCGCTCGATGTGTATGTTGCCATTCATTGGAGAGAGTAATGTAGTTCGAAAAATGTTCTGATTTATGCATATACCAGTAATGTTGTGTTTTCTTTTATCTTTGCTATGTTCATTTCCAACGCGCTTCACTAAATTCTAGATTCTTCTAATTTCAAGTTTTGTTTGTTTCCGTTGGTACTATTGTGTTCTGTTGGCCACTGTCTAAGCATGCCAGTATTACTGCAGCCAGTCCCAAGCCTAGTGAAATACGAGGGGAAGGTGGCCGCGATACGATAGATACATATTGCTAAGCGCCTTAGCAATATGTATCTATCGTGAAAAACTGAAGAATCGCGAATATCTCCAAAACCTTTGGAGATAGACACAATGACACTCGTATAAAATCGAAAGAAAATTAAATTTTACATCCACTTATGTAAAAATTGCTATACCATTCAATTAAAAAAAAATCAAGTTATCCATGATTTTAGAGTTCGAAAATTACAGAGCCCTATTTAATAATTCTGTAATTTAAACGCAACAATTTTAAAATAAAAGGCGTGTGCTGTTTCATGATCAAGCGAAAACTGAAAACCGCATCTTTCTAACTTTCGTATTTCCGGAGATATTTCCAAACACGGCAGACATTGCAAATGTCATTTTTTCGAAAAACGTCATGTAATTCGGAAACGGTACAACTTAGCCCCAATGTATGCCTAACGAATTGTTATTTAAATTTAACAAGGAATCCAAAAGTACAATAATATACAGGGTGTTCCATTTAAAATAATGAAGTTAGTGTATACTTCCGGTACAACCGGAAGTCCGCAATTACTGAAACTAATTTTAAAATGTGTAGAATATGATTCGAGGCAACATTTATTTGAAACATTTTTCCAAAAAAACAATAATAAATCGGCTATGGACCGTTGCATCTTAGGCTGGACACACGGTATGTGTATCTTTAAACACGCCAAATTCTTCGTCATTTCTTAGTTTGCCTCCTGCTGTGTTATAAACACAGATAAACATAACGCTTCCATAACGAACCTAAATATTCTCGGAATAAAGCAAACAAATTAAACACTAGAAAAAATATATATTTCCAGCTGTAGGACAGCGGTAATCCTTTTGAGCGCAGAATAACTGAAAACTGGTGTGATGCCGCTCATATTCAGTAGCTTAGTGAATTAGTAAATAGGCTAGAAAATATCGAATTTCTCCGCTCCATCAGCTGCTATGTTGACCGCATGTATAGACAATATGTATACTTCAGATTGGTTTATAAATAGGCTCGCCGTTGTATACTACTGATGAAAAGAGATATTTAAGCGACCGCTTAGAGGCATCAAAGCCGGTAAGCGCGCTGAGAATCGACCGGGTAATAAAATTAATAAATGTGGAATGACTAATTGCATATAAGTCGACTTTACGCATATTTACATGTGTCGACGAACTGCGTTATGCAACGATACACCTCCCTTCGTCTCTTCGACCATGGATTCTCAAGGATAACTACAGATTTGGTATCGTATTCGTTCGAGTAGCAGATGATAGTGAAATCTTTTAGCGCATGGGAATCGAATAAATATTTTCATTTCTGGATAAAAAAAAAACTTTATTTTAATACTATGGTAAGGAAAAATCGTTAATGCTAATTCTGAACGAATTTTCATCGGCACGCGTTAAGTAAATATTTGCTAAATAATTTGGAAGTTGAGGAGGATTTACGTAATTTTAACGCCTAGAATTTCATGTTACATGAATATTACCATAATTTAGTAGGTAATGAAAAACGGCATTTAATAATACGATAAAACGGCAACTTATTGCCTATTGTGGGAATCATTACCAGCCAAAGCAACGAAAGGGAAATAAGCATCTACCAGGTTAATCGTTTTAGGCATTTTCTTTGATGTTTTCCGTATAATGTTAAGGAATGGCATGTGGCAGAATTCAAAATCAGTTTAAAATTAGTTATTAACAAAATTCAAACTTTGGGGGGGGGGGGGGGGGGGCACTGTACAAAGGCAAAGACAAGACGATTAATCAAAAATAGTAAAAAAAATATAATAAAAAAAC
Source organism: Protaetia brevitarsis (assembly GCA_004143645.1). NCBI lineage: Eukaryota > Metazoa > Arthropoda > Insecta > Coleoptera > Scarabaeidae > Protaetia > Protaetia brevitarsis. Next base: position 1,746,027 of record RXPK01000187.1, on the reverse strand, counting down.
AAAATTGAATAAGAAACACAAATGTCAATGAGATGGTTGAGTTTTAACAATTTGTTAATGTCGGACTTCAATTTAGTTAACATCAGTCGCAAATCACCACGCTCAGTGATCTACAGTCTATTCCTTTTCTTTGGCAGTAAATTAGCTACTACACTAAACCCACGCTCAGCCAAATATGATGAAAGAAACGCAATTAAAAATTTCTGTACTATTTCCCGCTATCCAGAGTGAAGAGCTGATAATGATTTTCGGAGCCAGAACTCTAGGTATCCATTTCTGAATTTTACTTTTAATCCTTCATTAGTTGTGAGTTCTACGAGTTCTTCTTGGGGGTTGGGAGTACCTACCAAGCGCGCCCCCGGGATGGTGGATAGGGGAAAGGCGATCTTGTCAGGGTTCGCTCAAGACTAGATGGTTGGTGGCGCCTATAAGTTCGTCCTCTCTACTTAAAACCGGAGCAGGGTAAATGAAGGCTTTCGGCTACCGAAAGTCCAACTGTTAAACCAGGTCCCGAAAGGGATGGGGGGTAGAGAAATAGACAACCTCAACAAAAAACCTAAATCCTAAGGTGGTGGACTAAACTGATAGGATGCGTGGCTGGATAGAAGACCAGTCTACTAGTCCAACCTTGGGGTATTTGGCGCACCCCATTGTATTTAGCCTTACCTCTGCATGCGGGGCTCTGTGGAGGTGGACTTCTTCTTCCCTAGCTACTCGTGGAATCAACCATTGAGGAAGGAAATATATTTAACCCACTTAAGCGGGACAACACCGCTAGTAAACAGGAACTGGTGCTAGACCTCCATAAGAAGCCTTCCACTTCCAAAGTGAGAATACCTGACTAGGAAGGAACAAAGGGAGGAGCAAAACGAGCCGATTGGGAAGCAGGATGAAACACTCATCCATCTCCTCTCAAATTGCGCTGCACTGTGCAACTCGTGGGCGTTGCACCTGGGAGCATGTGAAATCGAAGAGGGAGACTTACCTAACCTGAGGCCTTCTGATATCCTATACTTTCTGAAAGGAATAGGATTGGAAGGCCAGCTGTAAAACAGCAAGAATAGGGGACACAATAGATCTTTTAAGTCGCAGTGTAACATCACCCTCATACGTACATATTGTTACGCTACACAGTAGCATACCGCCCGGATTAAAAAAAATTAAATTTTAAAAGAAATACATTAATTAAATTAGAAAAAATCAAATTTTATATATACCAGTGTCCTCTATCTTTCATAATTTTGATTTAGAAGTGTTTTCTCTCATCAGCCAGATGGCATGCAGGGCGAGAAATTTCCGATCGAGGGGCGGTGACATAAAAAAAATATTGAATAGCTCGTTACTTTCTTATATATTTTAGTAAGAGTAGAGATTTTGAGCAAGGACGTTGTCAGTTGTCCTCTACTTCAAATTCACTGTCACTGACCAGTTTAAATGATATCCTAGGCATGATAATGTCGTGCCTTAATAGATTCAATCTATTAAGTAAAATTAATAAATGTTTTAATTTAATTGTGTGGGTAAAAGTGATTTTATTTAATTAAAAAAAAAATTCAAAATGTGACTTGTTTAATATCAGATATAAATCTATGGATAATTATCTCAGGTAAGTCCGTGAGTCCGTTTAATTAATAACACTAAAGTTTCATTAAGTAATTCCACCTTTTGCAATTCAAATTCATAGTTTCGAACGTGAATACGTCTAAGTTAAATTTTAAAAATCCCGCGTTTTCTGACCGTTCAAACGGAGTTAAGCTAGGCTTAAATAGACGTGTGAAACAGAGTAGCCAACCTTGATGGTAAATCACTGGATATTGGTTCGTAACGTAAATACACATTAAATACATATAAAGCTACCAACTATACTAATTTCCCAAGTAACTGGAGACCGCTTAGTTATGTTACAAACGATTTTCTAACCTCAAATTTTGCAGAACGGATTAAAAATAAAATTTCTTATAAGTATAATTCCAATTTAGATTAGAATTGAAATAATACGTTTCTTTTTTAGGTAGATTTGACGAAAGTACCTTCTGTGAGCATTGGAGTAGTCTGGAATGTTCGAATCGGATGCGGATCAGGGCTCGTAACATCATAGGTAAATCGATCACGGAGTCTGGCTCAATCAGGACGGGAACATCACAGGAAACTCGCGGAAAAATCGTCCGTTGAAGAAAAATTACCCAAAAATTGCAGGGTAATTTGGATAATATTTAATGTGAAAAACTGTTGTTTAACAATTAACCATTTATTTTTAGGTTGTAATTTGGGATGAAAGTTGGATTTTATCGAAATAGCCGTTAAAATTTTCAAGAACAAAATGAAATAAGGTCTGCCTCTAACAGAGTTTCGGTTAGTTGAATGGTTTCGAATTGAAAATGTTTTAACTGACTTGAAAGTGATTGTCTCCAAGCAAGGCAGTCCAACTGTCTGTGAAATCCGTTTATATAACCAATAAGGGAACATCCATTGTTTTATAATAAGAATGGCCATGTGTATCGCCAGAACTATCGGATGTTTCAACGAAGTGAAAATAAATAAATTACAAAAATCTGGAACACCTTACCACTTTTTATATAACAAAGGTATGTGTCTCTGAATTATGAGAAAAATACATTTGAAATTTTAAACGCTTATTACTATATAAAATTAACAATCTTAAAAATTCATTATTGCACCTAGAAGGTAGGCAACCATTTATACACATAGAATTGTTGCAGAACCCAATTTCCAGCGATTTCCCCATGTCTTTCTGTTGACATATCAAAGCAATTGGACTGCCAATGCATATCCAAACGTTATTAGAATAAATTTGAACGAAATAAATACACAGTAAAAATAATAAAACTGTTCACTCGAATTAAACGTGGATCTCAAATTTGATCTGTCAAAATCTATTGTAAAATTATACTATTCAAATTCTAATATTCATTTTCGATGTGTAGGTGTATCACTGCTGATTATCTTGCTTCCTGAAGGGAAAATTCTAAAGGAAAATGCCTTGAAGGACCTGCCAAATGCAGAGATTACCTACATCACTGGACATCGTCTAGCTGTCTGCTGCTACATATTATATCCTTTTTCTATTAATCTAATAGTTTTAAAATATAACTAAGTAAAATAGTAACATTCTTTTTAAATATAGTAGAATATCAAGTAATCTCTCCATGACAAATATACACATACGTAGTTTCTTCATCTAAATTTGGTGATTCTGCAGTATCTGCATTTGCGAAAGGGTCTAAAACCCAGCTTGGTATAGTATTCATATTTAAAATATCCTGGAATCGTTGTGTAAAATCAGCATGAAGTAAATCTTTCTGTTTTATCGATAATGCTATGATAATGTCGGAAAATGGCTGTATTCACATCTTCCTAGATTTCGTTTGAATAGAATAGGAATTTCTTTCTCTTAAAAAAAAAAAAAAAAAAAAAAAAATGCATGGTATTAAATATTGATTCTCCCTTTGTAATCGCTTTTTGCGGTTCCCACGACGGAACAAATGTTTTCTTACCGCAGCGCGATCGAATAAACCGGCTTCTCTTAAGCGGCGTTTAGTTGTTGTTAAAGATATCGGTCGATCGCGTCCCCTATTCATTTCCTCTGCGATTTCGGGCACCGCCAATCACCGATTGCTCTTACCCAACACTTTAAGGCATCGATCTTCCGCGAAGGTTGTTACCCGTGTCCGACCTGGGTGATTCCGGTCTTCGAATGTTCCGGTGTCTCGGTAGCGACAAATAGTGAAATGAAGTCTAGATTTTATCACTCCTATTTTTTTTTTTTTCTATCACACATTGCTTTTATACATTTATCGGCTGTCCTTTCGACTTTTTTTAAATACTATTTTCACAAACACCGAATTTGAACAATCGTATCGTAACTGGTTTACTAATAGAATAATTCACAACAAGTACGATATCAATTATTCCTTGCTATAGTGAGAGACCTCTAGGAGACAGACAGGTGGAATTTTACTCTATTGTAAATATGCTTCTCGGCGTTTTTTTTTAAATATGGTGGTGTAATCGTTTTAATACCTGCTATTAGATTTTAAATTTTCTCTTTAATAGGCTTATTCAAGTGATGATTTCCGTCTTAAATACTTTTTTGTTATGCTTACTTTATTCTATAAATTTTTACAATAATGTTAAAAGTATTAAATATTAAAAAAAGGGGGATTTCTTAAAATTATACTAGTTGTCCTAACTTTAATGGCCGGTAGTGTATGTATATAAATAAATTGAAACGTTTTTATATCAATTATTTTCTTAATTTCTTAATATTTTTGTAGAACATTTCGAGCTATGAGAGACAAAATAAATGTCTTTTTTCCTAAGCTTGGAGGTAGAATCTTAATGGATGTTGAAGATTCGTTAGACCGATGCGCTACCTAAAATTACCGGAAAATTTTTATCTAATATTATCCGCCATTTTTAAAATGCATTGAGAGCTGTAAAATATAAAAAAAATAAAAGTGATCTTAATAAATTTGGTTATGGTTTTAGTAACAACAATACGTAAATCATGAGAGATGCTGATGATATAATAATATTTCTAACTCACACCAGCGATATAATAATCTACACGTGAAACTTGAGTCCTGCATCATTTTTTTACCTATTAGGCTGCGTTATTAACTTTGTTCTTAGTTGATAAACAACAAATACGCCTGTCCATATGATTCATTAAAGAATCAATTCAAATACAATCCTTCCAGAGTGAGTACGAATGAGTTTGGTGCACGATTTGTGAATGTTCGAATGCATGAATCGCTACTTGTTTTTCAAGTGATTTATTCGATCAAGCAAGCCGATTCATGCAGACCCTTAGTTTTAAACTGTCATAGATCGTAGAGCGAAATAAAAAAATAAGTATAATTATGCAGCTTCACAGATTTTAGTGTCGTTTTTGTTTACGCAACCTACTTTCATAATAACATTTTAAAATACTAAATAAATAAAAAAAAAAATCTGCCCATTATTTGGTATTATATTACAAATTTTCTTTTATACTTATCACACATTATTCGTTAAAAGTCATGGCTTTGCATAAGTGATACTAAACATTATAGGCATATATTTATTTTCGTATACATCAAGATAAACCTATCAATGGATCATCATTGATTTAATAAAAATTTTACATTACGTCATAACAACTCCTTTAATAGATCAAGGCGAACTCAGTTTTACTATCTTAAAGGCAGAATGGATTCTCTTTAACGTCTTATTTACATGGCAGTTGCACAGACAACAAACACCACAATCAACGAATAAACACAACACAAGATAAACGTACATATTTAATTTAATACGTAAATTTCAATTGTTTACTTTGTTATTTCATACACGTGATCTTTGAGGTCAAGAGAATAACACTGGGTTCGTTTGGAGAATGTTTCGTTCATATGTAGATGATTTGAATACCTAAGTATACACTAAAATGCTCTTCTATTACCCAATATACTAACGATACGATAGACAAGTAATAAAGTGTAAGTGTTGGTAACGCGAGCCATGTGGAGGTGTGTCTCAATCGGCACCTCCTCAATGTTTCGTTTCCAGAAATAACTTCAACAATCGACGCATTGCATAATATTGCACAACGCGGGTTCAATTTAGATCATTTTACGATCTGCCTAGCGTATATGAATATAGCGAAACCGTTAAGTTTTTATACGCTCATATCCATACGTACGCGAATCATACCATGTAGTACGCGCGGCTGGACTTTGTAACATTTCCGAGATATAGCGTCGTAAACATGACGAATGCGAACAGGCGAATTTTACTCGAATATGGTGTAATTTTTTTGGAGCGTGGATTTGAGAGAAAAAATAGCGAATTTTTCGAGGTCTCCTTGTTGGCGTCATAACATACATAATAGTAGGAAGCAAATACAAAAGTTTAACAGAGTAATAGATAATAGAATTTGCAACAGCGTCGTCCAAGGTAAATACTATTGTCATGAAAATATGTATGTCGTAAATGAAATCATTTAGAATGGGAGTGCTTATGGAAATGTACATGCTGTCGTAATAATTATATTGTCGTATTTGCTGAATATCTTTACCGAGAAATGTTCTTTAAGCCCACGTTTTTGTCGTTCATCCATTGTTACGATACCTATAATTAAATTCTATTCTTTCTAGCTTATTCTATTACAATTATACCTAACTGATCTCTTGCATTGCTGTATGCATGTATACTTGAAAAAATTAAACTGTCACCTAATTCAACAGCTAGCAGTGGTATTAAAAATAATAAAAAAAAAAAAACATGAAATAGCTCAAAATCAGACCTTTGATTTCAACAATATACACGAAAAAAATAGGTAATTGTTCTTACAAGGGAACACCGGCGGGTGTCCCCCTCCGATTTCGATGAAACTTAACAGATCGAAAGAGTACCTTAAAATAAGAGACACGTATTTTTTTTTATCGGCGTATCCGCACGATTTTGGGGTACAACCCCCTCCAAAGTTTGGACGATTTTTCAATTTTTGCAAATATTTCCTAAATTATAACAGATATTAAATTTTCTTCTTAACATAATTTGCAACATATTGCATGGCCCTAAGGGTGGCGTCGTCCGTATTCGCAAAAAGTTAATAACGGGGGACGGGGTACTCCGTACCCCCCATTTTTATTATATTTTTTCTTTTTTTTTATTCATCAAAAGAAGGCCGATTTTACATAGAATACGATGATGTACAACAAGTTTAGAAAATTAATAATTGTAAAAATAGAAAAATAATAATAAAACTTCAAAATTAATAAACTTGTCTATTGATATAAATCAAATGAACTATAACAGAAATAAGTTTTTATCCTTAACATAATTTCCAGCATAATACATGGTCTCAAGGTAGATATCTTCATAAAAAGCTAATAACGGGGGACGAGGTACCCCATACCCCCGCATTTTTTTAATAATAAGTTTATTCATTATTCATCAAAAAAAGATCGCTTTTACATAGCAAACAATGGTAATAAATTTGGAGGATTAATAATAAAAATAATTGTAATAATAATAATATAGTACATTAACAACAATTATTTGTTATCGTTACTCCAATGCTCTCCTTACTTAAATATTTCTTAATTTGGAATTGTATCTATTCGACAAGCTATAGTCAAACCTTTCTATGCCTACTAACTTATACTATATAGTATACGAAACTTTCATCGGTGGTAGCAATATAAATCGTTTTATATATTTCCTTAATAAAATGGTATTCATTCTTAGAATATCATAATCCTTTACTGCATATATATGAACAAATTTGCTACACAGGACGAAGGATTAAATAATATCTGCGCAACTGTCGTAGCGATTTTACTTTTTTGAATTTTTTGTTGAAGAAGGGGATAGCGTTATAGACCTAGATTACAAAACTAAAGCTGTCGACTACAGGAAAAGTGGTAAATCCAAGCCACGTACTTTGGCAGGTGTCATCCAAAAATTCAAAAAAGTAAAATCGCTACGACAGTTGCGCAGATATTATTTAATCCTTCGTCCTGTGTAGCAAATTTGTTCATATATACGCACTAAAGGATTATGGTATTCTAAGAATGAATGACATTTTATTAGGAAATATATAAAACGCTGTCACTAACTGCAGTTGATAAAACGATTTATATTGCTACCACCGATAAAAGTTTCGTATAGTATATAGTATAAGTTAGTAGGCATAGAAAGGTTTGACCATAGCTTGTCGAGTAGATACAATTCTAAATTAAGAAATATTTAAGTAAGGAGAGCAGCGGGAGTAACGATAAACAAATAATTGTTGTTAATGTACTATATTATTATTATTACAATTATTTTTATTATTAATCCTCCAAATTTATTACCATCGTTTCTTATGTAAAGCGATCTTTTTTTGATGAATAATGAATAAACTTATTATTAAAAAAAATGCGGGGGTATGGGTTCCCCCGTCCCCGTTATTAGCTTTTTATGAAGATATCTACCTTGAGACCATGTATTTATGCTGGAAATTATGTTAAAGGATAAAAACTTATTTCTGTTATAGTTCATTGATTTATATCAATAGACAAGTTTATTAATTTTGAAGCTTTATTACTATTTTTCTATTTTTACCAATTATTAATTTTTCTAACTTGTTATACATCATCGTTATTCTATGTAAAATCGGCCCTCTTTTGGTGAACAAGAAAAGGAAAAAATGTAAAAAAATTGAGGGTACGAGGTACCCCGTCCCCCGTTATTAACTTTTTGCGAATACGGACGACGCTACCATTAGAGCCATGCAATATGCTGCAAATTATGTTAAGAAGAAAATTTAATATCTGTTATAATTTAGGAAATATTTGCAAAAATTGAAAAATCGTCCAAACTTTGGAGGGGACTGTACCCCAAAATCGTGCGGATACGCCGATAAAAAAAAAATACGTGTCTCTTATTTTAAGGTACTCTTTCGATCTGTTAAGTCTCATCGAAATCGGAGGGGACACCCGCCGGTGTTCCCTTGTTAGTAAAAAACACTTTCTTTGATAACTTTCCAAATTGAGCAGATGCACCACCGAAGACTAGGTCTTTGAAATTCTATTTTCGATTTTAAGAAAAAGTCTTTTATACAAAAGTTTAACTGAATTCAATGCTGCATAACCTAAAAATATTTTTTACTATACAGGGTGAGTTTTTTATCTTGAGACAACGGACTATATCTAAAACACTGTATCAAATCAAAAAAAAGATCTTAATAAGATTTGTTAAAATGTAGGGAGCTGATTGAATGGTGCCGAACTCGATACCCCACCTCACCCCCAAGAGTGGGGAGGGGCTCAACTTCGAAATCTTAAATGGGAACCCCCATTTTGTATTGCAGATCCGGATTCTACGCCATCAAGTATGTAGTTTTTGTTTGAAGCTTTTTTTTTTCGATTCGTAACAGATTGCGCTGTAATCGGAAAAAAAAAACATGATTGTGAACGTCTAGAAAAAATACACAAAAAAGAGAAGCAAGCAAACATAATTTTGTGTTGCACGATTACTATGGCCTCATTTCCTGAAAAGTTAACTGCTGGAGAAGACCTTATACCCAGCCTTTTTATTTGAAAAACCTGCCATATTTTGAGCGGATCGATTTCAATAATTATTAATTTAGCCATCAAAACCTCTACTTTTCCGAATAAGTGGAAACGAACTCGAGTAATCCCCGTTTTTAAAAAAGGGGATTCTTCTGAAATCAAAAACTATCGACCTATTTCGATTTTAAATAATTTCGCTAAATTTTTTAAACAATATCTGCATTCCACAATATACTTTAAAATACAACAACTTATTTCGCCACAACACGGCTTTATGATGGGACGGTCTACTCTTACTAATCTAACTACGTTTACGCAGTTTGTCAGTGAGGTTATGGACGGACAGGGATAAGTGGACACAGTGTACAAGAATTTTTCACACATCTTTGGTACTCTGGGTCACACACTTTTACTACATAAATTAGATTCCTTTGGCTTTTCTCCCAACTTGCGTTTGTTGATTCAATCGTACCTAACTGACAGAATAAACTACGTATTTTATAACGGATTTTGTTCATCTGAATTTCGATTGACGAGCGGTGTTCCACAAGGCTCTAATCTTGGACCATTACTTTTCAATATATTTATTAATGATCTTCTTGAATCACTGTGTTGTCCCGTTTTGGCGTACGCTGATGATGTCATATTGTTCTGCTGTATATCTGGTCCTGATGATGCAAATACCTTCCAACAAAATATCAACACTTTATTTGAGTGGTCTGACACTAACAACTTGGTACTAAATATTGACAAATGCTACAATGTGTCATTTGCTAGAAACACTAAGCCACGTAACTTTTGCTGACCGTGTTTTAAACATATTAAATGTTCAAAGATTTGGGAGTTACGTTTGACGCTGATTTGTCCTTCTCTTCACACGTCGAAAGTGCATGCTTATCTGCCTCTAGAATGCTTGGCTTCCTCATTAGAATATCTAAACAGTTTAAAGATATCGCACTTCTGAAATCTCTTTTTTTTTGCTTTTGTTCTACCTAAGTTGGAGTACGGCTCTATAACTTGGTTCCCTTATTATGCCTCTCAACAGATTCCTATAGAGCGTATTCAACGTCGATTTCTGAGATTTATTTCTTAGGAGGAGCTGCTAAATTTACATCAAATGCGTCCACTTAGCCATCAACGTAATGTTCATAGTGCTCGTTATTTATACAAGTTTATTAATAATAAAATGGATTCTCTCTATTTACTGTCAGCTTTAAGTTTCAACGTTCCACGAATTGTGTCTCGTCATTCTATTACATTCAACATGCCAACATATTTTTTATACGTTAGTCTGATTGATTAATACAATTTAATAGAGTTTGTTTGTCAAAAAGGCTAAAGAGGATTTATTTTTTAACGGCTTTGATCTTGATGAATGAATAAAACGTTTCCTATAAGTTACCCATTAAATGAGTAACTTCTGTGCAGTAAAATAAAGAAAACTTGGGTTCGCTCTGCAATTGTGATTCCATATCAGTAAAAAAGGCTAAGATATCTATTTAATAATATACCTAAAAATGCAAATTAAAATATAACACATATACATGTAGGCGATATAGATTTCATACTTCTATATATTCTAGAAGAGATAATAATGGTATCTGGTATACACCAGAGAGGATAGAATCGATTGCAGCTCTAAACACAACCTTCGCATTCTTGTCCGGCTTACGGATTAGGAGACAGAGATGGACCGAAAAGTCCCTCGTTTGAAATCAGATCACGAAGAACGTTATTAGACTGTAAAACATCCGCTGTCGTTCTTCAAACAAGAATTCTCCGTGCGGCATTAGGAATACGCGTGAGAATGAATGCTGAACGCTGTCTAGTTCTTTTAGTCCGGTTGTTAGATGACTGGGATTTTATGACCACCGCTTTAACTAGTTTTCAACGAATAGCACAATGACAACATTCTCACGGACGAACACGCATGGAGTTTTACAATCTTTTAAAAGGAATCCACACGAGAAAAAAAAGGAAAAATAACTGGTGAAAATAATTAAAAAAAAAAAAAAACTTACGCAAAACTGCTTAATTATTGCTGATTTTGGCACTGCAAGGAGCATATCGTTTCTTTCACTATGGGCACGCGACTAATAAAAGTATTCGTTGTTCTAACTGCACGAGATTAACAATTGTGAGTAAAATCAACAAAAGTTAAGTGTTATATCTCTTCTGTTGGGCTATGCAAACAGCTCGTGCAGACAGTTTAAACCAAATAATCCTTATTTGAAGAAGTGATATCGAATGACATCAATAACTCAATGTTTGTGATTTTACGCATAAATTTTAATGTTTGGAGTAAATAAAGCAAAGTTTGTCTTCGTTTTTCAGTTTGGGCATTGCTTAGTGACTCCTTTTTTTAAAAAAAAAATATGAAAACGTACAGATAAATCTTTGAAAAGCTCATTGTTAATTAAAAAAAAAAAAAGATATCACAACTCCATTCATAACTTTTCATCTACTCAAATATACAAAAACTAATGCCAAAATTACTATTTATCGGAGTGCTCTCTTGCCAAGAGATAAAAATCAATCTTCTTTAGCTTCCGCCATTCACCTTATCTCAATCATACATATTCTTCATAAATAAGCGTTAAAAATCATTTTGTTATTTTGAGACTAGGATGCACAGAAAATACTGTGTAATAAAATGAAAATTGTGTTAAATAAAAAAAAAGTAACATAATGTAAATTTAAAATAATTATGAAGATTTGACAATGTTCCCAACACCGCTTTAACAATCCAGATAATAACAAATTAATAAATTAATGTATTTCTGCTATCCATCGATTTCTTTTATCGATCTCATAAACTGTTATAATTTGAACTTGACTATTCATGTTCCCACTAGGGTGGGCTCTAATACGTCTTCATGTATAGATAACATTTTGGTTAATCTACCCAATGGTATGTTCAGCACTAGAAACTCTGATTTCTGTTTATCTGATCATTTCTCCCAATTAATAACTCTTAAATTATGTTTGAATTCTGAGCACGATTCTATAGTTCTTAGGAGAGCATATAACTCAAATTCTTTGAGCCTGTTTGAAAATTATTTAAAAAATGAGACGTGGTTACATGTTTATGAATCTAACTGCCCGGAAGCCGCATTCAATATTTTTTTAGATGTTTTTAAATATTATATGGGGCTTTGTTTCTCATTAGTGCGGTGCCTAAGATCTAGTAATCACAACAAATGGATTACCCCTGAAATAATACAACTTAAAAATAACTTATTATTCTTGAAATTTCTTAGTACAAAAATATTATTTTTAAACCAGATTTTCTGAAATATGAAAAATATTATAAAGATGTACTTGCCTTTAAAAAAGAAAGAGAATAATGATTCATATATATCTATCAGCAAAAAAATAAATCTAAAGCTGTCTGGATGTGATACAGAGAAATTGTAATGTTAATCAAAAAACTAGCAAACTTCCTAATTGTTTTGAAGATCTGTATGAGCTCTGTAATGCTTTCAATGATAGTTTTTCGAATACATGTAATATCCAATCATTATCAGGAACTAAATTGCTAAATCCTGAAGAATACTTACCTGTACGACACAGTAATAGTTTCTTCACTTCTCCTGTGGTTAAGGAGGATGTGTTGCGCGTCATAGGCCGTTTGAGTTCCTCTCATGCTGTGGGCATGATGGTATTTCTGCCTGCCTGGTTTAAGCGGGTAGCAAGACATATTGTCCCGTCATTAGCTTACTTGATCAATGTATCGTTCAATTAGGGCACTTTTCCTACCTCCTTGAAATTAGCCCATGTTATTCCAATTTATAAAAAGAAGGATGAGAACAATTTGGATAACTTTCGACCAATTAGTATACTACCTATATCGTATTTTCCAAAATTTATGAATCAGTTATGAATGAAAAACTATTGCATTACTTTAATAAATACAACTCATTCTCAATATGCCAACATGGTTTTCTATTAAATCGGTCTGTAAACACGGCTTTGTTTAAATTTGTTAACCAGGTATCTTTAGATCTTGATGCTAGGTACTTCACTCTTGCTTTATTTATTGACCTATCAAAAGCGTTTGATAGTGTCAATCATGAAATATTACTTTTTGTATTGGAACTGTATGGAGTTAGAGGAGCCCCATTGGCGTGGCTTAGAAGTTACTTGTTAGATCGAAAACAAAGAGTAATCATAGATAATTATGAATCTCAATTGTCTGTGCTTAGAAAGGGCGTCCCTCAAGGATCCATTCTGGGCCCTACAATGTTTTTAATATATATTAACGACTTACCATTGCAGATTAGCAATATGACTAATATTACTCTGTTTGCTGATGACATCACTATTGCGTTTAAAAATAACAACTTTGATGATTTCGTTTACAATGTAAATGCAGACTACACTAAGTTAAGCCAGTGGATGTTTTTTTAATAATCTGTGCATAAACTCAGATAAAACCCAGTGCATACTCTTCCGTAATCGTTCTAGATATGATATCAGCAGTTTTATTTTTTCAAGAAAAAAATTTCTCCTCACGAAGGATTCGAACCTACATCTTCTCGTTTACCGGACGAGCGCTTTACCAATTAAGCTAAGAGGAGATGTAAGTTCGAGCGTTTAACCGAACATACGTCGATATTAGATAATGAAAGGCCGGCAGCTCAGCGATATGGAATTAATGTATTTCTGCTATTAACTGTAATAATTAGGGTAAAGAGGAAGATTTGACAATGTTCCCAACATCGCTTTAACAATCCAGGTAATTTTATTTTAAATCTTCAAATATTGTTAGGACAATAACTATTTACTTCATTAATCAATGCATGCAAGATTTCCTAATTTAGCTGTTACTTATATACAGCTTTTAAGTCACGTTCATGCTTGCATTGACAAATTTCGTGCAATTGGGGCCGTAATTCGTAAACCTGGCGGTGGTGCACCCAAAACACAAACCGCAAATTGCGTAGAGGATATTCGATGTCGAATGGATAACTCATCTAAAAAATGAATTCGAAAGCTTTCTCAAGAAGTTTAGTTGTCAGTGGAAACATGCTATACCGTTAAAAAAAAAAGGACTTAAAGTTATTTCTGTATAAAATTCAAGTAGTCCATGAACTAACGCTGAATTACACCCCACTTTTATAAAGGAAATTATTTGTATGATATCTTATTGTTTATAAATTGGCTGTATTCCGATTATTATCTAATGCAATCGACCAAAATAAATTAAATGTTATTAATTACTGATATTAATTTCACATATACCTACCTACACTGTAAAAAAAGTTGCCTACAATTTTACCCGTAAATTTGCTTCATAAGGTAAAATTTCTACCATCTAGCAAATTACAGATGTTGATGTATTTTTTAAAGATTGTACTGTAAAATACGTATGTAATATTTATATGAACTGTATATTTGCTGAACGCGTATAGTTAAATAACCTAATAACCAATCACATTGCGGCGTATTCAAGTAAAAATAAATATAAAAGATCCTCAAATTTTTACCCAAATTTAAATACCCAAAAAAATTGTCATTTTTACACTTTTAAGTAAATTTTGATAGTAAACATAAAATTGTACATGTTTTTTTCCTGTATTTCCTTTCGAATTTTTATTACATCTTAAACTTACATGAAAAAGCTATAAATTTTACCGAAATCTTTTTTTCCATGTTAAATATCCTAGAAAAAAACATGTAAAACAAAATTTACATGATTTATTGTGGTAAATTCACAACGTTATTACATGTAATATTCCTAATTTACCATGGCAAAATTACTGTAATTTTTTACAGTGTACCTGGTTAAACAATATTACCAACAGTCTGTATAAATTAAACCTTCTTTTCTACCTTCACTATTATTGTAATATTTAATTTGAAAAGAATAAAGCATAAAAAAACATTCTGCTGCCAGATTCTAACCCAGGTACTTATGCGATATGTAAAACGATATTGGGCTCTAAAAAAATGTACGTCTGGCACTCTATGGTCTAATATTTTACAAAAGTATTCCAATGGATCCCCACTATCAACTGACAAAACTGAAACAAAAATATGAGTTTAACATTTGGCGGGTTCTCCTTATAAGTTTTTTTTTTTTTTTACCAATCTGTACTTTAAAACTTTATTCACTTTATATGCTTGCAGTAAACTCACATGATTTTTATAGTCGGATGTGGTTATCCTTATAGAGATAACATTCTTATGAGAATGTTTACATTGCGGAAACAAGTGTTGTACGTCAAAAATCTGGCGCACGAAACAAAACACAGTGTTACGTTTATCATAATTTGAAATCCTAAAGGAACAGATTTACCTTGATTTTTATAAGGAAAAATCGATGTACAACTTAAGTTGAAGGATAGTCGGTATTAAAAAACAAAATAAAAAGTAATGTAATCGTTTTCCAATTCCTTGCGATTATTAGATTGTCCTTTAAAATTTATTAGTTGGAATAGACATTTGAGAGCTATACTCCCACTGTATGAATATAGATCTTGGATATTAATTGTTTATTATTTTACTAGCAATGTTCAGCATTAGAATAAAATGCTGAACAATACGAGAAAGAAGTTTCAATGGCCCATTATAAAGATAAAGATTCTGGCAATATGACAATTTCTATTGTATTGGTAATAACTCTTTTGTTTGGATTTAAACGAAAATATATTGTAAAAGAAAGTTTTTCAACTACATTCATACACATGCATATAATATATACATTCCGTATGTTAGTTATCTATTAGTTTGTAATGCGAGTCAACTTTATCAGAGAAAGACATGCCAACGAGTAAACAAAATCTATGTTACATGTTATTTAGGTCAGAAGAGATGTGAGTGTCCTACACACACAGCTGGAATATATCCTATTTTAAACACGTAAACAAAATTTAGTGCTAGCAAAAAAAAAATCACACAACAGTTGAAGGAGTAATCATTAAATATGTAGACTAAGTATTAAGCAAATATGCAATTAAGTATGTATATATCATTTGTATTGTAGATTTGTGCGTTGCTAATTAGTTGGCAACGAATCATAAAATTGACATACAAACGTATGCATGTCTTATTGTTAGCTATTAGAAATCTTTTTTTATTTTGTTGCTTGCTCGTTTCATCACTATATCCTAGACCTACTTAATATAATGTAAATTGTAATACGCTTATATCCAATAGATAACATATAATTATTCATATAGTCGTTCAAATATGCGGATTTATGTATATTTTGGTAGCAGTAATGCCTCCGTCTTTTATTACATGGAGTCTGTGCTAGATAATATAGTATATTGGGTAAATTCTCACACGAAATTCACTATACAGGCTGATTCAAATTAAGTGCGCAGCATTGCTATCTCTGTTATTATTGATTCTAGAAAGTAGGTTAAATGAGCAAAGTATTAGGGTTTTTAACGGTGATTTAATATGCAATATACGAAAAACAATTGAATGATGCATTTCCAAGAAATTTTGTCATTTATATATTTTTTTTTTAAATTGAACACCCTGTACTATGAGATTCAAAATGATTGTCGTAAGAAAAAAACTGTTTTCCGGAAAAATGTATCTATACTTATTACCAATTTAATGAGCGAAGTTAGCTACATACAAATTTCATACATTAAATGAATTTTCTTGACATTTAGCGACATTGGCGTGCGTGTTGTAGTATCTTTCGATTATTTATCTTATAATTTTTTTCAAATCGTTTATATTTACATCTAATATCACCAACAATAGTATTTCTGAATACTGTAAGAAAATAAGGGAATTTATCTGTGGTAATTAGCTTAACAAACAGGTAAAAAAATCAATATTAACATTAAGTGAATAGTTTATTACATTTTATAATTTTATAAGCTTATCATACACTTCAGTGCAACGAGCTGTCAAAAGAAAGTTACATTTTCATCCCTATAAAGTTGCTACGGTACAGGAATTATTACCATTAGATCACGATAGGCGATTGGAATATTGTCATAGGTTTAATAACAATTTAAGGGGCGATGCTTGCTAAACAAATCATTTTTCTCGGATGAAGCCTGGTTTTATCTAACAAGCTATATCAATTCACAAAACTATCGTATCTGGTCTGCAGAAAATCCACATGAATTTCGAGAAACGCAATTGCATCCCGTAAAAGTTGGAGTTTGGTTAGTTATGTCCAGGCAACGAATAATAGGGCCAATTTTCTTCGAGGAAACTGTAACAGCCCAACGTTACCAACAGATGTTGGAATTGTTTATTGCAGAGTTACAAGAAAATGAGCTTGAAGCAGGTTACTTTCAGCACGATAATGCTCCAGCACATACTACTCGACAAACCTGCCAATATTTTCAACAGTTTTTTGTTAACAGGGTCGTTAGAGCACAAAGATGGCCACCAAGATCGCCTGATCTAACCCCATTAGATTACTTCATGTTCAGCTATCTAAAAAGTAGGATCTATAGAAACCGCATGCATACCATAGAAGAATTGAGAGATGCAGTTTTGTCACTTAATAATTATACTAATTGTATGTTATAATTTAAAGTAATAAATAAATTTAGATAAACACCAGTTAGTACTGAATTGTAAAATCATAATTTAGTAAAGTTAAATTAATTACATTTCATTTTCACATAAGCAGAAACACCAATCCATAGTCGTTTATATAATGCGAGTTCCAAATATAGGTTACGTTTTCCTTATTTATGACAGATCCGTTTACTTTTCTTGTGTTCCAACACTGACTTAGTTCAAACCTTCATTACAAACACGCGGCATATACCTATACCCTGCTACTATCTATAGGAGCGGAATTGACAATCATTTTGAATTCTCATAGTATATTGTTAAAAAAAAATTAAAGATAATTTTAATTTATGATGCAAAAGTATCAACACAATATTGCCTTAAAACGAATAATAAAGAAGTTATGATGGTTTTATTTTGTAAAATGTAAAGCAGTATAAAGAATCAACTTTTAATAAAACAGATACCTATATGTCTTTGTGGTTGATGTTTATTTTAACATATTACATCTTAAAATAATGTCGTTGAAATTAAATTGAAAGGGAAAAAGTAAACGCATAATTTATTAAATACTGCTCAAAGGTATCACCTTCATTCTCAATTAGCGTTGCGAACGAAGCTTTCGCCGTCATTCACCGCAGATCCTTCGTATCATAGCAGGGCTTCAAGCAGTATATTTCATTCTTTACGTGAGTGAATGAAGCGTTGTGCATGAAGCAAATTTCTCATGTTGCCTTCACGCGTTAATATGCAGTATGAACCGACGAAAGAGTGAAACGAGACTTATTCTCAAGTGACTATATGCATTGCGCACGCACTACCTAATATCTACCACGAATGACGGTGAAGGCATCGTCACCTACATTATACGTTCACGCCGTGAAGGCAACTTTGAGAATAGGCTTCACTTCATTCGTTCGCTTCACATTGCAATTTTCACGTACAGCTATACATATGAATGAAAGCTACGTTCATCACAACACTATTCTCAATACATTTTCGTGCCCGCTTGAGTACACTCTGGGTAGCTCTAAAGAGTGACCTTCCATCCAATTGGCAGAAACCCTCCCTAACCTTATTTTGCAATTCGTTCACGCTGTTGCACCGGGTTCTGTATATCTGATCTTTTAAATATCCCCAAAGAAAAAAAGTCTAAAGGTGAAAGGTTAGGAGAGCGTGTTGCCCATCGAATTGGTCCATTTGTATCAATCCACTTATCAGCAAAGATGATGTCCAGATAGTTGTGAACTATGCGATAGTTGGTGTGCCGGAGCGCTGTCCTGCTGAAAGTATAAATTTTGGCGCATCAGGTAATTGACGTTATCAAGGAAACCCTCTAGAACGGTACGAATAAATTCCAGATATCTCTCTCCTGTCAATGTACCATTGTAGAACACTGGACCAACGGCTGTCGAACAAATTAATCCGCACCAGACATTAAAACTAAATCGAACTTGTGCAGCATGTGGACGCATTATTAATAAATTTTCTTGCGACCAGTAGTGTTCATTCTTCTTATTAAACATTATTCTATTGGAGACATTTCCTTCATCACTTCATAAAATACATTGTGCTCCATTCAAGTTTTCGTCACAAAAATTAATAAACCATTCACAGAAAGCCAACGAATCTCCTGGTTGTAATATTTGTGAGGTTCGGTACTTAAATGGGATATACTTATGCTTTTTTAAAATTCTCTGAACTGACGCGTAACTTAAACCCAATTCTTTAGTAGCATCTCTAATGGAATATTCGCGATGGGCTTCAAAATATGCTAACACTTTAATTTCTACCTCCTCGTTGATAATGATATTTTTCTTTGTTCTTTTATTCTTAAATAAGCAATCGTGTTGCCTAAATTGTCTGTAAAGTTTTTAAAAATAATTGTCGTATAGGATACTGTTCTGCATAATATTCGACAGTCTTTGTTGAATTTTTGCCGCATACAATGTATGCTTCCAGCATATCGCATTCCTCCAAATGAGAAAATACCATGGTGAGATATTATCTAATACTTAGAAGGAAATATAACGAAAACTGTTCAAGCTACTAATGATAATAATGTAATAATAACAATTAGAAGTAAAGAACACAACACAAACATGAAATAACCAACTTTTTTTAATAAATAAACGTGTAAAAGATTTAAGTTCAGTGCGTTTTTGACAGTTTCAAACAACATACTATTTGTTTGGACTTAAAGTGAAAGAAGCCTACTATAAATTTTACATATCTTTGGCATCAATTAAAAACCCACCATAACTTCTTTATTATTCGCTTTAAGACCATTGTATTAAAACTTTTGCATCACAAATTAAAATATCTTCCATTTTTTTAAACAATATACAGGGTGTTCAATTTAAAAAAAATATAAATTTCAAAATTTCTCGAAATGCGTCATGCAATTCTTTTTTCGTATATTGCATATTAATCAGCGTTAAAAACCCGAATAATTTGCTAATTTAATCTGCTTTCTAGAATTAATAATAACAGAGATAGCTACGGTTCAAGCTGCCCTTAAAGCCCTTAGTAGTTATAAGATCGCTTCGGGCCTAGTTACTTCAGTGTGTCATAGTGCCTTGGAAGCGATCGCCATTGATAATGACTTGGTACTCAGATGGGTTAAAGGTCATAAAGGTAATCTGGGAAACGAGGGCTGCCGATAGGTTGGCCAGACGGGTTCGTGTTCTCCTTACGTGGGAACCGAGCCTGTTCTCCATTTCTTCGGCTACACTCAATACCCTAATAAACCAGTGGACCACTACTCTACACGAAGAGAGATGGGCATCCATAACCACCTGCTGTCAGGCGCGCAAAGCCATACCCAGGCTGTCGCCTAGGACAGCGAGATACTGTCTGCAGCTTTCTCGCAGTAAACTACGTCAAGTTGTAGGGCTATTGACTGGCCACTGCAAACTTAATAAACACATGCACCGCATGGGACTGACTAGCAGCCCACTCTGCCGTGCATGTTACCTAGAGGACGAGACACCGGAGCACATTTTAATGTGACTGTCCGGCGCTTGCCCAACTTAGAGGTTCCATCCTGGGGGAGTTCTGGCCCAGTATGGCCAGCTTTGGTGGCGCCTCGCATGCTGCGCTGCTCGAGTTCATCCTTCGTTTGGGTTGGCTCGAGTAGGCTGCGGGAGAGTGACGCCGCCTAGGGAAGGTAGCACAATGGGCCCGGTTAGAGTGGCCTAAGTGCGCGTGGCTAGCCACCCTTCCCAACCAACAATCCAGAATCCAGAATCCAGATAACTACGGTGCGCATTTAATTTGAATCACCCTGTATATCGATAAAGAAAACTCATCCGATATAGTAGTGGACTATCGTTGTTGTAGTTCGCAATTAAATTTCTATGGATACATTATTCGGCACCAAGAGTGTACATGCTGTCCCACTGAAGACTGGGTTTTTGATTACAGCTCTATTTTTGATTTTAGGAAAACGAGTTTTATACAAAACTTTTACAGAATTCAATGCTGTATAACTTAAAAAAATATGTTCGGTATAGAGGCTGTTCCAAAAGTAGGACAACGCATATTTATTTTCTCCGTTATTTTAAATGGATAATTTAAATAAATTTTCTTCTGTTACTAATAACTGAACAGTAATGGGTAAAAACGTATTTGTTATGTATATCTACAACGGTAATTGATGGCTTTGGGCAAGCAAGGTCTTGCATTGAATTATTTGTTGTCAAGTAGGTACATCCTAAATATTACACATAATTCTGCGCAACTTTTTTTTGAACTTCCATGCTTTAGTTACTAGAAGAAGAGTAGTATAAAAGTTTCGTATTGGCATTCATAAACCTGAAATCCATAAGGCGTCTTTGCATGATTTTGTAAATACGTTCACATGTAAAAAGTGGTAAAACTAACTATTGTGGTGTTGGTAAAAGGCAAAAGTCAAGAGGCTTTTGCGTTTTACACAAAATTGCCTTGCTAATTATTACTTTGTTCATATGTGGTGTACGTAAAATGCAAAAGCCCCTTGACTTTTGCCTTTTACGTACACCACATATGAACAAAGTAAGAATTAGCAAGGCGATTTTGTGTTTGACCTGTATTAGACTGTTTAAATTTTATTGTTTTCCTTTTGTTAATAAGAACAATAATCCATTATTGCTTCATTTTGTTTTATTTTAGGAAAATCTTAATTTACTGTTTCCTTTTGTGCAAGAGCCTTCGAATAAAGGGCAAAGAATGATTAGAATTCTAATCACTCATTACAATCTTTCGGTACGAATTACATTATACGAATCTTTAATTTTAGGAGTCATTAGCATTCGAATCACTAAAAAGATTCGAATCGCCCAGTGCTATTATAGGGTTATTAAACAGGAATCTGTAATTTTCGAAATCGGAAATCATGGATAACTTGATTTGTTTTAAATATAGAACGACAATTTTACAATAAAACAATTTTTACGTAACAAAATATAAGATTTAAATTTCTTTCGATTTTATGCAGGTTGCATTGTGTCTATCTTCAATTCCGATAGCACGTCTATTGAAACAAGTAATTTTTGGCAAAGAGGAATGAATTATTCAATAATTGGTATGGTTTTTACATTGGGTGGAAGTGAGAAACTGTTTTTTTTTTGCTAATCGGTTTTCCGAACGGCTGTATGCAGAACTTCTTTAACAGCTTTACCAGACTTCTTGAACGCTCAGAAAAAAAAAGAACAAAAATAAGGCAAGTTGGAAATAAGTGAGAGGTCATCCAAAAGAATTATAAAGAAATATCGTTTTCAGGTACACTGCGTCAAGTTACATACAATTTACCTATACCTAATTAACTCATGATGACATATACAGTGTGTTAAAAAAAGGTTGTCGGATAATTTTATCCAATTGTAGTACTGGTGGAAATAAACAAAAGTTTTAGTCAACATGGGTCGCAATTCAACTGTTTTTGACATATAGTCGATTGCATATTGTTTTAGTAGGATAAAAATTTTCAAAGAAATTCTGATCGCAATGTAAATTAAACAAATGTTTATTTAAAGTAAAACTAAAGAAATTGTTCTACATGTCCACCGTTCATTTCTAAGCACGCTTCACACCTTCTTATGAAAGATCGACGCAATCTTTCGAAAATTCCTGGAGTCCTCCGAATTTCCTCGCAACAATTTACGATTCGTTGCCTGAGTTCTTCCAAATTGTTTACAGATCGTGTGTACACTAATTGTATTAGATGCCCCCAAACATAGAAGTCTAGAGGTATCAGGTCAGAAGACCTAGGAGGCCATGCAGTTGGTCCACCCCGTCCTATCCATCTCTCGTTGTAATATTGATTTAAGGAATTTCTAACTACGATGGAAAAATGCGATGGAGCTCCATCGTGCATAAACCACATATTTAATCTGTTAAAAAGTGGCACGTCTTCCAACAAACGGGTAATTCATTTTTAAAAAATCCAAGTATACTCGTCCCGTTAAACGATAAGGGAGAAATACTGGACAATTAAACAGTCTCCAAAAATAGCAAGCCAAACATTTAGCGAAAAACGGTTTAGGTGATGCAGTTCAACAACAGCATGGGGATTTTCATCTGCCCAGACGTGATTGTTATGAAAATTGAATATTCCGTCTTTTGTAAACCCACCCTCGTCACTAAATAAAATCTGAGTCGCAAAATTAGGAGTTTCTGCCAGCTTTCGTAAAACCCAATGACAAAAAACCCTATGTGCATCATAATCGAAAGGAGCAAGAACTTGCACGCGTTGAATGTGGTAGGGATAGAGCTGCTGTTCCCACAGAATTCTCCAAATGAGAGGATGACTGACGTTCAGTTCTGCGGCAAGTCTTCGGGTGCTAATATTTGGGTTGTCTTCTACCCGTCTCAAAATATCTAATTCTACTGCGGGAGAAGAAACTGATCTAGGTCTACCAGAACCACCATTAATTTTAAATGAACCAGTTTCAGACAGCCGGATATGAAGTCTTGAGAAAATCTTATCACTCGGTAACAACCGATTTGGAAATTCTTCGGCATACATACGCCGTGCTTCAGTGGCATTACCATTCGCACGACCGTACATAAAATGCATATCGGCCATTTCTGCATTTGTGTACTTGTGCATAATTTGAGAACAAAAAAAAATTGACGCAAATGATAAATAATCTGATGACAGATGTCTGACAGAACTAATTTTAAGTCACAATCAGTTGTTTGACAAAGGGAACTATTCTCAAAACTGAAAAATGTTTTTTTTTTATTTTAAAAATTGCAATCGACTATATGTCAAAAACAGTTGAATTGCGGACCAATGTTGACTAAGACTTTTTTGTTTATTTTCCACCAGTACTAAATTGGGTAAAATATCCGACAACCTTTTTTTAACACACTGTATAAATAAAAGGTAAAAATCGGGTTAAAAAGTTATACTGTCAATAAAGTGTAATAAAAGACGGGTGTGCAATTGTAGCACCCTGTATATACAAGATAATAATGAGTCATTTCAGATTGCAAGAACAAAATATAAACAAAACAAAACATAATAATATTTTCCATCATGTGGAAGGTATAACTCTTTGGAAATGAGAGCAGGTCACACAATTTCGACATATCTATTTAACATAATTTCTAAGTGGAAATCACTAATCTGATAAGCTGGAATAAATCCAGTTCCAAGGAGAAGTTCAAGGAATTTATCAATCGAGACTGTATATAATGAACTGAATGTATTCGAGAGCTAAATAGCCTGGCAGACCGCAAAAAAGGCATTTAGCTGTGAGTGCCCGGACATTTCGCAATCGAGGGAAACGAAAAAACCGATGAGTTTGCAAGGAAGATACTAGAAGTGTCAACAACACAGTACGAGAGCAGGTAAGATGTTGAGTAAATGGAAAACACAGAAAACATTTGGATAAAACAACCACGCAAATACATGGAAAGATTTTTATTAAAGGACCATCAAAGAAGAAGACTGAGGAACTACTGCAACTTAATAGGAATCATCTTCGCGCCATAGCAGGTCGTTTACATAAAATTGGGATAAACACAATGCAAGGCTCTGAACGCAAAAAGATAGGCAATGTTTGAGAAGCCCAAAATGAACCCAGAAGATTATTAGTTTGATCAATCAGCTTGACACCTTTACAGAGTAGTACAGGGTAGCAGGATATTGATAAAAGAAATGAGAGACTAGATGCAAAAAGCCAAAAGGCTGCAGTGTATCTGCAGGCTTCTCCTACAAGAAAAAATAAATATATAACATAAAAATTTAATTCTTTACTTTGTTGTTCAAATTAGCAAGATCGTTTCATATGACTAATCTAGAAGAAAAAGATCAATAGTAAATCAGTAAAGGTGAACCAGTTACAGCTGGTATATGTAGCATTAGTGACAATACAATGATGTTATAATTATGCTTAAACAAACATTGCGGTTTCAAAAATTATACATCGTTCCGGAAATTCAAATACAAGGTTTAATTCAGTGGAAGTTTCCTATATAGTTTAATAATACCAGTTAATATTAGATCATTATTTTTAACATGCAGTGTATATTGTATATGTACATTACATTTATTTACCTAATATACATACATACGTAAGCATACACACATAAAAATATAAAAATAACTAAGCTTTCCTTATCAAATCAGTTAACACTATCGCTTAACTGATCGTTACACAACAATTACTAACCAGTCAGTAAAAAACGATATACGTTTATCCTTGAACTTTTGATTTAAAATAAAAATTAATCCTGCTGATGTGATTAGTTCATTATAAAAAATGTACATATGTTCGGTAGGTAATTTCTGCGTAATAAAATGGTTGTATCTATTAGAAAATATAGGTTTTCTACTATCTAGAAGCGCTATAACCTCAAATAAATTTCTTAGAATCACCAGAAGGAATTTTTATAAATAAACTTAATGCGTATAAAACTAACAAACTGATTAAGTATGTTTGATCGACTTGCATTTAAGTATATCTTAATCCATTATATTCTATTTGATGTTCTGAAATGTCAAAGTTACACATTCAAATTTTGTTTTTGCTGCTTATAATAATATTTAAATATTTCATTACTGTTAAGTAGTAATAAGTAATACTTCCAGAAATAAAATTACGTTTATACCAAGTGAATGCATGCGAGGTAAATGATGGGTACCTATATAAAAATGATTTCTGTTTGATAGAAAGTAAGGATTTTTTTTTAAATTTTATTCCTTTAAAAACCTTTCTACCGTTATTTCGAAGTTGAAGTTAATTTCTTGCCCTTATCTTTTCTCTCCACTTTTACCGGTCTTTTGTCATTTCTCTTACCTCTTGCCAATTCATTTTCTCTCGGTCAATGCTTCCCTTATCTCATCGTTCCACGTTCTTATTGGTCTTCCTCTTGTATTTTTCCCAGATATTTTAGTTTTATAAATAAATAAATAAATAAATAAATAATAAAAAATATATACAGGGTGAAAAGTTGAAAACTGTGCATTGCATTCTGAGAGACTGGAAATTGGAAGATTTATTTAAGTAAAAATTGAAAGACAATACCTCTTTGATAATTAAAATCTATTTATGCTTCTTTTCTATTCATACTTATTTTTGTATCGAAGTATTATTATATCAGTATCGGAGCTTATAAACAATATCAATAGGAAGAAAAAAAGAATGAAAAGAAATTTTAAAACTCAATAATCAAATAAAATAACAGCCATAGATTCTACAAAACCTAAACAATAGTAAATGAAGTAGGACATTCATTAATCATTAATTCATAAAATTCCATGCGACGGTAATATGCGTCTGTTGAAAATTCTTGTGATGTGCTAATTTTGTGCAACCGATACTTATTCTCATGTAAAAGGTTTAAAACAGTTGTTGCACTGATATTACATTCCCTAGCAATAACTTGTCTAGATATCATGTTAGGATTTAATTCCAATAATGCACAAACTTTGATTTCGATATCACTGACATTTTTCCCTAGGACATTTTTATTTTTGTTATTTATTAATGTAAACGATGTTTGAAAACGTCGGATAAAGTGCGTTCTGGGTGGATAACGATAATGGTATATTTAAAAATGCAACATTAAACGCCAAAGCGTATTGCCTATGACGACAAATGAGATTTATTTTCAGTTAATAACCGCGAGAGTCCTAAGTACGGCTTATAGCACGGTTTGACGTTTTGAAACAAGATTTTTATTGATAATAAGTTTCCTAGTAAAAAGTATTTCCTAAAGTATATCTAAATACGGGCTTTAACAATGAATGATCCAAATGAATAGGAATAAAATACGTTTTCGGGGAAATTAATTAAGTTGTTTTTAAATACCTTTGGTAATTCAAGGCAAAAAAATCATAAAACCGTTTCTTCTAAAATTTCTAAGATTTTTTTTTATAAATTTTTTACTATAAACGATACTGATGATTATATCACAAAAAATGTTGAACGATGAATTATTAAAGATATGTCAAAGTATTAGGTTTCAATTTATGAATTGCATTGCTCTGTTTATTCAATAACCGCTGGCACATGAAAACCTTTATCTCGGTAAGGACACGCGTCAACTACAAACAATGCATTCACCTTGCATTGCACATGCTGCATGAGTGATACAAAGAGGAAGAACAGCACAGCGTGTTGTTATAAAATTGCAATGGCAAGCTGTAAAATAGGTCAGATGGTGTTTCAATGAATATTAGACAGTTAAACCAGGTCGTAATAAAATAGGTTTCTGGAAAAAAAAAATAGTCTACCACTAGATTTATAACAGTTATTTTTAATTGAATTTTAGTAATTGTTACAGAAGGCAAACGCAAACTAAACATGAATTTAATTTATAATGCGTACAAGTATTTTGCTTCAAACATTGAGAGAAAAGTTTATTTAAAAATAATAAGAGTTGGGAATACAAAGAAAATATCAGTTCCACTTTTAAAAGTTACTACCTAAATATTAGTTTAATGAAAATCCTCTTCTTTTTTTAGAATAATAACGTAAAAATTAAATTTTTTTTTTTAAATTCATGGTGATTTTAATAATGTAATGCACAATAGGAATTTACAGGTTTTTTTTTGGCATTTTGATGTTGTCTTGAAAGGTAATCTTTCAGAAACAACAGAATTCTTCAAGGATCTATTCCAGAATTATCTAGAACAGACAGCTTTAATTCTGCATAAGTGAGGAAGTCTTCATGTAGGTTGGGATTCCATCTGGATGTTCAATAAGAATTGTCTCAGGATGTCCGGGAATATTTTTTCTCTTAGGTGAAGGTTAAAGTTTTATGTCGGATTCAAAATAGGTGGTATTTTTGGTTAATTGTCTTTGTAAAACTGTTTTTCTCGATTTTTTTTCCTGCTGTTTTAGCTAGGTAGTGAAAAGTTTGGCGAACCTGTCGGACATAGGTTTGACCTGTATCAAAGTTCGGCGTTTGTTCTCATATTTTCCTGGAAGAGACATGCTACCGTTACTTTCTTTATTCCAAAGCCTTCTTCTCTGAGCTTCGATCAATCAATGTGGGTTTAACAACGGAAATCGCAAACGTCTTTCTGATATATAATCATGGTTTTAAGTTATGCGATTTTGGATAAGTTGAGTTATAATTGGTTATTTAACTTTAAAATGTTGCTTCTTTTTTGACTAGTATCCTTTTTTAACATGTTAATCTTGACATTTGTATTATTATTTTACAGTAATTGACAATATTTTTGAATTATAATCATTATACTTTTTTTTGCTCGAGAGTATAAATTCGTTTCACCTTTTACAAACTAGATGGCGTTGGATATGGCATTTTCATATCCATTAAATCAGTTATAATTTTTTTTATGATTTCATTAAATTTATGATCTAATGTTGTGTTTTTTAATAATAAATCTGAATTTTTATAAATTTTAAATAATCATCACTTGCAAATAGTCTTCTGACATTTATTTATCTTTCAATGCGTTACTTCCAAAGCTTTAAAAGTAATTGATTACTGAAAGTAAATGTTAATGAAGAGATTATATCTCAATATGTACAAACAAACAAGTCAAGCGTATTATTATGTTAAATAAATAATATTAAATACCATATATTTGAAGTAAAGTGAACGAAGGTGGGGATAATATAGATGTTTATATTTAAAAAAATATTTATTTACAGCTAAAAATTCCGATTTACAGCAAAGTAATATCTGGTAAATCGTACCTAATTATTCATTTGGAAATAAGTATACCGGAGTCCATAAAATCTTTTAGTATAGGGATCTTATACTATGCATATGTCATGCATAATATACAGTCGCGCGCAAATGTTATAGGCACCCTAAATTTTGGGCGAATATCACAGTAAAAAATGAGAAAATAAAAAATTGTAGGTAATACATTATAAATATGTAGTATTTTAAGGGATCTTATTAATTTGTTGCATATTAGAGTGTTTTTAGTACAGCTATAATACTTTTTAGATGAGAGGGGGAAAGTGACATCTCGAAGACTTGAAAATATATAAAAAACAATAATACATTTACAAAAGGTATCTATAAAGACTATTGTAACCATAAAGACGATTATATAAATGTTGAAATATCTGTCACAAAGAAAATGCAAGAAACATGAAACCCATTAATTTTGTCAAAGGTGCCTGTAACTTTTGCTCGCGACTGTATGTCTTACAATACGCGCCGATTCCAACGTTGAAATGATATTGCGCGCTAGGCATCTGGTGGAAGAGACGGGATATATCTGTTTCTATTTTTCTTTTTCTTTACTTCTCTGTATTTTCCTCACTATAGTTAAATTTTAACGACTACAGTATATCAAACTGAATGTTTTAAACAAACATTATTCTTCGCAAATAAATCCTGTCCAAATAAATTATTGAATAGTCGCAACAAAGTGAACTTAATTGGGTCTATATACAGAAGTGATTAGTTAGTAGTTCATCTGCTTGAGGAAACCCTTAAACTTTAAAAAAAAAAATTTAAAAACTATTTTAGAGTTTCTTACACTTACAAAGCAGCTAGCTTACTTATTTTAATCATGCAAACTACATTAATTTCACCATTTAATGGTTATATCAAAGCATAAATATTTGAAATTGCAAAAATCGCCTCAATATAGGAATCCCTAGTAAGAAATCCAAAAAAAAAATGTTTTAAAAGTAAAGAAAACACAAAACAAAAAATATTTTTTCTTTTGAAACAGTTGTTTAACTGTTATGTCGGACACCTTTTATCAAGCATCAAAGTAATCAGGTTATGAAAAATGACTCAACTTTTATTGCTTCATTAGTTCCCCACAAATTAAGCAACAGAAACTTTTATTAAATGCATTGGGTAAATTCATTTATCCGTGATTAGATACCTGGGTCTTTTCCAATTGTTTCCGTAACACCATAAGAAGTAAATGAGTTGTAAGAAGTTGTATAACAATTTTATTCTCAACCGCTACAGCTGAAAAAAAATTTGGGTAGTGCAATATGAGCTGCGGCCAACGGTTTCTTTTCTATTTGTTTATATATTAATATTTTTCATTGTTTGCGTTTCTGTAAAAATTCATCAGTTTGTCCACAACAACACTTTTGGCAAGCAACCACACATTTTGATAACGGACAAAAGATGTAATAAAAGAAACCGAAAGTAGTGTAAAAAATTCGACCCAAATAAAGAAGCAAAAATTACTAAACATTCGCCAACACAGAAATGTATGTACACTACCGGCCATTGAAGTTAGGACAACTACTATAATTTTGAAAAATCAATTTTTGTATTGCATTTAAGACGGAAATTATCATTTGAATAAGCCTATTAAAGAGAATATTTAATTTAACCTAATAACCGGTAATAAAACCATTACAACCGATATTTGAAGGAACGCCGACAAGCATGTTTACAATAGAAGGGTGGATCGACAGGGTTGTAAAATTTTACGTGGGTGTCTCCTAAAGATCTCCCACTATAGCAGGTAATAATTGATATCCTACGTGTTGTGAATTATTCTATTAGTAAACCAGTTACGATACGGTTATTCAATTGTGGTGTTTGTGAAAATAGTATTAAAAATTGCCGAAAGGAAAGCTGACAGTGTAGAAAAGAGATCGGCTATAGTCACATTACACGAGGAAGGATATTGTATGTGTGATAGCAGAAAAATTAGGAGTTTTTTTACTTTACTTTACTTACACTATTCGTCGCTACCGAAACATCGGAACATTCGAAGACCGGAATCGTCCAGGTCCGTCACGGATAACAACCCTCGCGGAAAACACCTTAAAGTGTTGAACAAGAGAAATCGCAGCGGAAATGAATAAGGGATGGGAACGATCGATATCTTTAACAACAACTAAGCGCCGCTTAAGGAAAGCCTGTTTATTCGGTCACGTTGCGGTAAGAAAATCGTTACTCCGTCGTGGGAACCGCCAAAAACGATTACAGTGGGGCGAAACTCATAGAAATTAAACCGCAAAAACGTTCTTTGGACTGATAAGATAGATAAAATTATAATAAAACAAGAGCACTTAGGAGGGACTAACAAAACAACACAACATTACTGCACTATAGGAATTGCAGGAAATCGGATACTGAATATGGCTCCACATGCATCAATATCCTCCTATTCTGTTCTAGGTTCTGTATATGTTGGTGTCACTTTAAACCACTGTCGATCGTAATGCCCAGAAAGTTTGCTCCAGACAGTTCTCCGCTCCTTGTGGAAAACGTTATAGTTTTCGTTTTATCAACATTTATTTTCAGGTTGTTTGCGGTAAGCCACCGCTCTGCATTTTCCACTACTATCTCAGACGCTTGCTGCAGCATTGAGGGATTAGCTGCACGCACCAGTAATGACGTGTCATCCGCGTAGAGGCAGACCTCGCATGCTCCGATATTGGTTGGAAGATCGTTAACGTAAACTAGAAAGAGGAGAGGCCCCAGGATGGAGCCCTGAGGAACACCGGATTTAATATCTCCGAGGGAGGATCGGTATATCTTTCCAGTCCGTTAATTGCACCCTGCCAGTAAGGTAAGATCTCAGAAGGTCCAATGGAGGTGCCCCTAATGCCATAACTCTCTAGCTTCTCTTGCAATATTTTTTGTAGGATGCACGAAGGACGAGCGAATGATGCGCGATTGTGTCGTTCCCACAGTAAAACACAATGGTTCAATTATGGTTTGGAGTTGTTTTAGTAGTGCGGGTACCGGAGAGTTCGTAAAAATTGAAGGCATTATGCGCAGACAAAATTATAGGCACACATTGGAACAAAATGCTGTAACGTCAAGATTGCGGTTGATTGGGGAGAATTTCGTGTTTGCGTATGATAACGAACCCAAACACACGGCAAGTCGTATCTGCAAAGATTATTATAAAGGTAATGTTTTGGAAATCATGCCCTGGCCTCCGCAAAGTCCGGATTTGAATCTCATCGAATTACTATAGGATAAGCTGGAGAGGCAAGTAAGGAAAGTCTGCTCAACTTCAAAAGAGCACCTGTGGCGACTTTTCCAAGCTGAATGGAACAATATTTCCCGGGAAACTCTGATAAAATTAGAGTGCCTGCCAAGAAGAAAGTATAATATTTTAACGAGAATGTAATATATAAATAAATAAATTTGTTTTATTTTTATTTCTTTGTTTCTACGAATACATTTTTATTTCCTTTCGAATTCCTGTTGTTTTTATTTAGTTATCAGTAATTGTCCTAACTTCAACGATCGGTAGTGTACATATGTAAAGAGAGGCAACTGGGTTAATACCGTTCATTCTGCTTAAACCAATAAATATATTTATTCACAGCCATACACGCCGCTGTTTACTACCAGTTTACTATATACTACAAAACCTGTGTTCATTTCGCATAACCGTGCCAAGGGTAAAGACATTGGCGTCCATAAAAACGTATTTATTATAACTGGGAATGCTAACGCCGCGTCGTATTACTTTCGATATCGTACTGATTTATGGAATTCAATTTGCATAATTTGGCGATTACAAAATTATTAAAGACTTGTCAATATTTACATTCAAAACATAAAGCATTGATCTATAATCTATACTAATACAAGGTTTGTTTTCATCGGAAACACAAAAAAAAGACAATTCCCTTGGATTGAAAATTTTTCCGAATTAATGATTTGTTTATTTCTTGTTATTCGTCAATAAGTAGCAAAACAAACTATATATCCTAATACATATAATATTGACAATATTAAGTAACCCAATAAAAAAATACGCTTTCCTTTTGGAAACGAATTTGACATTCGAATTAAATATAACCAAAAGAAATCTCTATAAGTTCTATAAGAATCTTTTTGTTAATAAAATTGTGTAAGTACGTCCAGCATTCAGGCAAAGCATCTGCTTAACCTAGTTTTTAGATTATTTACACTACAAATGTAATACCTACTCTTTTATACATAAAATCAACAAACAGTAACTCTTAAATAATTATGAAACTAATAATAATACCATCTATGTTTTATTATAGTTTCAGTCGATAAAGCAAGTAACCATACATAGTATTCCACGTAAGTGGTTCATTAAAAGTTTATGATGTTCTATTATCTACTTCTACTTGAGATTTTGGCACAATTATTTGTTCGATTGGAACTATAAATGTGATATACTTTAACCAAAATATCACTTCCGGTTGACAGGAAATGGACGTCAATTTTGTTATTTTTTATTCATTTTTGGATTCTACGATCATAAATACGTCGGTCTTCATTAGCTATTCCTATAGCTACATGTTGCCGTTTTTGAGTTATTTAAGTTTTTCTCTTTTTTTTTTTAGTCATAATCATTGCATCATTAAGAAATTAATATCTCGGTTAATACTGCAAGTAGAGACTACAAATTCGCTATGTTATAAATATAGATATAACTCTAAGAAACGGTACACACATTTCACATTCCAACATACAGGGTGTTCAAAATTGAGGAACAGAGTGACATATTTTCAAATGCAGAAAACTCATTTTTTTAAATAGAAGCTCCTGTATTTTAATACGAAATTAGAAAGTAAATATCATCCCCTTATAGCATTCCCTATCCGCATCTTGAATAGATTTAGAGATATGACCGACTTTTTGTTAAACAGACTAACTAGCCCTATATTTAAATGTTTGTAGGTGGCTCTAAATGGAATTAATGTCAAATTCATTGACGAAGCATAAGTGTTTATATACATCATCGTAATCACACTTTTGTACGACGCAATATTAACAGAAACGACTATTCGAAAGCGACACTCGTTACTCAAAGAATAACACATGAACAGATAATGGTGCCTCTAATTAGTTTTGACCTAGTTACAGAGTTCGAGACTACCTTGATAGCAGCCTGGCTGTCAGTCATTATATTTATTTTCCTTCTCATGCAGCCCCCATTTGCAATCATTTCTGCACAGACTGCAAGAGCGAATACCTCTGCCTGGAAGCCCGTTGTATGTTGCCCCAGGCTTATGGATATCCTTTGATTAGCTTAAAGTTGGGATGCCACAAGTTGCTGGCTTTTAGTTTAAGGATCTCATTTTTAGTCTCCGCTTTCACATAAAGCTCCAGCGGAAGGAGGCCCACAATGGTCTCCAAAGAAACGGTCTCTATGCTGTTGATTGCACTAGTAATTCCCAGCAATGCCTGTTCCTGGATAGCGGTTAACAGCGGAGGACACTTCGGACCTTCTCCACCAGACTACTGCCCCGTGTGTCCAGATACTTTACTTCCTTGGTTAATTGTAACTCCTCCTAAACAGTCTAATGTCGCCTAGGTCATTGAGTTTCCTCAAGTTGGTGAAAGCAACCGACTTTGTTTTTTTGCGGATTAACTGAGAGTCCTTGTGAAAGGCACCATTTCTTCACCATTCGCAGTGGATTACGCACGATGGCTGCCACTACACCCGGGAACTTCTCTTTAGCTACTATGACATATCCTAAGCGTACCCCTGCCTTCCATATTCCTTTGTCGTTTAATGATCTAACGAGATCATCCACGAAGCCACAGAGTGGCCACAGTACTCCTCTTGTGGTCACCCTCTAGTGGCTGATGGCATTTTATCTAGCATTTGGGCATAGACCACTTTACTCCTTAGCATGCAGTTAACCCATCAGCTGGTTGTGGTAGCTAATGTTCCATTAAGGATCGGATGATCGAGGGCGTTGATGTGTTATCAAAGGCGCTCTCTATGTCTAAAAATATTGCAAGGGCATTCTCCTTTTGATGCAGGCTCCTTTCGAGTCCTTCCACCAAACTATGTAGGCAGGCCATCCCAGATTTGCCCCTTTGTATGCCATTGCAGAGGATGCAGAGGATATCTTCGCAAGTGCTCCTTCTGTAATGTCGAGGTGTATAATTTTTTCCATAACCTTGAGCATAAAAGATGTGAGACTGATTGGTCTGAATGATTTAGGATGATAGCATGTGTGCTTTCCAGGTTTCGGAATGAACACAAGTCTTGGGAATGTAACCCAAGGCGTGGCTAACCCTAAATACCTCCAAGAGGGACCCTATGATGTCTCCAATTGCGCCCTGCAGCAATCTTGGAAACACTCCACCTGGTCCCAGTGATTTATACGGTTCAAACGATTCAACTGCCCATAGAACAAGATGAGATTTGACAATATTATTTGGTTGTCTCCAATCGTCCTTAGACGTCCTCCTCACTGCAACTGCTTGGTTTGTTTTACCGAAGTTCACCTTTTCCGAGCCAGGAAGGTGCACGCTGAGGAGGCATTCAACAGTCTCCTCCGTAGTGGATGTGAATCTCCCGCCCTGCAACTGAATGGACCGCAGTGTATTAGAAGAGTCCCTTCTTTTCAGAATCCTGTGAATTCAGACACTTTCTATGTCCTCACAGAAGCTTCTACAAGCCCTCTTCTTTGATTCTTTTATTATTTTGTTATAGTATTTAGTTTAATCTTATAGGCTTTCCAATATTCCCGCTTTTTTCGCCTTGTTAAATAACTGGTGTGTTTTTTATGCTGAGAGTGTCAGTTCTTTACTCCCCAAGCAGCTTGTCTTGGCGAGCGACGCTCCCTTAGAGAACAGTTGTTTTCATAACTCGAAGAATGGACCCTGTAACCATACAAGGAACAACTCTAGTTCATCATCCGTACAAGATACGAGGGGAGGTCCAAAAGTTCGTGGAATGGAGGGATGGAATGCGGATAGGTGCGCTCGCTATGTGTCATTTCTGATTGGGGACTCATCATTAGTATATAGGTTAAGCTGCAGCCCTATTGCGTCAGTCGTTTACGAATAGTTGCCTGCTAAACAAGTCAATCCGGAAGAAAACTGAAACTATGGAGAAAATTGAACACCGCTGCTGTAATAAAATTCTTTACCAAGCAAGGAAAGAACGCTCAAACCATATGAATGAAATGAAACAGTTTATGGGAACAGTGCCCTAGTAAATCAATGATTTATAAGTGGCATGGTCTTTTTAAACAGGCGGAGTCGATTGAAGACGACCCCGCTCAGGACGGCCAGTTGAGGCCACCACATCAAACATCGTCGAAAAGTGGAAGAACTTGTACTGGAAGATACCCGTTTGAAGAAAAAACAATTATCTGCATTAGTTGGAGTATCACAGATACCACCATTTTGCGTATCCTACATGACCACCTGGTATGACAAAAGTCAGTGCAAGATGGTACCGAGAATGCTCACGCCACTTCAGAAACAACAGCGCGCCGATGCGTCCGAACAAGTTTTGGAGCTGTGTGGAGACGAACCTGCACACATTTTGGAGCGGATTGTTACCGGAGATGAAACATGGGTTCATCACTTTGAGCCTGAGTCCAAACAGGAGTCCATGCAATGCATAAAAAGGGGACACCACCGCCAAAGAAATTCAAAGTGTCAGAATCGACTGGAAAGTTGATGGCTACTGTTTTTTGGATTGTGAAGGGATATTATTGATTGATATACAAAGAAAAAGGAAGGAGCATAACCGGAGAATATTACGCAGCGATATTAGGAAAATTAAAGGAGGCCATCAAGGAAAACGTCGAGGAAAATTGACCAAGGGTGTGTTCCTCTTGCAAGACAATGCGCCGGTTCACAACAGCAGAGTTGCAATGCTGCTCTGCACAAGCATGCTTTCAATCAATAGTCCATCCACCCTACAGTCCAGACCTGCCCCTAGTGATTTTTATTTGTTCCCCAATTTAAAAAAACACTTACGGGAAGAAAATTTTCCGACGACAATGAGTAAAGAGCAATTTTAGCCCATTTTGAGGTGAAAGATAAAAAATATTTTATGATGGTTTAGAAAAATTAATTCATAGATCTAATAAATGTATTGGCTTAAGGGTATTATATTGAAAAGGAAAAATAGATTTATTGTTTTATTTTATTTAAAACCCTTTCATTCACGAACTTTTGACCTCCCCACGTAGTTACGGGGTGCCGCAGGGATCTCTTGTTCCTGCTGACTCCCAAAGTGTATCTTTGGCATCAATCAAAAGACCTGCCCTAACTTCTTAAATTATTCGTTTTAAAACAATAGTGTACTGAAACTTTTACATTATAACTTAAAATATCTTTCAAATTTTTTTTACAACATACAGACGTTCTTATTAAACAAAAATATATAAAATTTCAAATTTTAAATTTTAAACGTTGATCTAACCACTAAATGATCAATCGCGAAAAATACTAAATTAAATACTTGCAAGACCAAAATAACATTTCTAATGTAAATTTAGCATTAAAATTTATTGCTCATATTAAAAAAAAAAGATACACCTATTTAACTGATGGCACGGTTAACAAAACCTTTTTTTTTCCACCGGTGTGTGCATTACCTACCGCAAATTAAACAGTTAACTTAATGGCGATAGTCAAAAATTAACAACCGCAAGACAAATTGATATTATAAACAGTCTCGCAGTGGTTTTGCGACTTTTATGCACCATAAACAATTACGGCAATTACATAAATAGTCGCTCCTAATGAAATCAGCCCTGAAATCGCTCCTAATTTGCCTCAAATCGCTATACACCAATCTTTCCTCCTCTCTTGACCTTGGTGGCTCCTTTGTTTTTAATCGGAAATGGTCGACTGACAATATATATCTAATACATTTATATATTGTATAGACGTTAGACATGTCGTTAGTGCATTTCACATGTACAAACACAAAAGTTAATATCTTATGTCTATATTATGCTGCTTGGAACGTATCCAGCGGACTTTTTTTTTTAGAAAGTTTTTGAATTTACACAGATTGTTAAATGACCAGGTAATTAAATAACCATTAGTTGCAGACTTGTGTGGCGACAGTTTAGGGAGTTTAAGAATTCTGGTATTCTTTTCTTGTATAATGTCGCTAGACGTTCAGCAGTAAAAAATTATATAGCTTATTCCACAGTATTAGTCGTAAAATTCCATTTGGAGCATCTCAAACGAACGCTTAAAAACCCCGAGTTAGAAATGATAATTATAGATATCCGTGGCTTTACAAATGTTTTTCGATAAGTGCCCACTTCATATGAAACACAATGAGTGGCAATAATATAAAAAAAAAGATTAATAAATTGATGAGTTGAATGGTCGGTCACAGCCTACGTCAATAAAAAAGTGTAATCTACTAGAAAAAGCCCTACAAATTACATGACAAATCAATAGACTTTATTATGGAATAAATATACATGAATACATTATAAAAAACCATTTTTTTTTTAGATTGGATTTGCTGCTAAATTAAAAATTGTGTTCTATAATACATTTAAATGCAAATGTTTTAAATGGTCGGTGTTCCAAAGATTGATGACGAATGACTTATGATATATTTTTTTAAAATACAAATACGCACAGAAAAAAATCGTTTAGAAAATTTTGCAACAGCGTAGTGTGAAAAAAATTGCTGCAATTTGTAACACAATTGCGTAAATTTTTATTACAATTTTTGTGCGTTAATTCACATTCGACTAAGAAAAAAGACAAAAATATTGTTGTAAAAAATTGTTTGAAAAAATTCAACAATGTTGTGTAGGGGCAGTCCTTGTATTACACTCACGCTTAATAACTCACACCTTACAGGTCAAGGTTAGCCCTAGAAAGATATATTATTAATTTAAAGCTAATTATTATGTGGTAATTGAAACTAAAGTATAAAAATAGGAAAACTAACGAAATAATCCTACACATTAGAACTCATATTTTGTGTGAAATGCTATTTGTTTATTTTCAACTATTTTCATGAAATAAAAATATTTAGTGAAAACATTTTAATGTTATAAATAAGGCATTTTACAGCTTATTACACCCCCGCATTTACCTCATTTAGGATTTTATCCAAATTCCTTACATTTACATACATAAATATGCTTGTATATAAACGGCAATACACAAATGAAAAATCTATAGACGCTTTCTACTCTGCACATTTTTAAGCATTTATATAAATCCGAAACGTTTTAATTTTTTAATGTTTGGCGCCAAGTTTTTGAAGCTATTTTACATCCGCCTGTCCATTTCATTACCACGTCGACGTTGACGTCGATAACGTCGGTGTTCTTGCTTACGTGCTTACTAGTTACTGCAGTCAATTCGAGCAAAAACATGGAAGTAGACACTTGTTATTATTGTACAAGTCTTTTTGGATACGTATATATGTAATTCTCACCAGTATGGATGATTTCATTAAAGAAAAATTAACATTTTTCGGGTTATGGACGAACTATTATTATTATAATGAATAGTTTTGTAGTAAATGATGTTATGCACATATATCTACCTATAGAAAAGTCATTTTAAATGTATGAAATGCTTTTTTAATGTATGTAATGTATGAAATCAAAATTTTTTAAAAAGAAAATGTTGGCCGCATTTAGAACATGCAAGCAACTGCTCCCTAACGGTTTGAGAGCTGTTGACAATGTGTAAAACGTGTCAGGTATAGCCATTTTGTGTAGTGTTTCTAAACGTAAGCTGATTATAACATCACGTCATATTTGTCGGTGTGGACGATTATTCCAAAAAAAAGTTTCTTATTTTTTTTGTATACAATGTGTGGCAAAATTATGGAACAAGTACAATGAAATAATATTGAACATGAATATCAATTTATGACGACAGATATTTCGACGATTAATTTGTCACGATTGTTACTAATGACGTCAGCGACATTTTTTAAGTGGTCACCTCGTAATTGCTAGTTAAATTTAATAGTTTAAGTTATAATAATAATAATAACAGTAATAATTAAAAAATGTTCATTCCTAATCTGATGTTAATTATTTGTGTCGTGTTAAAATGTTGATTTATCTATTAAAATTAGTAGTTAAAAAATTGATGTCACCATCTAAATAAAGTCGGCGATGTCCTTACTCAAAGAAATTTACTATTAAAAATTTAACGCAACATCGAAATTGGTTTGAAAGTTACTATTCTCAGTAAATTAATAAGTCAACAAAAATTATAATAATTGTTTACTTTCATAGGAAATAGGATCCTCTACGTCGTCAGCTTCAAGTGAAGAAACGTTAAGTATAGGACAAGAATCCGATTAAAGTGAAATCCAGAGGTCAGAATGGATGGCGTCCATCAGAAATAGAAATCAAGAATGGTTTTATTATATATTTTTATACTATTTATTATTATAATTATTGTATAAGTGTGTAACATTAAGATTTCACGTAAATGTTCCTTGTAATTTTGTAATTAACTTTTACCACTTTGCAAGGCATACATTTTTCATTTACGGCAACTTCACAATTACGAAAACAAGTCTTACAAATGCTCATTTTCGAATTGTTACGGAGAATTTTCCAATATTAATTCCTTCTGAAAACATTAAAATTCACTCAAATTTTACAGTCATCAATTTCAGTCACCACACCATCATCACCCCTTTAGCACTGTTTCAATTAAGTCAACTTATTTTTTTGTCATTAAACAGCAACTGAAACACGATTTGCTGTAATCAGCCACATAATTAACATCATAAAAGAGCAAGTACATGAAAATATGGCAAATCATATAATACATATTTTAAAATAATAGTTTATTTCCACGAAATTTTGTATTTTGTGTCATTAATATATTGGAAAATATTATATGCAAAAACATCGATAACATAAAAGCTGTGTGGCTATTAGTGAGTGAAATGTTGGGTAAGAACGTTTACAAAGAGTTTTAAGATCTCTTTGTAAACAGTTTTGACAAAATGAAAATTTTCATTCTGAATTCAAATGTCTAAATTTTTACCGTA
This sequence comes from Protaetia brevitarsis, assembly GCA_004143645.1. NCBI lineage: Eukaryota > Metazoa > Arthropoda > Insecta > Coleoptera > Scarabaeidae > Protaetia > Protaetia brevitarsis. The sequence continues at coordinate 1,705,305 of RXPK01000187.1, read as the reverse complement.
AATGTTAAACCAAGAAATTATGTTATTGACAAGAAATGATTCAAAAGAACTTGTAGCAATATTGTCACTTTAGAGCCAAGATGTTCAGAAAAACGTGACGTTGTAATATGTTAAGAACTATAAGTTTTAATAGACATAAACATGTATTTGAGGTAGAACAAGCTGACGAAATTCAGATTGTTTCCTATATACTCTATAATGACAACCAGCCTTGCTTTATGGTAAAAGTCAACCTAAATACTTTTATAGGTCGCAGATGTTTTTCTTTTAAATTTTTGTGAATATGTTTTGTATGTGACATTTTTTAAATAAAGTCGGTTTAGTAACAATGAGATTTTCTTAATAATAATAAACGTTCCTTCAATATTATACAATAAACCTACACTATATGTGTAATAAACTTACATTGCATGTGTAACATTTTACTTCTAATTGTTTGAAAAATTGTAGTAATTTTTTAAAATTTTAGTTCTAAAAATTTACACAGATAGATGACCGTGCTCAAAAAAAAATGTGTATGCTATCAATAGAAATTGTGTAGTACAGTTACATAAAATTCAGTAAAGAAATCACACAATTTGTTTGATATAATCTGCTAAATTATTAACTACAATTTTGTGTGAATTTTTTTAAATATATTGTCTTTTGTCCCTATGCGTTACACAATTGTTGTACAGATTTTATAATGTTTTAAGTTTTCCCACATTTTTTTTTCTGTGCGCTTTAAATGTAACTAATGAAGCGCTTTGTATAACTTAATTAAGTTTAAATATGATGCTGAATTAATAATACATACACATAGTGCGTATAAGTCGGTTAAAAAATTAAATAAATAAGAAAACCAGATAGGTATCTCAAATAATTCTTTTCCTATTATGATTTATTTAAAATGTCAATTGTCATATCAAAAGGGCACAACTATTAATGACGGGCCAATGTGAAACGCAACATAGCTTACACACAATCACTTGGCTAGATGTTGTAAAGCGAGGTGGATACACGAAACAGGTAAAAATGATTCCAGTGAAAATATGCCAACGCTAAACAGACAAACAGAAACCTTAAATCTAGGCTCGATTATAGAAGCGAATAAGCAGTTGCCTGTTTGTTATATAATAAGAGATGGCACAAGAGGAGAATTGGACAGAGAAAATACAGGTTGGTTATAGCACAGATTATCCAGATAGTTCACTTGTATATATTTCTTGGTCGGATTTTTTTTTTTTTTTAACGTGTGCGTGGTAGTCACTGTTTCTGGTTTGCAGTGCGCATCCATGCTTGCCCATGCGCACTCACTCCAGCTTTGTTTATATCTTGCTCATGAATTTTCGTTTATAGGTTATAAAGCAGCAAGTAGAGTAGTCACAATTTAAGAAATACATATTACGTCATATCCGTTTTGGGCGCTGGAGTCGTCGGATGAGTCCATTATGCCAGCTATAGGGGTGTTTGAATTCAGCGGCGTCGTCAGTCGACAATTTCGCATCTGTCAAAATTCAAATTAGTGTCTGTCTCTGAATTTGTGGGAGTTGATCGCTTTTTTACCGTGTGTTATTTATTATTACCTAGTGTTACCTACTTCATATAAATAAGTGTCTTTTTCAAGACATCTCATACTTCGTTTATAGATAGTGGTAAGTTGACTGCATTGCATAAGATTTTTTTTTATAGAAATCTCTTTTATAATCAGTTATAAGCTTATGATGGCTGAAACAGTCGCATCAACACCAAAGAAAGTTGGCGTGAAAGGCAAAATAATTCACAGCCAGGGAAAGGAAATCATTGCGCATGTATTAAAATTTATGAAGGAAGAAGCTGCAAATAATGCTCCAATAATACCTTTGTCGCACTATAAAGAGAGGTTACTTGCAGCAACGGAATATCTGACATTACATACAGAAGTATTGTCAGGAAGTCGAGGATGTAGATGCAGGAAGAGGCTACCTCTTTTAGTAGCCCTGGCAGAAAACGAACACGCCCCAGTCCAAAAAGTATCCTTCGTATTGAAGATGAACAAACAATTCGTACTATTGTACATAATTTTTATATACATGAAAAAAGACGACCTACCATAAGAGGTACAAAAATATAATTTCCTTTCTGTTAATGTTTATACAACAGCATTATTATTTAATTATAGGAATTTATGAAAAAATTCAAGAAAATGGTATATCCTTCGAAGGAGGTTTGACCACTCTCTCAAATGTTTTAAAAAAGATGGGATTTAAGTAAGTACTCATACAGAAAATTAATGTATGACAGTAAATTTATATATTTATTCACTTGCAGGTGGCAAAGAACTTCTGATAAACGGAAATTATTGATGGAAAGCTACGATATACGAGCTAAACGCATAAAATATCTACGCCAACTACAAGGTTACCTCCATGAAAATAGACCAATAGTATTTACGGATGAGTCATACATTCATAGTTCCCATACACAGCCGAAGGAATGAAGATGAAAGCACCATTAAATTCTTTTTTTTTTTTTTTTCTTAAGGTACAAAATCAGGTGACTATCACGATGATATGAATGCGACAATTTTTTAACATGGGTGACAAACAATTGTGCCTAATCTTCCACCAGAAGTGTTTGATGAGTGGACAATGCGTCTTATCATAATGTAAAACTTCATTATGACCCAACTTCTGGAACAAAAAAGGCTGAAATGATCGAGTGGTTGACGGCAAGGAATATATTCTTTGATTCTAGCTTTACAAAACCAGAGCTTTATGAACTAATAAAGAAAAATAAAAATGAAACGCCACAATTTAAATTAGATAAGTTACTAGCATCTCATAGGCATAGTGTTCTAAGGCTGCCACCGTACCATCCCGGATTAAACCCTATTGAAAAATTGGCTATTGTAAAAAACTGGGTCGCTGCAAGAAATGTTACTTTTAGTTAGCGATGTGGAGGCATTAGCTAGAAACAAATTTGCTCTATAACTCGTGAAGAATGGGAATCTGTTTGTAACCACGTTGATAAAGTTGTAGAAGACTATTTGGAAACGGAGCACCTGTTGGATATGATAACAGATGAGGTGGTATTTGTTGTGAACACTGGCGAATCAGAAACTAATGAAGATTTTTATGATGGTGACGAGTATGACGATGATGCTGAGAATACAGTGTCGTGATCTTTTAACCCTTAAAGGCACCCCTTAGTTTTATTTTTTACTGTAAATATAGTTTATTGTTCTTAATCCAGTGCTATAGTATTTTAGAAAGGATTGTGTATTTGATTATAATTATTTCACCATATAGTATCGTTCATTGTACTTTGTATTTCATATTTATTCCTGAATAAATGACGATGGTTATTTTGTGCTTTATTTTTTTTGAACATAAACAAATAAATACTAATTTATTTAAAATTAAATAATTTTAAGCAACAAAATTAAATGTTTTATTTTTACCTTCTTAGTGCATGTTCCATGTATCTAAAAACATTCTTTGTTCATTGAAAATTACGATGTATTATAATTATTATGTAATTTCTATTAACCCAAATATTTTTACGAACGGTTTCCAAAATATTGCACGTACCAATAAACTAATTTAATAATAATATTAATTATCAACATTATTATTACATATTAATTTGATTTGCTATTTTTCTGTAGTAACTTCTGTTACTGGCGTGCATTTTCTCTCAAGCACCTCTGTCAATTTAAATCACCTCCGCCACTGATAGCTTCAGTTCGCGTATTCTACGTTGACATTATGATGACGTAATATGTATTTCTTATATTGAGACTACTCTAGTTGTCATCATATACGCGATGTAGCAGAGATTATTGTGTTAATTTTCAATATTTTCATTATTGTGTTGATTGAACCACTTCAACTTTAGCTGTTTAGTGATTTTTATACAATGTGTGATAATGTGGTATTGTTGTGTTCCTGATTGTCGCAATAAATATAGCTTTAATATTCCGGCAATGTTTCTTCAGGTTTCCAATAGAACCAGAAAGGTAAGCTATTAAGTTTTCATATATAGATTATATTACAAATAAGTATATATATATTTTAATATATATTTTATGTATATTTTTTAAGATGTGCATTGTGGGCGAAGAATATTGGTCGTGCGGATTTAAAAACAATTTCACCAAACATCTGTACCGATCTTTTAGGGTTTGTGCGGAACATTTTGAAGATAGTATGTTCGCAAGTCTAGCAAAGAGTCCGTTAAAGAAAAATGCAGTTCCTACAAAAATTTTTGAAAGTAAGTACATATGTCCTTCATACATAACGTAGAAAATTTAAGCAGTGAACCATTTTTAAAAATACACATAATAAGGTTTACATGTAAAGATGTTTGCACTTTGGAATATTAAATATAACAATGACATTATTTTGATTAACTACTTTGTATGAAAACTGTAAACCTTTTATTTATATACATAAGTTATATGTGCAGCAACAATATAATGCGGGTTCAATTATGAATATATCTGAAAAGAGAATTCTTAAGTGAATCGACTTAACAATTCTAATTATTAATATTAACTAATTAAAAATTGTACATATATGGATGTCTTTTCTTTGTAGAAGAACATTCTGAGATCACTATGAATGCACCTCAGGAGATCACCATAAGCGAACAAGAAATAGGCCAACCTTTACCACAGCAACCTTGAAAACGTTGAAAATTGGAAATATATTCATATTTATTTCATTTTATTTCTTATTTCTTAACCCACTAACTAGTAAATGTTTCAAAACTTCAATTGCTTATTTTTATAAGCTAAATGCTAAAACGATAAAATAATGACGATACTTTTTTTGTTTTGATTTTGCTACATTACAAATTCTTATTTGATATATTTTTTTATATGTAATAGCATTCGCCTTATTGTTACACCACTTTACACATACGAATAAACGTTTATAATTTTCTTACACGTAGTTTTTATTAATCTTGGATAAATTAATATCGAAGACAATCTTACAATCTCTTCCAGATTATGTTTGTTTATATATTCTTAAAAATTACTTCCCTATAGTTCTGTAATGATATATTGCCAACATTAAATTCATAACATAAACAAAATGAAGGACACATTAGACTTTAATTTTGTTCAATTATATTAGATCCGTTCCTGACATTTTTATTAATGCGGGCCTGTCGAAATGCGCGTGATAGTCTGCGCGAAGTACAGTTTGTGCCACGAACATCAAAGGTGTCGACTGCAAGTGAACTATCTGGATAATCTGTGGTTATAGTTTATTTGTAAATTATAAGGTTGATATGGGTAGTGAAGCAAATATTTTGCCGGTTCCCTGTGTATTTTAACGTTAAACTACAACAAATGTATACATGCACGTAACATCTATGTATTTTTTGACTTAAAAAAATTGGAAATCGTAAAATCTTGTATCGAGCAAGCGAATGTCGTGTCGGAAGTTAGAACTACGTTCCCAGTCGTCGCCTATTTTACAAATCTCTTCTCTTGAGTGGTCTGCCATTACGAAAATCTTCGAAAGATTTGCTATTGTTAGTTTGTCTTTGCGCAGGTGACCTCAGTTATTTCTGATTCCTCCTGTGTTATCACTGAAGTGTCCTCATGTTGAAAACATATTTCTTCAATGGACAACTCAGCATTGTGCGAAGTAATCACTTCTTCCATACCTTCTCCGTCCAGTTACCTTCCCATTTCTTCTTGAATATCAGCTTGGGCTGTAGACGTTGAGGATAGTGTTGATGTTGGAGAACTCTGACAACATTCTGGCCAAATATTTTTCCATGCAGCACTTAAAGTTGTGTTCCTCACTTCATTTCAAGCGATTTTCGTGTTTTCTATTGCATTCATGATGTTGTAGGATTTCTAGAAAGCACGAACAGTGTCAGTGCCGCCTCCACTCCTTTGAGTATCATATATTTGTTTCAACGTTAGGCGAAGGTAGTAGAGTTTGAATGTAGAAATTATGCCTTGATCACACGGCTGTATTAGGGAGGTGGTGTTCGGTGGCAAAAACATCATCTTTACATCTTCATCGCCAAACTGCAAATTTGCAGGGTGACTCGGGACGTTGTCCACCAGAGGTAGAGCTTTTCTTGTTAGATTTTTGGTCCTGAAATATTGCGCCACCTCTGGATAAAAGAAATTCTTAAACTAGTCCTCGAACAGTACAGCTGTCATCCAGGTCTTCTTGTTGGATCTCCAATGCACAGATAGAGTGGATTTGTCGAAGTTCTTGAGTGCCCGAGGATTTTCCGAATGATAAAAAAGAAAAAGTTTGCATCTGAAATCCCCACTGGCATTACTGCAGAAAAGAAGAGTGTATCTATCTTTGATAGCTTTAAATCGTTCGAGAGGGCATACGTTTCCAATACAAACCGGTCTCATCAGCATTGAATATTTGACCTCGACTGTAGCCTTGCGAATATACAGTTTCTTTAAATGTATCACCAAACAATCTAGCTGCGTTTTCATCAAACCAGCCCTTAATTGCATTAAAGTTTCGTTTGCTAATAGATGCTTCACCATCCTTGTTTAAGCTGTCATATAAAAACTTTGCTTTTGTTCGAATTGTTACAGCGTCTATTCCAATTCGTTGTTGATTATTGTCTTCTATCCATTCTAATAAGATTTTCTCCATCTTTTCAATTATTGGATGGCGCACTTTTTTGGTAATCTTTGCAGAGGTCGACGTACATTGCAGAATAGATTTTTTTATATTTTCTTTCTGAGCTTTGATACTTCACACCGTAGACTCGTTAATGTTGAGTCTGCGTCCTACAGATGATGCACTTTCACCAGATTCAAGACGTGAAATAATCTTTAATTTCGTTTATAAGTCTAAAACTTTTTTCGACCATTTTTTTATTGATGGCAACATGATGAAGATAACGATAATTGTACGAATAGTGCGTGATTCGCAATAGTGCGGTTTTCACACAATATTTTCGGGGCTTCCCCATTCTCTAGGCTATATTTTGTTCGTGTTGTCTAGCGAGCTCCCGAGAGTTCGTGCCGGTAAACTATCACTGTGTTTAGTTGCTGTAAAACTGTAGTCACTTCCGTACCGTGCCTATTACTGTACCAGAGTATTCTGTTATTAGCTGATATTGAGGTGAAGCAGAAATGAGTGAAAAACGGAAACGACAGTGGCTTACAGTTGACAATAAACTCATTATTGTAAATCAACACGAAAATGGTGCTACATTTGCAAAAATAGCTAGAGATAAAGGCACGAATGAGTCATCTGTGCGAAAAATAGTTAAAAGAGAAAGAAAAGTACAAAGATCTGGGTAAAATAACCGCATCCTCCAGCGTTAAAATACGACGAAAAAAGAAGTACAATATTGATAAAAATGGAACGTCTTCTCTCTACATGGATTGAAGATTGCCACTAGAAAAAAATTCCATTGAGTCAAACGATTATTCAACATAAAGCGCTGAGCTTCTTCAACGTTATGAAAGAGCGTGAAGGAGATAATAATGAAATAGGAAATGAAGATAATGAAGGAGGACCATAACTTTGAAGCAAGTCGAGGTTGGTTTGATCGATTTCGCAAACGGTATAAAATACACAATATCCGAATTTGTGGAGAAAGTGCCAGTGCAGATAGTGAAGCGGCTTTAAAATTCCTAGACACATTACAAAGAGTTATCGAAGAAGGTGGATTCACGGAGCATCAAATATTTAATGTAGGTGAAACAGGGATTTTTTTGGAAAAGTATGCCAACAAGAACGTATGTCCCAAAGAGTGAAAAATCGCAGCCGGGATCCAAAACTGCTAAAGATAGACTGACATTATTATTAGGAGGAAATGCGGTTGGTGACATGAAGTTGAAACCAATACAAAACAAAAATTCGCCTTTCTAATCGACTATATCTCGGCAAATATTAACAATAGCGAAAAATGTTTCATATAAAAAAGATGGGAAATTTTATCTTCTACAAAAAAGGTCCTTACAATTTTTAACGTAAAACACACCGTTTTTGAGATATTTGCAAAAAGGCGTTTTTCAAGATGGCGGCTAATGTTCGCGGTTTCGGACGACACAAACTTGGTTTTATACTTAGGGGACACCCTCTGACATAATTCAAACGAAAAATCAATTATCAGGATTTTTTTGTGTAGCGAACCCGTTTTTGGTGCTAAAATTCCTGGACTAAAATCACAACAGGTAAAGAGTTATTTCAGGTGGCATGATTCAATTGAAATGCCCGGTTTGTATTTTCAGTTAAAAATGAATGTTAAAAACGAGACTATTTTTAATGTATACTTTTAACTTTTTAAAATCGATCAAATATAACAAGAAAGACAAAAACTAATATTATAATTTCTCCAGATCAGTTAATCAATCCTTAACCTCACAAAATTACTCTATAGTACCTAAGGTCTATTCACTGTAAGAATGCAGCGTTACATTAGATAGGCGAAAAATTTACGACTTGCGATTGGCTAATAGACGAGGCGAATTCACACATACGAAAAACATTTTATGTAGCAAATGAAATTTAAGTTGGATAAAACAAAATATTTTCTGACATCTATGACATTTGTCAATATTGGTGTTGGTTTCAGATCTGTATTTGCGTGTTTATTGCTTTTTTGTGTCGTTCGTGTGGTTAGTGTAATTTTTATAAGCAAATTGTTACAAAAATAGTTCTTCTTAGAGCTCTACTGAGTACTGCTGAATATTTGAAGGTATTGTTTTAATAACTATATAAAATGATAGTGATGACATAGTATATTTTACATCAATTTTAGTATGGCAGATGAAGAGGTATTTGATCTACCTGCAGGGTCATCAAAAAATCCTCAGGGAAAACATATTGGCAGTAAGCAAAGGATAATGGCTTATAATTTGTATCTGGAACTTAAGCGGGACAGTTCTAAATCGGCAGCAATTAAATTGACTGCAAAGCAACTTGGGGTGGGTGAAAGAACAGTGTGGGATATTGTAAAAGAAAAGGAGATCACAGGAGTTATCAGTTCACCCCCTAAAAAACGTCTTCGTCAAAGTGCATATGATTCCTTGGACGAAGCAGATAGGTCAGCAATTAGACGACACGTACATTCCTTTTTCTTGCAGAACGAATTACCTACGTGCACAAAACTATTGGGTGTAAATATAATATTATCCATTTATCTTACATTTACTTCATCGCATTGTATCTTACAGGTTATTAATGCAGATGACACTTTGCCAATATTGAAAAGAACGACGCTCTGGAAAATTTTAAAAAAGTTAGGATTTAAGTGGATGAAGCGAAGTGGCAATAAATAGTGTTTTAATAGTAGAACGACAAGATATTGTATTATGGAGGCGTCAATATTTAAACAACATTCGGAAATTTCGTGTTAGTGGTAGAAAGATATATTATTTGGATGAAACTTGGGTTAATGCAAGTCATACAAAGCAAAAAATATGGGCAGACACCACAGTACTCACTGCAAGACAAACATTTGTGGAAGGAGTTTCAACGGGACTGAAAAACCCTTCAGGAAAAGGAAAATGTTTAATTGTTTTACATATTGGTAGCGAAGATGGTTTCCTTGAAAACGGTCTCCTTTTCTTCGAATCCAAGAAAACTGGAGATTATCACGAAGAAATGAACAGCCAAGTGTTCACGGAGTGGATGAGAAATGTGCTTCCTTTTCTGGAACCAAACTCTGTTATTATTATGGATAATGCTCCCTACCACTCAGTCAGAACAGAAAAAAAGCCTATCATGGCATGGAAAAAGCAACAATTAATTGAATGGCTTCTTGCAAAAGGAATTATTGTTGACAACACTTTGTTAAAGGTTGAGTTGCTTGAACTTGCAAGAAAATATATTAACGATAATCCCATCTCATATGTTATTGATCAAATGGTAGAAGACAGTGGTCATACAATTTTAAGATTGCCTCCTTATCACTGCAATCTGAACCCCATTGAGCTTATTTGGGCTCAAGTAAAGCATCATGTCGCAGCTAACAACAAAACTTTTAAATTACCTGAGGTGAAAACCTTACTTATTGAGGGGCTTAACATTGTAGATAGTAGTGCATGGAGGAATTGCATCAAACATGTTATTGAAGAAGAAAATAAGATGTATCAACTCGACAATGTTGTTGAAGATATGATCGAAGAATTCATCATAACAGCAAATACCTCATCATCATCAGATCTGTCATTAGAATCTGATTCTGAATGATAATTGAAACGTGCATTTTGTTCTAACTATTATATATTGAAATTGAAGTTTCCAGAAACGCAATTAAACTTACATTATATTTACGCATATGCTATATTTTCATACTTATACCTTAAGGTGTTTTTATCGTTTTTTATTATGTTGCCTCTGCTTTATTGTTGTTGTACAATTTTTAAGAAATACATTTGTTTCTACGTTGTATTTAGTGTATTATATATATATATATTACTTGACAACTAACACTTAACATGTTTTAGTCTTGACTGATTTGTCCATAGAAAATTCATTTTAAATTATTATCCTAACATTATGTGTATTAATTTTTATTCTTACTATACTACATGGTCACATGTTAATTTATTTTAATCGTAATTTGATTTTTATCCTCTATTGTGTTTTATAAATTAATGTATTATACTTTATAGCTTAATAAAGACGAATTGCAATTGTCGAAACGTCGCATATGGAATAGAATAAACATAGTTTCACCGAGATTGGACAAGTTTTTTGGCTATCGTTAACTACCCCCCCTAAGATTCCCGAAATGTATTCACTGTTACTCTATTTGTATTATTTTATCACCTTATATTATGACTATAACATTCTAAATAAACTACTAAAAGCGTAGTGATCTCATGTTATCCTTTCCTATTATTACAAAATTTTGATAACCAAACTTTTTGATTTATGACACTGACAATTTACAATTTGAATTTGCCGCTAATTTTTCATTCTTCGGTGTAATTTGGGCGCCGATCGCAGCGCTATCTACTGCATTCTTAAAGTGAATGGAGTATAGTCTGTTTTAAACATTTTTTTTTAGAAAAAAATAAAACAATTATAACCAATTATTGTTATTATCAGTTGCTAACGGTTAGCATAACTTACATACGTCTTACGGCAAATTGGGAAGAAAACAATTCCATGTTATAATTTATCTTAACAAACAGGCGAACTTTTAACTAGAAAAATAGTGCACTATTTTTGATCCTAGATAATTCTCCATAATAAATCTTAAAATTAAACAAACATTACATAAAAAAAAAATAACTATGGTCACATTTTTCATAATCTGTAACCTCAATCCCACTAAATCCAAGTTCAAACATTACAGCACATAACTGACCTAAATGCAAAAATTTAAGCGACCGCGTGCTAATTATATTTAGATGAAAAATATATTAGCCAATATGAAAATTAAATTAACACCCCCTTCTAAATATGGTTGAAAGTTAAATTAATATCTCTATTTTTTCTAAGGCATTTTAATAGTTATTTTAGCCATTATTGATCGAGCAAAAGTGAAATTCCACAGACTTTTAATGTTTGTTTGACATGTCACTCAAAAGGAAACAGGAAACTGAGGAAACAATGACGTATTAGCGGATGAATGGTTGCACAAGTAAAGTATAATTAACGAAACAAAATCAATTCTTTCTTTCGTGTTTATAATTAATAAATTATATCTCGTGATCTCTTTTGTTTACTGAGATGATAAGCAATATCTATAATTAAGGACCATAATAGGAGCCACTAAATACAGTTTAAACATGCAAATAAAAGGCAAAGCAAACTTTTCAAATAAATAAACATGATCATTATTGATAACTGTATAAGTAAATCATTCTAATGATACAACTTCCATTAAAATCACTCTTCCTAAACATCAATTCGACTAGATTTACCTTTATCCTGTACAGTAAGGAACATAATACCTACAGCCCTTACTGTAACCAATCAATGCTTAATCTTCAGCCTGTTATGTGCAGGGCTAGCCTGGCAGGCATCCACACAATAAAAATTTACATACCTATCATGATGTGTTATAAAGACTTATGATAATGTCGCACTAGAAAAAAATGAGCTCCAACATTTTCAATCGAATAAAAGGAGGTCTCTGAACCCTTCAATCGTTTCGACATTGACCGAAATGAGGTCGAAATAATATAGCGTGGTAGATTATTTAACAATAGAGAGCATTTAAAATTCCCTTTTTTTTTTGGCCGAATTGTACAACATTTGTTTGTGCCATCTCGTAACCTTGATCTAGGGAGCCGAGGTTACAATTCACGTAATAATAAAAAAAAAAAGTTCATGTGTTACGATGACAAAAAATAAATAAAGAGGAATTTGTTATCTTTTCGAGAAAAAGCTGACGATAAACAGTGTTGTTGTTAAGGAGATTGGTGAATTATATTCTAAATAAATGTAAGGGCTGTCGAAGGATATTGTTATAATGCACTGCTTTATTGAATATTTTAATATATAAATTTAACCTAGAAATGTACACGGAGAGATGTGAGGGTGAAAGTAGGTTGTGCAACAAGAATAATTTCATCACTTTATCAAGGCGTTCAGTTCCTAACTTTGCCATAAAGACCCCCTGTAAAGCTAACGAAACTGTTCACCCAATAACCTAAACCCAAAACATGCTCTCTTTACAGAAAACGAAAAAACTTGCGCACGATAAAAAACCAAATATAAGATGGGATGTGTGCTGCATGTAAATGCGAACTTACCTCCGTTTTTCCTTAACAGCTGGCTTCTTGTTATCCATTTTGGCACATGCACGTCTTAGTCACTGCTAAGGAAGTACACAACAGTAAACACAGAATAACTCGAAAAACTCGGATAAAACGACACGGTACACTTCAAGAAAAACAACAATCCTACCTAATCAGAATATCCACTTTCTGTCCTGTGACGTAAACTCAGTCGACAAGTTCGAATGTGCCGATGTGACACCTATCGGCGATTTCCGGCAATAGAAGCGTGGCGGTAAATCCAATTCTTTTATACGATTATGTATCTGTAATTTAGGCAACCTAATATACACATATTTAGATTCTTATATTTTTTACAATTATACAAATTTGTATCTGTATAAAGGCCGTTAACTTTTGTAATTTCACTAAACTGAATTTGACTAAACTATACAAGTATAATTAGAAGTCTTTTTTCTTTGTTTTTGCGTCAAATTACAATAAGAGCTCGGATTTGGAAATAATTTATTCCTTTTTTATTTAAAATTAAGAAAAATTTACTAATTACAACTATTTTATCAAAACAATGTCATGAAAATATGGCTACTTTTTCTTAGGATCCCCTTCGGCAACAGGTTGATCTTTCTTCTTATTTTCTGCTACTGCACCTTCAGCCTGATCTGGCAGAGGAATTTCATCATCATCTCCCAGGTCTTTACTATACAAAGTGGGATACTGTCTCATACAATTCTGCATCGTTTTAAATAAATCAAAACAATCGCTTCCTAAAAAACAATTATCACCAACTCTCAAAAAAAACTCTTCCAGATTAAATACTACCTTTCGGTTCGGCAGTGGAATAATGAAAACAACTAAATGCATTCCTAAATTCTACACCGCAAGGTCCAGTCGCCATGCCACCTAAACAAGGGCAATTCCAATTTATCTCACCATTTGGTAGTATAAGTCCCCGGCTGTGGTTCTAATTCAGGTAACGTAATACTACTAGGAACCTTGTGGTCTTCGGCAGTGGCAAAGATTATAATATCTTTGTTATTCGGCCCAACTCTCCGGCAATGTGACATCTTTCTTTCAATGTACGTACGACCTACTATCACCCAACAGCGATAAGAGCATGGGAGTTGCTTTACGTACCCTATACACGCACGGTGTGCCCTCGTAGTACCCGCACAACGTCAAACTACTCCGCACTTTAACGTATTGGTCCTTGTGCACCCTCAGAATCGCCTCCCTAGTGGACGGATTGTATTTTAATATATCTAACGGGATCGCAGCAGCGGTTTCACCGAATACCTGATCGATACACTTCACTATGTGATTTTTGAAGAACGCCGGTGTTATTTCTCTCGCTTGATCGTCGGGGAATTCTCTGCGAATGAAATGATGGAGGTTATGTTACATGGTATCATACTGGAAATTTTGTATGAAATTGACAGATGATTTGACAACCAAATGCAATACTAACAATCTCAGGTCTATATAATAATAATTTGGCATTGCATTATATCCGATAGTTGTTTGAATTATTCTATTTCTAAGCAAATTATTATTACAATCGCCAAGATGAAATTGATTTTCACAATGGATTTGTGTTTCTGAAACTTGCCGCAGCGTGCCGCTCATGTGCTCAATAAATGATTACAGGCATCTGTAATACCTAGCTACAGTTTCAACAATTATTAGGAACTATATTTTTTTTTAATAGACATCATAATTAAGCTTTTACTCGTAAGATGGCGAATGGTGAAGTAAATGTAGCGCAAATAAAAATCAAAAATCTTTAAATATTACATTACAAATTACAATATATTAATCGGGAAACAAATAGAATTTCGATAACGGGTTAGTACTACCAGATTTTCAACACATAATCTACATTAATAACGGATTTTCAATAAAATTTATATTTGTATATTTGTGTTTTTAATTCCACTTTTTTTTATAAAATTGTTGTTAGAACAACAAATACGTATTAAATAATAGTCACTATATTAAAGTTAATATTAATTGGGAATATTACATTAATTTTACGTCTGATGTAACAATGCGAGGAGATTAGCCATCTGAAATACACCATAATGTAGATGCAGATAGATAGAAGGGTGATGTTACACTGCGACCTAAAAGATTCTGTTGTATCCCCTATTCTTGCTGCTTTACAGCTGGCCTTCCAATCCTATTCCTTTCAGAAAGTGTAGGATGTCAAGGACCCAGTCTAGTAAGTCTCCCTCTTCGATTTCACATGCTCCCAGTGCAACGCCCTCGAGTTGCACAGTGCTACGCAGTTTGAGAGGAAGTGGATGGGTGTTTCATCCTGTTCCGCATAAAATCTACATTCAGATTCCTTTTCCAGTCCAAGCTTACTCAGGTGTCCTTTCAGTCTACAGTGGCCTGAAAGTATTCCTGTTAATATACGAACATTGTTTCTTACTCAGGTTGATGCATTTCTGTAAACCTCTTTCTGGTTATAAGTTCCCAGAAGAATGTTACTTTGCCTCATTTCCTGGAGATGTTCCCAGTAACTGGATTTTCTCTGCTCCATTTCTATTTTTAGTTTCTTCAGTATTGTACTGCTACTTAACCCGCAAAAGGGTTCAGGTCCTACAAAAGGCATTCCAGCCCCTTTTTTTGCGCTGATGTAATCGTTCAAAAAGTTTTCCCGCGAAATCAGTTCAGACCCTGACAGCATAAAATGCATGATGTGGAACGCAGCCCTAGAACCACGACCGTGCTGTGCATCCGAAAAATGGCGCCAAGTTTGAAAAATTAGATATGTTTCGATTTTCCTTAATCTCATCAGTGTGATACGTCTGCTAATAAGAGATTCTATTAACAGCTTACATTTAATTTAACAATGACATAATTGCATTTTTAATTAATGTTTACCAATTTATGAGATTGAAATCTTTTTTATCGCTAATAATCGTAACCTGTATTTCTGTTTAAGATTGAAAATTATAATTAAATTTAATTATAGCATTGTTAAATTAAATATTAGGTGTGAATCCGTTGCAGAAATCACAGACATATCTAATTTAAACGAAAAATAACCTCTAGGCTAGAAGTTAGGTTAGAAACAAAATCACTAATAAACTTTGAGAACAGAATAACATGTGTTGCTTGTGTTCTAACAAAATATAATCAAAATTTAAGTGGCAAATGCAAGTGAACGTTGAGAGCAGAAAAAAAACTATAAACTCTCAAAATTCGGAAAGAAAAAACTCTAACACGCAATCAATTATATTATTAAATTTCTTTTACTCAATTCTAAATACTATTTATAAGCAAGAATTTTAATTAGATATTAGAAAAAATTGAAATGTTGTTGAAATAGCCCTTGGATTTTTATATTTTGAGGAAATCCCCTTTTTTGCTATGCGTTTAATAGATATATAGCCGAAGACATTTCGTAATGAAACTAACCGGAGGAGAATGTTGAGCTTTTTGAATTTTTCTTGTTGCAATGTTTGCAACAAAACATGTTTAAAAAATCCAGGCAACAGCTTTACAAGCTATAGGCTTGAAGGTCGTTGAAAACCGACCACAAAAGAACAAAAGATTTAATGAGGTTGTACTTACTTACGGCTTATACTGTGATTGAATGCGTCAGTGTATTATTTTTTTTTTTTTTTTTGACGAGTATATTTCGTTTTATTACTAAGTAATCGTCCATTCCCAGATAACAATTTAAGGTTTATACAAGCTTTTTAAAGGTTGTTCCGACAAGGGAAAAAGGTTGTCAGCAAACTTGTTATGGCAAGGGTGCAAGCTTGCTGCAAGGTTATGACAAGCTTGCTAGTTGACACAGGACAAGGTTTTTCCAAAGCAAGGTTACAGGTTAAGCTTGTCCATAAAAGCATGTGACAAGGTTACCATGGCAAGGTTCCCATAAGCTTGTCTGTAAAAGCATATGACAAAGTTGGAATGACAATGTTGAGCCAAGCTTTAGAGAAAGCTTGTACAAACCTTGATAAAAGTTTGTAACAATCAAGACAAAATAGGAATTGGATATTAATTTCTTCTTTTTCTTGGTTTCTTAGTCATAAAAATATAGAAATGTACATTAATGACGTTTCGTTTTAATTTCAAGAGCTTTTTCAAGATATATGTAAAAATATAAATTATAAATGGTATACATTTTTTTATTTAATAAACAAAACATTGTTTACTATGAATTTTGAATTATGATTTTATCATTTATTAAACAATTTACTTATAATTTACACCATTTGCAATTTATATTTTTATATGTATACTTGAAAAAGCTTTTGAAATCAAAGTGAAACGTCCTTATGTACATTTTTGACCTAAAAACCAAGAAAATGAAGAAATTAATATCCAATTCCTATTTTGTTTTGATTGTTACAAGCTTTTATCAAGGTTTGTATAAGCTTTCTCTAAAGCTTGGCTATAGTCAAGAAAAGGAGTTGGGTATATGACCTCTTCTTCATGTGACTTTGAAAATTACTAAAATATTTTAAGGAAAGATATAACCAGCACACTCAAACCAAAATAAATTTCGTACAAATAAACTTTATGTAACTTCCAAGTGTTTCCAAAAATGTTTTTTACAAAATTATTACTAAACAAAACTCAGAGAGAATTTTAGTAAATTAGATATAATTTGCGTTCTTTTTATTATTTTCGCATGCCGTCCATCGTCTCCTAAAATATTTTAATTGTTTTCAAAATCACATCTGTTTGCATCAAGTAAAATTCATTCAAATAAAATTAGAATTTCAGTATTTAATAAAAAAAACAAACTTCTACATATTTATATATACATATTTAGATTGCATTTTTATATTTATATAGAAACAACACTATAATCTATTTTCCGTTGCCATCGTGTTGCCGCAATTCTCTGTAATAAAAAAAGGACAACTATTAAAAAATTACACAATACCAGAGATGGGAAGACAAGGGAAACGGCTATCAGTTTCCCAAGAGTCGACAAGTCGTCGTGGATATGATGAAAAGTAACTGTTTCCCCCGTTACTACAAAATACAAACTACCTTATTTTTACTATACTTAGTGGTTATTAAATAAAAAACTTACCAAAAATAATTTTAAGCATTTCAGTCTTCTGGAAAGGATTTTTTAAGCTTTTCCCTGTTAGAGAATGATTTGCCGCAATATTGTCCTCTAGTGGCTTTTTTAGGACTCTTAACGTTCCTTCCATGGGTTGATATCAAATATCGAATCTGTAAATTTTTTGTTGGAATTAATTCAATAAATGAACATGGTTTCGGACTTAAAAAAAAACAGGTAATAATTTAAATAAAATCAATTACTCACCAACTTTTTTTTCTCCAAGAAGAGTTTTCAACTATTTGATGGTTTACTAATGTCATAGAAGCTTCTATATTCGCTGAAAAAGAATTTCATAAGTTATGAAATTGATTCTCCTCTTAATCCTTATTAGTTACTATATAATGCCTGTTGTATTGCGGCAGTCTGTTGGGCCAAACCTAAAACCGTATCCATTTTAGTTTCTAAACACTCTGCTATGAAAGAAAAATCTTCTAAGACCTTCCACATTACGCCTGGGTTTAATTTAATTTGGTGACACTCATTACTGTAATCGGTTCCTAAAAAATATTTGATAACATTAGAATGATTTCTTGAAATAAGAGATACAAATATATATATAATATTCTTATTAATTATAACACTGAATTTATATGTATATTTTTGAATTTATTGAAAAATCCTATTACACTGTCATTAAAACTGAAAAAAACCTCAAACATTTAATTATTCATAATTTCTGAATTATATAAAATCAAATTATACTACAGGCTATCTAGTTAGCAAATATAAACTATAACTTTTTAAACTAAGTGCATTGGCTTATGCGCTTATGGTGTAGAAAATTAGGTTAGAATTATATGCAATAGTTGGAGCAATTTAATACATGTTCTTTTTTATTTATTGTAAGTGTCGTTTACTACGGTATTCGCAGGAACGGTATATATATACGGTACAGTAGTAAATCAAATGGAAATTAGTAGAAAATACACCGGGTCTGGCCACGCACATCTGCATTTGTTTTCTCTGTACAAAGACACAGTTCGATTCATCGGTTAGAATTATAAACTATTGATATTCTTGAAGCAACAACGCATATCTAGTAAAAGATATAAACTTAGGTAATACTTACTTTCGCATGAATGATGTTTTAAACTATTATACACTGAAACAGCTCAAACGCGTACGACACAACTGGACACAATAAACAATGGCGGTCGATGACAGAATAGCGGAATGGCAGTTAAACCCAAAAAAAAAAATCAATATTCGATAAACGATTGACGCCGAATCACTCCGGAAATACACGAAGTCACCGTACCATGATATAAAAACTTTGTGGCAACCTTGCATTAACCCCAGCATTAACCTTTTACTGTTAAGTTTGTCTGGACAAGGTAAAGTTAAGCAAGTGGCAAGCTTGTCGTAAGCTTACGTGTTATCTGGGTTATCTTTATTCGACAAGTGGAATATTCCACAAGTACACAAGTATCTACATTTTATTGATGTTGAAGTTAAATCTTGCTCCTCTTAAAATCTTCTAAACAACAAAGGTCAAACGAAAATAATAATCGCGAAACAAAATTATCAATTCAATCATTAATCAATCTACTACATCGTTGCAACTTAATAACGCATTTCTACGACATCCAGAAGAATGTATTCAAGGGGGTTCCCTTGATGACCTTTCTCGATAATTCTTGATACGTTATTGCAACGGCGCGATGAAGCACCGCCGAAGCAATAACCGCAATACTTCCAACCGCATGCATTTAATGGGCACATGGCTTTCTCGGGAAACTATCCGACCATACTCATATGCATTCACGATAGAAATTGCATAGCAATATTGGAATAGCTCTGTTTATTCCCCATTATCTGTAAGGGGTACGATAAAAGCGATCCTTAGATTACGTAGCACATATATGTGCTCCGCTATAAAAGTAATATTTCTGGCCGTATACGTAGTAATATATCTTTCGAAATCACTGAGTTTATTACTTATGAAATGGACGTAAATGCATCGAAATATTGCTCTAAATGAACTCATAAAACGAATAGGCATCGTATAAGATATCAATATCGTCTATATACAATTTAGTTAGGAAAACAATCTACGAAAACTATTATTGCTAGGGCTCGGATTTACATGTACTCGCATATTTATCTCTATATACATCGCGTTTAAAGCTTTTTGGAATAACTCAGATAACATGTAAGCTTACGAAAAGCTTTTCACTTGCTTAATTTTGCATTGACGACGACAAGCTTGACAGTAAAAGGGTATGACAACGCTGTGACAAGGTTACTATATCATTTACAGTGGTTTCGTGTGTTGTGTGCGTTTGTGCTGTGTTTGAGCTGTTTCAGTAACAATAGTTTGACACATCTTTAATGCAAAAAGTAAGTACTACCTAATTTTATATATTTTACTAGATATGCGTTTTTGTAAGGATTGTATACCGGTTAACCGGTAAATTGACTAAAAAAACGTTCGGTAAATTCACCGGTAATTCGGTAAATGAAAAATCCATACCAGAAATTTTTATCTACAAAATATTGTGTTTATAGATATGTATTTAAAGGTCTAAAGGGACATTGAAAATAAAAAAAAAAACATTTATTAATTTTACGGGAGATTGAAAAATTGAAAAAAGGTCGTGTAGAAATTAAAAGAAAATAAGAATGGAAACAAGATGAATAACGAAAAGCAACGCAAAGAAAAGCGAGATTAATTTTTTTTATTTTTTCCTACACTGTAAAAAAATACAGTAATTTTGCCATGGTAAATCAGGAATATTACATGTAATAACGTTGTGAATTTACCACAATAAATCATGTAAATTTTGTTTTACATGTTTTTTTCTAGGATATTTAAACATGGAAAAAGAAATTTCGGTAAAATTTATAGCTTTTTCATGTAAGTTCAAGATGTAATAAAAATTCAAAAGGAAAACACACGAAAAAACATGTACAATTTTGTATTTACTCTCAAAATTTACTTAAAAGTGTAAAATTGACATTTTTTGGGGGTATTTAGTGCACTTTAAAAGTAATTTTACTAGTGAACTATTAATTTTGCTGTAAAAATATGAGGATCTTTTATATTTATTTGTTTGTACTTGAATTTTCGGGTAAAACTATAGATATCATGGAAAATACGAAATTCATACGCCGCAATGTGACTGGTTATTGGATTATTTATCTGTGCGCGTAGGTAATTCTATTCGTTTGTCGAACTTATTATTGACTCAATGATATCACGTCACAAATAATCGTAGGTTTCGCGTAAGCGTGTTCATTCTTGATCCCTGGTTGAGCGATTCAGTATGACCTATTAGGTGCTATAAAAGAATTAGGTAAGTTGCTTGCTCTCTTTATAAAAATACATATGAAAATTATTTCAATGTTCGGTAAATATAGAGTTCATATAAATATTACATACGAATTTTACAGTAGAATCTTTGAAAAACACATCAGCATGTGAAATTTACTAGATGGTAGAAATTTTACCTTATGAAGCAAATTTACCTGTAAAATTGTAAGCAACTTTGTTACCAACGATTTTACATGTAATTTTACTGCAACTTTTTTTTACAGTGTACCTGTCTTTGTCAACAAGTCTCGAAAAAAGTTGAGTTAGCATATGTGATTTGTGCTGTGTTTAAAATCGGTTTTCTTAAAGAGTAAGTGAATGTAGCATTTTTTAATATTTAAAAATAATAATATATAAGAACAATATTTCACGTATTTAAATTAATAGCAATTTTGAATACACCACATTATGAGAGAACATTAATGCAACATTGTTGTAAAATAACATTAAAATTTGAACCTTAAATATTTTCTTTACTTCTTGCAACTGTTTGAAATAATTAAAAACAAAAATTTAGTACAAAATGTTGTCTTAAGATTGTGTAAAATATGTATTATCTGCTAACCCTATTTTCTTGGGGAATTAATGTGAAAAACACAATTAAAAAAAAAATTACCGGTAAACCGTGTAAGAAAAAAAACCTTCTTTTCTTTTAAACTGTACTTTAATGATGTAGTAAAATAATTAACAAACGAACATTTTCATATTAAACACTACTGATACAAACATTCTGCCGCCATCGCCTTCTCTTCTTTTTCTTTTTTTTTCACTGCCGCCAACCTCTTAAAACTAAATTTTCCTACATTCGGCTATCCTGACGAGCCAATGCCCTCATTGGCTGTAATCATTTAGATACCTCGGAGGCCTCACGATTCTTCGTCGCGGTTCCTCATTCTTCTCTATGATTTCCGATCGTAGATCCTGTACTTCTCCTTCTTCCCCTCTCGAATCCTCATCATCGGTCTCTCGACTTGCGGCTTCCTTCTCATAGTCTTCACTGTCTTCTTCTGTTTCGGATCCACTGTCATCATCCAATTGGTCGGTTTGGCATTTAAATATTTTTTGTTGAGACACATGCGCCGTTGTTTTGCGCCCCCTTACCCTTGAATTAAGTCTATCGAGCTGGTAAGTATCGGCCGGTAATATTTTGGTGATTACCATCGGCCCCTTGTATCGAGGTTGAAGTTTCGTCGAGTCTCCTGTCGCTTCTTTCGCTGACTTCACTACCACTATATCTCCGATTTCGTATTTTATTCCTGCATATCTCTTCTTGTCATAATATTCTTTCTGAACTCTTTGCTTTTCCTGAATCGTCTCTTTGATCTCACGCTGAATTGTTGCTGGTGGGGTCCACGTTGGATCCTTGCCGATTATTTCCAGCAGCTTCCCATCGCTATGGTTTGGCACAAAACCATACAAACTTTCAAATGGCGTTTTACCCGTGGATTTGTTGACACTATTATTTACGTCTCGCTGGATTTTGCAAGTTCCACATCCCATTGTTCATCCTTGGTTTCAGATATTAACATTGGCAAAATCTTCCGGTTAACTCTCTCTACTATTCCGTTGGCTTGAGGATGTCGGGCACTATTCAAGGTGTGGTGTACTCCTACGTCTGCTAAATATCTTTCCGTTTCCTTCCCAGTAAATGCCGTTCCCCTATCAGTTATCAGCCGATCAGGTTTTCCATATTCCATCATGAATCGTTGCAAACAAGCCACTGTCGTAGACGCCTTGGTGTCTGGTACAGGGTACAGTCTTACATACCTGGTGAGAGCGTCCATGATCACAAGAATATGGGCATTTTCTTCCTTGGTCAAAGGGAAAGGTCCTAGGTGGTCCGCATGAATTCGCTCAAAAGGTCTTGTCGGTGGAGGAATCGGATTCAGCAATCCGGCCCTTTTTCCGGCTGGCGTTTTTGCATAAAGGCATTCCAAGCATCCACCTATATGATTCTTCACATATTTTCTTAAACTCGCAAACCAATAATACCTGAGAATGTTCTGAACTGTGGCTTCAAGTCCGGGATGTCCTACTAGGTCGTGATTTCTAATGCAGAGGCTCTTGCGCATACTGTTGGGCATGACGTAGAGTCTCTGTATCCGATTTTGTACCTTCACGTCCTTAAACAAACGTCCATTTTCCCAAATATAATCCTTCACTATAATAGCTTCTTCTGTGGTCGTTTTCTTCTTTTTCAAGATGTCTATGATCGTCTTTAATTTCTCGTCGCTAGCTTGTATCGTTTCAATATATTCTTTCTTCGAACATACAAACACTTGAGCACTGATTCGCTTGTCTATCAGATAGTCACTAGTATCATATGCCTCGTCTTGTGGGTTTCTGCTTAATGCGTCCACGTGTGCCATCATTCTTCCAGGTCGATGTATTAACTTGTAGGAATATTCACTTAGAGTCGTCATCCATCTGGCAAATTGAGGATTTCTGTTTTTCTGCTGGTTAATGTAAACCAGGCACTCGCAGTCGGTTACGATTGTAAAATCTATGTTCAGAAGAAACATTCTTAATCTCTCTACACTCCATACTATCGCGTACAATTCCAATCTGCTAGAATGGTACTTCTGTTCTTGATCCGTAGTTTTCTTGGACACACAATACACGAGCCGCATTTTCCCAGAAGTGTCTTGTTGCAATAGCATACCTGCCAATCCCAAATTTGACGCATCCGTGTGCAATTCTGTATAACTGTTAGGATCGTAAAGTTTCAAAGTTCTTTCACTCTTCAGTTCTTCTTTTAGATGCGAAAAGGCAACTTCTTGCGCCGGCCCCCAGTTAAATTTTGCGTCTTGTTTTGTTAGTTCGCTCAGTGGTCTAGCATGTAAAGCATATCGTTCTATAAATCGTCGAAAATATCCGGTAAGTCCCAGGAATCTTCGTACATCATGGCTGTTGGTGGGTGTTGGATACTGAGCAATTGCTTCGACTTTTCTTGTTCCAGGCTTCATTCCAGACCCAGTAATACGGAATCCCAGATATTCAACTTCCGTTTTTCCAAACTCACACTTTGCAATTTTCAACGTCAACTTTGCTTCTCTGAGCGCTTTTAGAACACTTTCTGTTCTGTTCATCATATCTTCAAAGCAGGTAGCTGGTATCAAAACGTCGTCTAGATAATTCACTAGTACTGTGTTTCTCAATTTATCTAGGACTATATTCATAACATTCTGAAATTCAAAAGGAGCATTTTTGAGACCAAACATCAGCCGTTCGAACTTTCCACGTCCATCTTCCGTAATGAATGCTGTCTTCTCTTTTACTCTCTTCCGATAAAGGTAATTGTAGATATCCATTACTTAGATCCAAGGTTGTAAATAAGGTACATCCAGCCATCTTGTCGAATTGTTCGTCTATAGTCGGTATGGGAAACGTAATCTTGGTGGTTTGCATATTCAATTTTCGATAATCCACTACTAACCTCTTCTCTCCAGTTTTCTTACTAACAAGTAACACGGGAGCTGCATACGGACTTGACGTGTTGGAAACTATCCCACTCTTCTCCATTCATTATTATATTATTAATTTCTTTCGATCGTCTTTCGATGCTCTGTAAGGCTTGCACACTACCGGTATGTTGTTGTCCTTGATTGTCACTTGCGCTACATCAGTACATCCAAGTTCATTTAAATTCAACGCAAAGCATTCTCGATAATTCCGTAATAAATCTAGCAATTCTCCCTTCTGTTCACTGCTTATGGTTTCTCCTACTTTAACCATATCTAATGTCAAATCATTCCGCTTTTTTTCCTTCCTCTTGCGATAGCAAATTAACCATTGTCACTTCATTTCCTTCTTGTCATCCAACTCAACACCCCTGTTTTCTCACACGCAATTTTTCCCACTACTTGTCCTGTATAAATGTAATATTAGAATCAAAGTCACTTTCGAGTTCAATTCACACGTATTAGTACAAATCTGGAGTTGCACTGTATTCAGTCCTTTTGTGATGGTACTGTCCTTAGTCACAATGATTCTTGGTTTGTTCTTTCTTCAATCACTTGCATTTCTGCTAACGGGTTTGTTTCTGCTGTTACAAAGGTCAGTGTTGTACCAATCCTATAGTAACCTATACGCGGATGTTCCGTAAACGACCGTCCCACAATCATGTCTGTTTCCTGCGCATCTGAAGGTACTAACCACAATTTAACGTCCTCTACCACGGCATTGTCAATTCGAACTTTCGTAATCACATATTTCCTGCATTGAATTGCTGGCTTTGTCATGTCACCAAATGCATATAGTTCTGTCTCCCCACTAAATAGTCGCAGTTCATAATAATTTGCGAGATGTGCCTTTATCGTACAAACCTCACTTCCATTGTCTATCATACCTTTAATTTTAACGTCCTCGTTCAAATAAACCCACTTCACTAACTTTTCACCAACTTTTCTTGATTCTGTGAAGTTCACTACATTTCTGTCTTTTTCTGGGCAATCACGTTTGTAATGTCCTTCTTTCTTGCATTTAAAACACTGCACTATACTTTTCCCATTTTCTCGGTCTCCTTCTTTCACTTGTACATTTCTTTTTGGACATGAAAATGATTTGTGTCCCTTTTCTTTGCACACATAACACATAATCTCTTGTGGTTTTCTATCTTCTTTTCCTGCTCGGTAATAATTTCCTCTCTTCTGCAATCTACTACGTTCTAGGATTAGTAAATCTTGCAAAATATCCTCTTCTACACTATATTCTTTTACACAAATAGCAGTTTTATATTCATGTACCAATAGTCCCTTGATAACCTCATCTCGTACTTCTCTCACTGTTAAACCCAATTCACGACACAACTTTTGCTTCTCTAGAAAATACTGAGTAACATTCTCCTTTTCATGCTGCACTCTACTTCGCATAACATCCCATTTATCAGATGTTGTTTTTAACCTAGTAAATGTACTTCGAAAAAGCCTTTCAAAGTCTTCCCATTCTTTTATATCGTCACGATGAGTAGCATACCAATTTAGGGCTGCTCCGTCTAAGTGAGCCCTTGCCGTTGCCAGTTTAATCGAATCATTCCAATCGAATATTGTAGAATTTAACTTAATACTATCTAACCACTCGATAGCATTATCCAAGTCCTTCTCTGCATGGAATGTTCTTATATTCCTCACCAACTCTGGAATATACTGCCTCGTACCTTGCTGCAGAGCCTTCTGTTCCCTTGTATTACTACTTAGCACTTCCATCATGTCTGATATTGATCTCAGTAATTTATTCACACTATCGCCCTGTATATCTGTTTTTTCTGACTCTACTTGTTTCTGCGTTTCCTTTCGCACAGTTCCTGATTTTTGTTTTTCCGCCATTGTACTCGTTTAACGTCTTTTTCTTAACCTGAATTTGATTGGAATCTTGAATTCGAATCTCGTACCTTGTGTTTATTATATCCCACTTCTGAAGTGTAAGAAAAAAAACCTTCTTTTCTTTTAAACTGTACTTTAATGATGTAGTAAAATAATTAACAAACGAACATTTTCATATTAAACACTACTGATACAAACATTCTGCCGCCATCGCCTTCTCTTCTTTTTCTTTTTTTTTCACTGCCGCCAACCTCTTAAAACTAAATTTTCCTACAACCGGTATTTTCATTTTCATTTACCGAATTACTGGTAAATGAAAAAATCGGTAAATTTATAATCACAACGTTGTTGCTTCAAGAATATCAACAGTTTATAATCTTAGCCGATCTGTGAGGCCAGGCTCGGTATCCGGTATAATATTTTTTACTACTGATAACGTAGATCTCTACCCGACGCGCTTCCCTAACTCATTACTAGAGGGCGACATATGCCGGTAAGCGGGAAGACGTTAAGGTGCATCCACACGCTCGGAGTTCGCCGAACTCCGAATGTTCGGCAACTACCGAATCGTGTGGACGCGACCGTCCACACGCTCGGAGTTCGCCGAACTCCGAGCAGATACGGGAAAACGCCGAACGTTCGGTATGAGAGTTTAGTGTGGTAGCATTGAGTGATTGCATGAATTAGGTTGGTGTTGGTACAGAAATTATAACTGGTTATGAACCATTGCTGTCACTGCATAACTGAAACTCTTTTTTGGTTTCGCGGGAAACCCCGGCAAATCATAAATATTTGAAGTTCTGTCATTTTTGTTGAGCGTGACAGAAACTAAATATGAATCACGGATACCAGTAATTCATCTTTAGGTTATAAATATTGACAACTTACGCTATTATTTAATTTCTGTTATTTTCCAAGTTTACGATGATGAATACATTCATTTTGCGTATACAATGGCGAACAAACTCGAACAAAAAAAGTAGTTTTATTGATCTATAATTGTTATGACCAACGTGATTGTTATCATTGAAACATTCATCGTAAAAATTATAGGTCAATCAAAGAAATATTTTTTGCTCAAATTTCTTCGCCATTTTTTATCCAATTATCTACGAGCATCATACACCTGTATGAGTAATATTTACAATGAGGCGAATATGTTTGCACTGTGGATGTATGGATTCTTTATCGTTTCAAACTGAGGGCCGTGAGGAATGAGGGTGGTTTCTTTTAAATGATTATATATTAATAAATATCATCTAATTTTTTAATTTGTTTGCCAATTTATAGACAAAAAATCATATACGCATTTAAACCAGATCGTCACATAACAATATACTTTTCGACCCTCTTTAATGAAATTCAAGAAATTTCATGAATTATGAAAAGAGTGGTAAGCTTTTTAATATTTAGGCCAACATTGCAATTATTTAATAACTTTATCTACACATTAGTTTTAAAGATTAATTTTTATAAAATTTAAGATCTTTAATTTACTTAAAATGCATCAATTTAATATAATAATGAATACTAAAATTGCACCCCTATCAATGTCAAAAAAAAACACTTTGAATTGTTTATTATCTTTGGCAAATCTGTCATTTTCAGCATACGACATAGTAATTTCAGTAAATAAATTTGTATCTGTTACCCGCTGTCATATATAACAGTTATAAAAAACTGTAGGTATAATAGTATGACTAGTAAGAGACGAGCTTACTAGACAGCTGTCAACAGCTTTCCCTCTCACTCTAAATACCTTCCCGAATGTGTGGACGGGTGCACGAACTCCGTCTAGCCGAACATTCGTGCGCCATTTTCCAATGCAGATCGGGAATAGCCAAACAGTTTGCCGACTAGTTCGCCGAACCCCGAACTGCCCGTCCACACGACTAGGAGATCGCCAAACTAGTGCTCGGAGTTCGGCGAACTCCGAGCGTGTGGATGCACCTTTATACGCGGTCAACGACGTAATAATAACGTGTAATGTTCGTTGTACGTAGGTTACTTTTTTCATTTTATTTTGTGTTGTCAGTTGTTTTCGTAACAATTAAAGTATCATAGAACTACTTTGTGTGTTTTATTCCAAGAGTGATCGGCCACGATACAAAGACGACAACAAAGCAGCGGTTGGATGAAGATAAATCAGTTTTGTTCTGTGTGAAAAATATTTTGCTGTGTGCTTAACCTAAGTGGAATATTTTTATATGAACTGTGTGAACATTAAAAGAAACAATGAGTGAATCTGAGTGTGAATACAGAGATATAAGTGCAACAATCGACGAATTAATAAATTCAACGGGGGAATACGGATATCAGAGACAGAGAAAGGTACGTACCGGACGAAATGGCGCTAGACAGAGAGAGAGAATTACTGAGACGAGAACGCGAATTATTGAATAGAGAACGTGAATTATTGGAGAGAGAAAAGCAATTAAGTGATACAGGTACTCGTATACATTATCATAATAACAATAATAGCCAAGTAATTCCTGAATTTGATCCTGGGAAACCATGTTCGTTAACCGCTATACAGTGGGAACGAAAAGTTGAGAACTTGGCAGATATTTTTAAATGGGATGACACTACAATGTTATTTAATGCTGTTACAAAATTATGTGGAGCTTCTAAACTATGGTTTGAAGGTGTGCAAGATAGAATTACGAATTGGACAAAATTTAGAGAACGACTTATTGATGATTTTCCAACTGTTATTGATGATTCGGATATACATTTTGAGCTAACGCGCCATAGAAAGAAATTCGACGAGTCATATGAAAACTACGTATATCAGATGGTAGCTAAAACTATTTCTGCTATGTGCCAGAAAAATGCGTATAAATATGATCTCATTGTTTTTGGTTAGACAAATCTGGTATTGACTATTTGATATACGCAGTTTTACTATTTAAATGTATACACTCTATTTGTAAATCCGATATAATTGCATGAGATACCAAAAATTGTTGAACCACCTTACGGTTTTATTCATTATTCTGGAAGTAGTATTTTTTACAAAAAAAAAAAAAAAAATGAATTCAATGCTGCACAATCAAAAAAAAAATTGTCTGCCCAAAAATAAGTAAACTCAGCAAGTTCCTTATTTTAAATGGAATATCTTATATGTATACAATTTTTTAATTTTTACGCAAGGAAATTGTATGAAAGTATATAAACCCCCACATATTTACTGTTAATAGCAACTTCTCCTGACACTTAGACAAAGTGTGCAATAAAAGCAGTAATGAATTTTACAAAATTTCTGTAAACAATACTTTTTTGTAAAATGTATATAATGAAATTTTACTTTTAGGTAATTGAATATCCAGTATTCAGTGGACCACTTGCAAGTAGATTACATACCTATATCATCAGTATGATGTTACGATGATATTCCATTTTTACATTTATATACATAAATATATTGTTATGGAGAGAGTAGTTGATATTCTACTATTATTTAAAAAGGGAATGTTTCTATTTTACTTTGTTATATTTTAAAACTTATTAGTCATAATTGAAAAAGGATATAATATGTAGCAGCAGACAGCTAGACGATGTCCAGGTGATGTAGGTAATCTCTGCATTTGGCAGGTCCTTCAAGGCATTTTCCTTTAGAATTTTCCCTTCAGGAAGCAAGATGATCAGCAGTGATACACCTACACATCGAAAATGAATATTAGAATTTGTATAGTATAATTTTACAATAGATTTTGACAGATCAAATTTGGATCCACGTTTAATTCATGTGAACAGTTGTAATTTCTTTTACAGAGTATTTATTTCTTTAAAATTTTGTTTAATAATGTTTTTATATGCATTGGCAGACCAATTGCTTTGATATGTCAACAGACAGAGATGGGAATTGCTGGAAATTGGATTCTGTAACAATTCCATGTGTATAAATGGTTGCCTACCTTTTGGGGGCATAGTAATGAATTTTAAGATTGTTGTTTTTTTATAGTAATAAGCGTGTAAAAATTTCAAATGTATTTTTCTCATAATTCAGAGACTCATACCTTTGTTATATAAAAAGTGTAAGGTGATTCCAGATTTTGTAATTTTATTTATTTTCACTTCGTTGAAACATACGATAGTTTCTGTCGATCACATGGCCATGCTCATATGTAAAACAATGGAAGTTCCTCATTTCGGTTATAATAACGGAATTTCTCAGACAGTTGGACTCCTTGCTTGGAGACAATCGCTTTCAAGTCAGTTAAAACATTTTTCAATTCGAACCATTCACTAATCGAATTCAGTTAGAGGCAGACATATTTCAGTTGGTTCTCGTAATTTAACGGCTATTTCGATAAAATCCAATTTTATCCCAAATTACAACCTAAAAATAATGGTTAATTGTTAAACAAAGTTTTTCACATAAATTTTATTCCAAATTACACACGATTTTTGGGTAATTTTTCTTCAACGACGATTTTTCCGAGTAATGTTCCTGTCCTGAGCGACCCATCCTCTCTGACCTGATGTATCTACGAGGTACGAGGGCCCATATCCGACCTGAACAGTCCTGACCACCGATGATCGCAGAATTCGGCCCTGTAAAAAGGTACTCCTCATCAAATCTACCTAAAAAAATAAGCGTATTATTTCAATTCTAATCAAAATTCAATTATACTTATAAGAAATTTTATTTTAATTCGTTCTGCAAAATTTGAGGTTAGAAAATCGTTTGTAACATAGCTAAGCGGTCTCCAGTTACTTTGGGGAAATTTGTGTAATTAGGTTTATAAGTATTTATTATGTTTTTACGTTACGAACCAATATCCAGTGATTTACCATCAAGGTTGGCTACTCTGTTTCACACGTCTATTTTAAAACTAGCTTAACTCCATTTGAACGGTCAGAAAACGCGGGATTTTTAAAATTTATTTCAAACGTATTTAAGTACGAAACTATGAATTTGAATTGCAAAAGGTGGAATTACTTAACACTTTAGTGTTATTAATTAAACGGACTCACGGACTTACCTGAGATTATTATCCATAGATTTATGTCTGATATTAAACAAGTCACATTTTGAATTTGATTTAAGTAAATAAAATCACTTTTATTCGCACTTAAATGTTTCATTTACACATAAGGGATTGAATACGATTAAGGCACGACATTATCATGCCTATGAGAGCATTTAAACTGGTCTTAAACATTGAATTTGAGGGAGAGGACAATTGACAACATCATCCCACCACATCCCTATGCGTACTGAGTTAAAATATAAGAAAGTAACGAGCTATTCAATATTTTTTTTTATGTCACGGCCCCTCGATCGGAAATTTCTCGCCCTGCATGCCATCTGGCTGGTGAGACAGAACACTTCTAAATCAAAATTATAAAAAATAGATGACACTGGGATATATAAAACTTGATTTTTTCTAATTCAATTAATGTATTTCTTTTAATTTTTTTTTTTAATCCGGGCTGTATGCTACTGTGTAGCGTAACAATATACATACATAAATTTGAACGACGCGATTGACAATTGTCGGCACACCAAGGCATCCAGGATATCGACTTAATATAGACTGCGATATCAGATGAACTTCACGTATTTATGTATGTCCAATATCTACAGGGTTACTATGCCGATACAACATTAACTTTGAGCCGATATTGGGCCAAAATCTTCTAGATATTGAAAGTATAACGGTTCGAATGCGAATATTAATATCGGTATGAAGTTACTACAAAGATGTACCACCAATAAAGAGAAATGTTCACACTTCTATATTGCGCCGATTGTAACGCCGATCCGCTATCTATATACCGCCGATTAGATCGCCATTGGCAACAGACATTATACCGATATAATGTGCTACTTGGGAACAGTTGTAATGTTAGTAACTATTTCAAAAAACTCCACAAACTACAGCGAAAAATCCATCAATTAATTACAAACACCGTTCGCTGGTACAAATTTGAATCTATTCATCATGTAAAACAACTTCCTGCGGCAGGTAAACCTACACTCTCGTATCCCGTGCAGCGCCGTATCATGAAATGATATATCGCGATCGCGCAACCGTGATATTAGTCAGGAATGTCATGAATAATGCCACCCGATAATTTAAAACAATCAGGCGTTGCACGTTTTAAATATCTCATTAATTTGGAATTCACCTGCTTAGCGTGGTTTCCTTTTTCCATCCGTTCTCGAATGAGGGTCCGTATATTATATTATATGTTGGTATATGTATGTGTAGATTGCCGCATTTGCAATTCAAAATAAACGCCGAATCAAGGAAATGCCTGGAGGAAAATTAAATGTGGTTTTTTGTATTTAACAGTTAAATTATCATTGATGGGATCGTGTCTTATGCTAAATTCCTAGTGAAGCTGGATGTACAAAAATAAAAGGATAGGATTGTTACAACATATACACGGTAAAATGTTGTTAATACTTTACTGGTTTACTATTACCATTGTTTATATACATACTAGTTAGTCAACCTTATGGACAAAATAGTTAACGGATTTTTGAACATTTTGGACAAAAGCGGTAGATGGCAGCACGGCGTTGGTGCCCATCTCGATTTAAATATAAGCTTTATAGTTAGACTACTACATACAAGATGGCCCTCTTACGTGTCGGCAGAATATATTTAATTGCAATAGCATTGCAAGGTCCGGGGCATGGGGAGGGCAGTTAGATTGCCAGCTTGTATCGCTTGTATTTCGAAATTTTGCGACATCTTACCAATGGATTCATAACTATTCAGAAGATAGTACCAAGAAAAGTCCGCAAGGGTCGCCCTATTAGCTAATGACGTTCGTGTTTACTATTTCCAGCAGCCATTTTCTGTTTAACAACCGAGTGACATTTATTCTTTGTTTTTTTGCGTTTATGGTTTTGTGTTGTTTAAGATTAAAGTGAATTATATTTTTTGTTAGAGTGACTTACGGATAATTTGTTATGATATATGCAAAATAACGATATCAAAAAAAAGTAAACCACCATCTATCGAAAATTGGATACCTATGATTGATGGGTTTATGGAGAAAATTTTCTTCACTTGGCTTTACATACATCATGCCAAGGCGATTTAATCAAGATGCCATCGAGAATTTCTTCTGCTGCATCAGAAGTCATGGTGTGAGGAACATCAACCCTACTTGCGAGAGCTTGATAAATTCATTTAAAACATTGACAATTAATCATTTATTTTCTTCAAAGTCAGTGATATCAAATTGTGAAAATGACATCTCCGAAAAACTCTTAGACAATTTTCGGGAATTTTTAAATCAGAAGCCAGTCAGTAAACCATCCATTACCAGTATTAATTTAATGGTAGACGTAACACATAAGCCGGTACATATTTATATAGAAAATTACGTCTGCGGTTACATTTCCAGAAAAATATATAAACAAGCGGACAAATGCGATACCTGCATGAAAAATTTACTTGTAACATCTGATGGAGAACAACATAAATTAATAATGGCAAAGCAATATGATCTTAAATCATTAATGTTGCCATCAACATTGTTCATGAGTATTTTTCATGAATGTGCAATTGTAGTGTCCCAAGAAATTGTCAGAAATTGTTTAAACAATAATATTCGTCGCACAATCGTAGAATGTGTTCAAAGTAGGATGGATTTTAGCAATATTATATGTGAACGTCATCCTAATTTAGTAGATATTTTTCTAAATAATTTAGTCAACCTTATGATTTTCGGGTGGACAAAATCTATAAATAAGATTCTAATAAGAAGACAGTCGTTTTAAACCTTTAACTATTAGTGACCCTGTTAAAAACGTAGCTTCCCATAAACAGCAAAAGAAACAGAAATAATGTGCAACATAGTAATTTTAAATCAATTTTTAATTAGTGCATTTTGACTAATTTCAAGACATTTACAATCCTATTTTTTTTTTCCTCTTTTTCGTGTTAAGATCTGAAATCACAGCTTAGTATCGTGAAGTGTATAATAAAATATTTACTTACATTATGTGTTTTAATTGTAACAGACATTTCTATTGTAAAAAAATGATACTTTACCAAAAAACTGTATTTTGTTCATTTAAAAAGAAAACAATAATTGAATATTTAATTTTTCTGGTAAAATATCAATTTTCATTTGAACTAAGTTTGTACTTCAGAACTAAGCAGTATTAAGTCGAATGCAAAACAATTAGGCTTAATACTGTTTAGTTCAGAGGTACAAATGTAATAGCTACATCAAAATATCAGGGGTATATTTTTCAAAAAATACCGCTTTTTTTAGTTACGAACCATTGTGGTGTAGGTTTCAATAATATCTCCAATAGTTGTGAATCCATAGGTAAGATGGCGCCCTTAAAAAAATAACCAATTTTTATACAAAGAGAGACCATTCTATTTTATCCTTTTCTATGGTCCGGGGAAAAGAGAGGGTGGATAGGCGATGACGCTGTGATGACTCGCCACGCGATAATTCTCGTGTTTACATTGAAATGTTTGTTTTATTAGGAAGAATAAATATATAGTATGATTATATATAATCGTTATTTTTTTTTACCATTTTACTTTACTTCTTTTTAGTTTCTAATTTAATGTTATGCTCTATATATGTGTGTAGTTCTAAGTTTTGTGTTATATTTATATAATATTTTTTATTTGATTTACTTATGTTTACTATTGCGTAATAGTGGAAATTCGTTTTTCATTATAAAAATAAATATGTAGTTCGGGAGTACAAATCGCCATTTAGAGCATGATTTGTGCGTGTTTGTTTGTTTAGAGCAAGCAAATCCAGATCACAAAGAAGTTTCTTTTTCTGCTCGCGATCCGACGTCCGAGCAATTACGAGCAATATGTGCAACATAACTTAATCGCAACTAACATCGTGTTGTAAACTGTCGTTTGTGTAAATGCAATCCGATTTATACCTGCATCAAATATGCACGATAAGGATAATATAATGATACAATGTGATTGATGTAAAGAACGATCGTTATATTTTAAAAACTTCACTTGATAGGTACATTGTTGAGATTGTTTTGTATATTTAGTGAAAAGTTAATCACAACACATAACGATCATTACAACGTTTATTTCATAATTGACAAGATCTATTTTATCTGAATATAGCAATATTACTTTCTTAATAATAATAAACAGTATTACAACATACATAAGTACTAGTATATGATGCATTTTTATTGTAATCTACATTCATTAGTTTGAAAAATTACTTTTACTTTTCCTATTCATAATAGCTGTGACAATTTGACAATAGTAAATAATAAAATTAAGGTTATATTGCAATCGAGCGCGTTTGTTTGTATCATCTTTAAATCCAACTCTGAGACGCTCTCAAGTTACTCTGATGACGTCAGTAGATACTGCTCCAAGCACACAAATAAACAAAGCTATTAAAAACAGCATACATGATGACGCGTTCGCGTTCTTTCTCTTGATTGGCTGAAAAGTTACGATGTAACCTTGTATATATAGATGTGGCCCCAAAGGATACTTCGTAACTACTTATGAACTTTTTCGACTTATACTTATACTTATAT
Organism: Protaetia brevitarsis; assembly: GCA_004143645.1. Taxonomy (NCBI): domain Eukaryota; kingdom Metazoa; phylum Arthropoda; class Insecta; order Coleoptera; family Scarabaeidae; genus Protaetia; species Protaetia brevitarsis. The sequence continues at coordinate 1,669,383 of RXPK01000187.1, read as the reverse complement.
TCTCGTGCTAACTCCTGCAGCGCCTAGACATATTTTCCGCTCTAGTCCGCTGTAGGATATTTGTGTCATCTTTTATTAGTATCCTGAACTCATTTAATGAGTTTCAGAGTGTTTGGGTAACAGGTGTTGTTGACAATTGTCTTTTAGGCAAATCTCCGCTTCTCTATTATTTATTTTCGTATTTTTATTCTGACTAAGGTTATTTATCAACCTATTTCGCTAATTTCCACCTGTTTGGGTATTATTCTATTGAACTTTATTGCATTTAATACCATTTGTTAGCACGAGTAACATTTCGTTCGTTCTCTGGTAAACAACTTTTTGTCTGTCGTCGTATTTTTGCCGTGCTGTATTTTTAAACACTAGCACGGTAAATTGATTTTATTTATACACGTGTGTTTTAAACACAATTTGTTTACGTGATATTTATATTTTTACCAGAGATTTATTATTTATTTCTGTGTTTGTTTGTCGGAAATAAGTCCTTCGTATTTATACATTTATTGACTGTGATATATTTGTATTTTTGTGTCGATTTTATTTTTATTATTTATTGACGTAAAAGTGGCTTTATATACACTTTGTTGTGAACTCTTTTGAGATGTTTTGACCGGGTGTGGGACCTTTACATCCCATTACCCGGTCCTTTTTCTTTTGCGCGACTGGGCAAATATCTGGACGCTGTCTTGACCTCTTTGAAGTTTTTTTTTGTAACTTCTATTACACATTTTTGACGAAATTTTTCCTCACTTGAGGGGCAAACATTTTGGTGATGTACAGAACTCCGCCGAATAAAGACAATTTGAGTGCGATTTCAGCACAAGTTGGCAGCATGGACGATACGCCCATGCCTCGTCGGCTAATTACGCAGGGGGATTTTTCTCCTACCCCCACGCCGTCAGGAAATCTCGCGTCCATCAATTACGAGATTATGACCAATGACGATATTCTGCAGTTAATTCAGAACCTGCATGAAATACTCCGCAGCCGCGAACATCCTTTGGTTGCGGAGCGGCAGGTTGTTGTTACCAAGGGGGTCGTTGATAAAATTCCGCCCCCAGACTTTGGGGATTCTGATTCCTCCCCAGCCTCCATCGCATCACTGGTGGAGGCTGTAATGGTCGATGTCCATCCTCCGCCTGCTACTAAGAAAAGGCGTGCCGATTCTCCGGCTGCTGATGCCGACGATATGTCAGATGCTGGCACAGCTATTGGGACAGACTTACAGCTTCTGCCCAAATTACGAAAGTTCTCATCCCTAACACTCCTAAGAGGAGGAAAAATAATAAGCCAATTAACACAGTTAATTTGGACGCCATTGAGGTCTTGGCGAGTCAGCAGTCCTCTTCACGGACTAAGTCCCCACTGAGGGGCCGTGGGCCGACAAAACCTGATTCGCAGGTCACTTCAAGTCCCAGTCGAGTAAACCGGGTGGTCGCAAGGTCGACGTTGCTCCCCCCACTGTAGACAAGATCCCCCCAATTGTCATGCGGGATAAGTCTCGATGGCCATTGGCACGACAGCTCATTGATCGGGCGGGCTTCCGCTTCGGAAAGGCCCAAAATATTCCTGACGGCATTCGGTTATATCCTGTTGACGAAAGTGATTATAGAGGAATCACTAAACATCTTACGATAAATAACATCCCTTATCACACTTACCAGCTCCCCTCAGAGAAACTGCTTAAGGTGGTCCTGAGGGGAGTCCCTCAAGAACTCTCAGAGGAGGATGTCCGTCAGGACTTGATAAAACAGGGCTTCAACCCTGATGGGGTCGTCCGGATGCGGCGTTTTAATTCGGGCCGCCCGATGCCAATGGTCATCGTAAAAATTTCTCGCGACCAGAAAAACATTTACGAGATCTCCAAGGTCGTCGATATTGACGTGGTGGCTGAGCCACTGAAGTCGAGGCCAATGGTGGGTCAATGTTTCCGCTGCCTTCGCTTCGGACATGCACAGAGTAGGTGCACTGCTCCGGAGCGATGTGTCAAGTGTGGCCAGGGCCATAGGGCCAATGAGTGCACCAAAGCCCCTGATGCGCCGCCTACCTGCGCAAATTGTGACGGAGAGCATCCCGCGAATTATCGGGATGCCTAAAATTTCCAAAAATCAAAAACTGTCCCTTTAAGATCTGACAGGCCGGGCCAGGGTTGACCCTACCCCGACTGTCAAGAAGGGCTTGTCCTTTGCCCATGTTGCGTCCAAGACTTCTAAGTCACAGCCACAGTCATCTGGCGTCAAGACCCTAACACTGTTGGGGGTGCTCGCGGGCGGGGGAATGCCCCTAAGCCGCCGCCGCGTCCCGGAAAGGAGACTCCCGGAGTTAAGGCTTCCGGAGCGGGGTCGAAAAAGCTGCCTGGGGGCGTGGACATCGTTTCGATGCTCGACGCCCTCCAGTCTCTCGCAGCATCTCTGAATTCGGCGGTTAACCAACTCAAAGTCATTCTCCCGTTTACTTCCGCTCATGAGTAGCACCCCTACGAGTCGGGGCTTGAAAATAATGTCTTGGAACGCGCATGGGCTAAGGGAGAAGAGGGGCGAGATATCCGAGGCACTCGTCAGATATGAGGTCGATGTCCTCCTCCTCGGGGAAACTTGGTTGAGGTCCTCCGACAGCTTCTTTGTTAGGAACTATCGGGTTTATCGTTCCGATAGGTTGGGAGGTGGCGGTGGCGGTACTGCAATAGCGGTCCGCCACACCCTACGCCACAATCTTATTCCGCCCGTCGCTCTGCGTTCTCTTGAGGCGACGGCCGTTCTTTTGGAACTGACTGGCTTGACCATCAAAGTCGTCAGTGTCTATGCTCCGCCCTCCAGGGTGTTTTGTTCCGACGATTATCGGGCTCTTTTTGAGTCCCCATTTCCGGTCGTGGTTGCGGGGGACCTCAACGCCAAGTATACTAGCTGGGGTTGCAGGTCCTCCAATATGTTCGGCAAGCAGCTCCTTGAGCTGATTGAGTCTGATAACTTGGTAATCCATCCGCCGGACGGCCCCACCTACTTCCGTGGTGGCGCACGGCCGGATATGCTGGACTATGCCCTGAGCAAGTCGTTGGCTTGCTCACTCCATGTGGAGAGCATCTCAGATCTTTCGTCGGATCACAACCCCATTCTTTTCGATGTGGGGGCGGAGCCTATCCTGAATGAGTCGTCCCTCAGGAGGACCGTTGACTGGGCACGTTTTGCTGTCGGTGTTGCCGACGCTGAGGAATTATCCTTTTCATCCCCGCACACCACTCGGGGGTTGGACATGGCCGCTCAATCTCTGTCTGACGTTATCACGTCCTCCATCGAGAACTCTTCCTCCTATCGCCCTCCAACTGGGGAGCGATGGTTGCCTCAGGAGATAAGAGACTTAATACGTGATAAGCGCGTTGCTGTAAAACGCGCCAGAACGACCCTTTATCCTGCCCACAAGGCTCTGGCCAATTTGTTCATCAAAAGGGTTAAGAATGAGATCGCTCGATTTAACAATGAGCAGTGGCAATCCCGCCTGGCCTCGCTTTCGGCAGGCGACAAATCCCTGTGGAAGATCACGAAGTATCTTGGGCGCGGCAGAGCGCGACATGCAGCTTCCCACTTACATGGTGCCCATGGAGTGGTGGCGGACGACGCTGGGGTGTCGGAGGCGCATGCCGATTACCTCGAGAGTATATGTGGCAGCGCTCCGGAGGTCGACTCCTCTGACGAGGAGGACGCCGACGTAGTTGCAACTGTCGCCACGGTTGTGTCGGGTGGGGGCATGTCATCTTTGTCCCCCACTAATGTTGGCGAGGTGTCGGCAATTGTTAAAAGTCTCTCCGATGTCAAGGCTCCGGGGTCCGACGGCATTACCAACCGTGCCCTGAAGCGGTTGCCCCCCTGCGCCGTTGCGGCGCTGGTTAAAATCATCAACGCCATACTCGCCCTGTCTTATTTCCCGACCATCTGGAAACACGCCTACCGTCGTAGCCATTCCGAAACCCGGGAAAGATCCACTCTTCCCCCAAAACTATCGACCCATAAGTCTTCTCTCCTCTCTTTCTAAGGTGGCAGAGGCCATCATATTGTCGCGTTTACGCGATGAGATGAGCGTAATAAATCCCCTCCCTGACGAGCAGTTCGGCTTCAGGGCGGGTCTTTCGACCGACTTTCAGTTGCTCCGTTTGACCGAAGCCGTCAGGGATGGCTTCGAGAGGAGAGAGACCACGGTGGCAGTCTTTTTAGATTTTGCCAGGGCTTTCGATTCGGTCTGGCACGACGGGGTGTTGCACAAGATGGCGAGGATTGGCATCAGCCCCAGCATGGTCGGATTGATTAAATCCTACCTGAGCGGGCGCACCCTCTCTGTTAGGGTTGGGTCTACACTTTCATCGGCCCGCCCGATTGGGGCTGGGGTACCGCAGGGCTCCCTGTTGGGCCCCGAATTATTTATCATATTTACCAGCGACATTCCAAGACACCCCGCTGTGGAGTTGGCCATTTATGCTGACGACACTGCAGTTTACGCCACATGTAAGAACGAGAACATGCTCATCCGTCGGGTGCAGTCTGCACTCGACGCTATCATCGAATGGGCCCAAGTTTGGAAGCTGAAAATTAATGCCGATAAGACGGTGGCCGTCCGCTTCACGCGGCGGCGAACTATTCCTGCGGACAGGATCGAAGTCGACGGTGTCGTTATACCGTGGGCTGACAATGTGAGGTACCTGGGGCTCGTCCTCGATCGCGGGCTGACATTCCATCAACATGTCAAAGAGGTTAAGGGTCGGTTTCAGGCTGCAAAGATTAAACTTATGCCACTGCTAGCGAGGCGCAGCAGTCTTGATCTTAGATCCAAGTTACTGTTGTATACTGCATGCCTGAGGCCGATCCTGACATACGGGGCGCTCGTCCTCTGCACCATGGCCAAGTCACATCTCACCACCATGGAGGTCCTACAGAACCGCATGCTTCGTCTTATTGCGGGGGCCCCATGGATGGTGAGGAACCAACAGCTTCGTGACGATCTTCACATTCCATCGTTGAAGGACCAGCTCTTGGAGCTGGCTGCCCGGTCATGGCTGAGGGCGGGCGAATCTTCCAACCCCCTCCTCGCCCGTGTCGTTGAGCCCCAGGACAAACCTCCCCCAAAAGTTCTTGTTCGTCGCATTCGTGACTGTGTCGACCTGTCCGCAGAGCGGGCTGCTGGGTCGAAGAAAATAGTAAACAGGGCACGCTGAGGCCTGTGCCTTAACTTATCGAGTCCCACAACCCAATAATAATCTACCCGGCATAATATCGCTCATGCCGCTCATAACATGATTAAAGTGCACTATAGGCGGAATAGCCTGCACTAGAGGGGATATGGAGACCTATATATGGAAGCTAAGGACATTTCAGTGGAATTGCGTGAACTTGAGGTTGATGTGAAAAACGTTGAAAAGTTCAAAAACACTAGGCATCCGATTTTTCTAATAACAGTGCCGAAATCGTGCTCAATTAATGAACTTACCAAAAAAAGCCCGTTATTCTACAGAGGACGCCGAGTCTACTATGAGCCTCATGTCTCTACGCGTGAACTAATACATGTAAGAAATTGCCAGTCGTGGGGTCATGCGACAGCAAACTGCCTTTTTCAACGTCTAGTTCGCTGCGTTAAATGTGCAGGGGAACACAGATCCTACGAATGCAAGAAGGACCGCAGCGCGAGCCGGCAGTTTGTTGCAACTGTAAAGGCGATCATCCAGCGTCAAGCACCGAATGTCCCCACTACGAAGCTGCCGTGGAGGCAAAACATCGCAGAAATGCTCGATCTACCGTAACAGCAGCCGCGGGACAAGGCGCGCTTCAAACCTGCGCCAGCGCCGACAACAACGCCTGGACGGACCGCAAGCAGTTTCCGCCGCTACCCGCGCGAGGGCGGGCCTCGCGACGAACCTGGGCCCTCATTGGACACCGCAGTCGAGCCGCTGCACCAATCCGGGAGACTCGCGATACGTCTCGCGGAATCCTCGCGGAAGAGAGGGGCCACAAACTCGCGGGGCGGAGACTCGCGGCCCTGAAGCGTCCTCATCTGCGTGCCTAGTTCCCAACTGCCAAACCAATCGCAGGATTCGAGACGTCGGATCGCGACCGTCGCGCTGCTTGTACTCATTACTACTCATTGACTTATTAGACACCCACGACTGTTTTACTCACTGACTGACTCGACTCATTACTGACTGTCATTGACTCATTCTGATTCATACGCCGCTCTAGACGTACGCATTCGACTTCCGGTAACCGTCAGTGTATTTTACGACTGCTATTGATTGATAGTGTTTTATAGTGCGATGTTCACTCTCACCTAACGTGTAGCGTTTTGCTATTTAGCGGCTGAGTCGCCGGTGCCGGTGAAACGTCGGGATAGGTGAGTTTATTTAATTTGTGATACTTTTTACTGTGAATTGATTATATTTTGAAAATTAGTGTTGTCATTTTGAGTGCTATATCCTTTTGTGTGATTTTTAGTGTTGATATTTTTATATTTACATGTTATATTTGTCTATTTTTAATGTCTGAGTGCCATTTACATTTAAGTGGTGTATAGTTAGTGTTAATTTTATTTTGACCCAGACCGGGGGTGCCACTTTACAGCCACCTCCCGGTCCCAGTTCTATTATTAGTGGTTAGCAGTTGATTACTGCGATATGTCTGTGACTAGAACCCCCCCCCAAGATCGGTTGGGCACCTTATGCGGATACACCGCTGCCTGACTCTCCAAGAGGGAGAGCTGCATCTGGCTCATCTATGAAAGTATGGACACGACCATTATCGACGAGAGGCGCCACAGCCCGATCTCTAAGGAGTCAGATATAACTATTCGACGAAATTATGAGCCAGTTGCGTAGATATTTTGAATTGCTAATGCAAAAACGGGGTTCAGGAGCTGGGGGAGCGAACGACCACCCCCGGGTGGGACCTCCCCTGCTGTTAGTGACTGCTCCGATTATTCGGACGCCTCCCTTTTCGTGGGGTGGCTGAGACGCTGAAACGTCCGGCCTCTTCCCCAATAAAAATAGTGACTGAGGTTATGGTGCATAGTAAACCTGGACAAACCAGCCGTAAGTTAACTTTTGAGGACACGCCCTCCTCGAAAAGAAGGAGGGGCCTAAAGACTAAGACTGCCGCACCCGAGTCGGTGCCGGCAGCGCGGAAAATGACCGATGAAGCACCTAATCTGGATCGGATCGACGTTGTGCGCTCCCAGAGTGGTGACCCCGCGCGGATGCGAGGTTGAAGGTTGGTCCTCGTCGACCAACGGGCCCCAAATCAGATTTAACCACCAAGAAAAACGATATACCTCCGATTGTGCTTAGAGATAAAAGCCAGTGGACTACCATTAGTAAAATTTTAAAGAACAGGGCATATGGTTATGCGAAAGCACAGAACATTACCGACGGCATTAGAATATACCCCATAACGGAATCTGACTTCAGAGGTACTACTAAGATCCTGAATGAAATGAATGTACCATACCACACCTACCAACTGCCCTCTGAGAAGTTATTGGGGTGGTGCTCAGGGTATTCCTGCAGAGGTTAACTTAGACGATCTTAAGGCCGATCTGGAAAATAGGGTTTCACGCCTTCTAAACATCGTACGCATGAGGCGTATTAGGGACAAAAACCCCATGCCAATGGTGATAGTGAAAGTGCCACGAGAACAAACACCGAATTTACAATTTTAGAGGAGTCCTCGACGGCCTAGAGGTCTCCGTGGAGGCCCTTAGAGCCCGGCCAGGGGTTGGACAGTGTTTTAGGTGCCAGCGGTTCGGCCATGCGCAGACGCGCTGTACGGCCGAACCGCGCTGTGTCAGATGTGGGGCCCCCATAGGGCCGGAGATTGCCCTAGACCCAAGGGGAGCGACCCCACTTGTGCGAATTGTGGAGAGAGTCATCCAGCGAATTACAAGGGGTGCACCCGATATCCTAAGGGCCGGCCTATTGTCGTCCGACCGGAGGTGCGGCCTAGCAGCCCCAAAGATAAGCCTGCGACTTATGCTCGCGCCGTGGCTGGAACTGAAGGAGAGGGGAGCCGCCAGCGTGTGGACGGCGAGGCGAGGAGAGACCCCCCCACTAAGTCAACTAATAGAGGGGGTGCGAGTGTATCAACACCCCGATCGGCCGGAAACGCTCCAACACCGAGAAGAGCGAACGCCGGAAGAGCGAGGCCAAACAAAACCCCTAAAAAAACCAAGGGAACGACCGACACTACTAGCGCGGGGGGATCCGATGTGGTCTCCCTCTTGGATTCCCTACAAAAGTTATCTTATTCCATCAATGAGGTTGTGGACAAACTTAAAGCGATATTCCCGGTAGCAACCGCCCATGGACAGTCGAATTAACGTGGAAGGCCCTAAAGTCATGGCTTGGAATGCTTGTGGCATCAAAGATAAGCGACTAGAGCTGATTGAGGCGACGGAGAGGTACTCGGTAGACGTACTGTTAGTCAGTGAAACCTGGCTAAAACCGGGAGATAGATTCAAGTTGCCAGGATACTCCGTATATCGCTCAGACAGAGTGCAGGGTGCCAGAGGTGGTACTGCCTTGGCAGTAAAGTCAGGAATTAGACACAGTTTTCTGCCCCTCCCGCGGTTGGAACTGCTGGAGGCCACCGCGGTGTTAATTTTTACCCGTGATCATGGGACTTTAAAGATCGTGTCGGTGTACGCTCCCCCTCCGGGGGTTTGTCGCCGGGGACTACGTCTCCCTGATGGCGGACGGAGATGATCCGGTCTTGCTTGCCGGGGATTTAAATGCCAAGCATCCGCATTGGCACGCGAATTGTATTAATAGTTATGGTAAACATCTTCACCGGCTGCTCCAGGAGAGGGACTGGCAAGTACACTCTCCTGGGGAGCCGACCTTTTTAGAGTAGGCGCAAGACCGGACATCCTTGATATCGCCCTCACTAGGGATTTCCCTGTGGGGTGACCGTCTCGACCGTGGGGACCTGTCCTCGGACCATAATCCCATTTTTATGGAGTTGGGGGTGCGTGTACCGACCAATGTCCGGCCTCCGGCGGTTCACACCGATTGGAGGAGGTATGTTAGACTGCTGGAGCAGGAGTGCGGAGATTTTCCCGAGGTGCCTCCGTCGCCCACCCGTATCGAAGATAGCGTTCAGAGGATCACCGACGTCGTCCTTGATTGTCACAAGCGGGCATCCGCCCGCGGAGGAATGGTATGGTTGGAGGTGGCACTGCTGGTGGCTGCCGCCGGATATCAAAGACCTGATCGCACAAAAACGTCGAGCGATCAAGAAGGCTCGCAGAACGCTTGCCCGTTAGATAGAGCGGTGGCGAACAGCCTCATTAGAGTTGTTAGGGACAGGTTGATAGAGGCCCGTTCTCAGGCTTGGACAGAGAGATTGGCTTCATCTAGCCGCCGGTGATGGATCCCTTTGGCGATGAAGAAGGCCTTGGGACGTGGTGATCGGGGTGCCGCTGGGCCGGTCCATGGGCGGGGAGGTTTGGCCTACTCCGACTTGGACAAAGCGGAGGCCCATGCGAACTATTTGGAGGATGTATTTGACGGGGCTGGCGAAGCCGCCGATTCAGATGATGACAGAGAGGGGGAGGTGTCTGCTTTAGTGGCTGAGTTGCCCTTGATGCCGGGGGGGAGTCTGTTGCCGGTTTCTGATGATGAACTGAGGACTGTGCTCCGCAGATTGCGGAAAGGCAAGGCACCCGGCGAGGATGGTGTAACAAACGAAATGATAATGAGATTTCCGCCGGCGGCCGTGACCGCACTGCGGTTGATTATTAACGCCATACTGGAAGCGCAGCATTTCCCGAGGCCCTGGAGACGTGCCATCATAAGGACTTTCCCGAAGCCGGGTAAGGATCCGATTTTTCCACAAAATCATCGCCCCATCAGTCTCCTCTCCTGTCTGTCTAAAGTAGCGGAGGCGACGATCTTGTCTCGCCTCCAAGACACTGTCACCGAGCTTACATCTTGCCTCAGGAGCATTTGGGTTCCGTGCAGGTCTCTGCACGGAATTCCAGCTGCTAAGATTAACGGAATTTATTAGAAACTCTCTGGAGAGGAGGGAGACTGTTGGGGCTGTGTTTCTTGATATCTCTCGTGCCTTCGATACCGTTTGGCACGAGGGATTGCTCTTTAAATTGCTCCGGGCGGGGACTAATCCAGTGCTGGTTAGACTGATTGCCAGCTACTTACAGGGCCGGACATTCCGAGTGGGGGTGGGGGGTGAGAGATCCTTGGGACACCCCCAATTGGCGGGGGTTCCCAGGGCTCTTTATTGGCTCCCCTATTATTCAATGTTACGTGAGCGACGTCCCAAGGAGCCGGAACGTCGCTCGCAATATACGCCGACGATACCGCCGTCTTCTCCGGGTGCAGGAATGAGGCGGTCATGCTGAGGCGGTTGCAGCGGGCGGCTGATTCATTATGTGATTGGGCGGAAGAATGGCGCCTTAGTGTTAACGAAAATAAAACTGTTGCTGTGCGTTTTACAAAAAAAACCGGACCGCCCGCTGACAGCATGACCGTGCTCGGGCGGCGGCTGCCCTGGGGAGACGGCGTGAAATACCTGGGGGTCACCCTCGACCGGCGACTGACTTTTAAGGGCCATATCGATGAAATTAGAAACAAATATCTAAACGCTAAAAGATTAATTAATCCCCTAATTTGCAGGGGTAGTGGCTCGACTGGGGTCCAAAATCCTACTTTATAAAGCATTCTTAAGACCTCAGCTTTCCTACGGGCGCTGGCATGGATAACGATAGCTAAAAGCCACATGAAAACACTTGAGATTTTACAGAATCGTACGTTAGATCGATTGCCGGCGCCCCGTGGTTCGTGCGAAACGACCAGCTGTGTAGGGACCTCGGGGTCGAGCCGTTAAGGATTTTCTGGTGTGGATGGCGGTCGGTTCTTGGAACCGCGCCGAAGTTTCTGACAACGAATTAGTTAAGGCTGTAGTAACGCCACAAGACCGCCCTCCTCCCAGAGTGCGGGTTCGTCGCCTGGCCGAGGTGTTGGCCCCCGTGGAGTAACTGCGGGACGGCAATAATTTCCCGTAAAATGTCGCGTCAAAATTTTTCATATTTTAAATAAAATTACATACTTATGATTTTGAGCCGAATCGGTTTGCTTAAATCAAGTCGGGGCACATGATTCGTTTTGTCTTGAGATTAATACCATCGTTTACAGTGCCTTCATTTTAGAATCCGTCGCCTATGTGTTTGTGGTCGTCCCAACGATGTGTTCGGCGATTGTCGCCTTCTATGTTTGTTATCCGTTAAACGTCAGTGATGTCCATACACCAGTGTATCCAATGGCTTTGCCATTTATTGAAAACAAATTGTAAAATTTATGTTGTGGTGTCTGTGTGTGTCCTAAGGTAGGAAGATCAACTCATGTTGAAAAAAAAAAAAAAAAAAAAAAAAAAAAAAAACCATGACAACCATTACTATTGTACTAAAGAATAATGAAAGACCGTTATATATTGAACGAAAAAAAATGAGAAAAAAAAAAAAACAAACAATAAAAGAGAAAGACAAAATAAGCTACTAAATCTGGTTTCTCAAAAATAAAAAAAAAAAAAAAAATTATGAGAAAAAAAAAAAAAAAAAAAAAAAAAAAAAAAGAAGGTTAAAAAAAAAAAAATCAACAGCTACAAAAATATAAAAAAAAAAAAAAAAGAATTACATAAAGCGTACGAAGAACCCATCACGCTGGACCATGACAACTTAAAGTCAAAGACAGGAAACTTTTGTGATAATGACCGGGCCGAAGGAAGAGGCCGAAGAAGGACCTCAACCCGCAAGGAAAGAAGACAAGACAAAAGGCGCTGAGTTCTTGCCGGCTGCCCGTTCATACGCCCGCCAGCGCACGGGGATCAAGAGATGGGGTGGGATAGCCCAATCTCCCTACCCCACACCAAAACGTACCTGGCCGAGTGACCGCCATCGGCCGTATTTTACGACTAAGGGGTTAACAGTTCCCGGACTAACCCCAGGAAACCAGAGAAGACCATAGTTAGAGCTGCTGTACGGACCGAACCACCGACAGCTCGGAGAGCACACTGATGACGAAGAAGGCTCAGCAAAACATGTCCTCGGGACAAATTCACTGCCCACTGCCGCAGAGGGAATTGATGGTAACTTCATCACACTAGTTAGAATGCCCTACCCTTTAAAGCAATCGAACAAAATAATCATCTCAAGGCGTGATCGACTAGACCGAACTACACGTGAAAATCAAATCCTGTACCACGCTTCTCCAATACGCCAAAGTCATCAGTGAATCAATGACCAACAAATTCATTAACTGCTACATTTGCGAATGCGGACGCATATCTTGCCAAGATAGCCGAATTGACTTTGCGACGTTCGAACGTTGGGGTCGCAGATCATTCTCTCTCAACGAAACTCGCACTTCTTGCGCTCGGTACCAATTAAACATTCGAGGCTTCACCACGGGGCAGCCCTGAGGATCCGGGATTGTTAATGGGGGAGTCGCGATTCTTGTACGGTTATGTTACCCTACCGACGGGTACCCCTCAGAGGCTGCCGCCCCTGCAACACAGCGAAGCGTAGCCATTCAACTGCAGGATGAAACGATTCCTAGTCGCATTCTACAATAGTCCGGCGAGAGCGCTTACGCGTCAGGAGCTCTCCGCGCTGTTCTCGCTCGGACGACAAAAGTGGTTGTCGTGGGGGACCTAAATGCCCACGCATTCCGCGCTTGGAACTGTAACCGCTAATAACGTTAACGGCCAACACGTTACAAAACTTCGTGGACACGAACGATGGTTCTCATGCACACTCCTGATAGTCCACACGCAGTACCACATATGCCACCGCTGTCCAATACGCTGGATATCTTCTGTGACAGCGAACATTGCTGGCATCTCTGAGCATCATCGCCAGAGATATGCCCTCTGGCACCTCGCGTTACAGTTTCACCTTCATGTACCGCATACGAGACACTCCAGGAGTAACCACGACGACTATGGTAAAGCGGACTGCACCATTTCCGCAGTTGCTTAAATCCTCTCCCTATTATCGCCAACCTACCGGACACACGACATTGGATCAGACCGTTGCTGATGTGACGCGGTAATTCTGCAAGGTCCGCTAAGGAGTGCCGATACCACTTAAGCGAAACAAATCCGTTCCGCTACTGTGAGTTACCGGGATTGATCATAACAGCGCTAATAGGGGATCGCAACCGGCTGCGGAGGCAGTTTCAGCGCACGAGAGGATCCCAGATTCGAGACGAGGCGAACTGCTCTCGCGCGTTACTATCAGGCACCGGATCTCGTTACACCGCAATGAGAAATATAACGAGAGATTGCGAAAGCTTAAGCCTGGTGACGGATCACTCTGGAGATTAAATAAACACCTGAGGACGGAGCGACGCCCGATCGGACCTCTGAGGATGCGGATGGATCCGCCTTTTTCGCGGACCGAGACAGCCGAAGAGCTAGCCTCAGCCTTCGAAGGCTATCACAACACCCCCGACACCTCGCCCCAGACGGAATCCCAGGTGCGCGCCGCTATATACAAATTCTTTATGCAAAATCCCCCGTTTCCGGAACTATCGCATAAATATCTCACTACTCCTAAAGCACTACGCAAACTCATCCTTCGTGCATCGCCTCTAAAAGCGCCCGGGGTTGACGGCATCCAAAATCTACTCCTGCAACATCTCCCGCGGAAAACGATTGTGCAACTCGTTTACATCATGAATGCAGCTATTAAACTGCAACACTTTCCTACCCCTTGGAAGGTAGCCGTGGTGGTACCCGTACTTAAACCATCGAAAGACAATAAACAGGCTACCAGTTACCGCCCCATTTCTCTTCTCACCACCTTATCAAAGCTCCTGGAAAAAATCCTTTTTCAACATATAACAGACTTTCTTGAGAACAATAACGTCATCCCAACACATCAATTTGGTTTTCAGCGGGCGCACTCCACAAACCACCAAGTAGCCCGCGTCATTACTGACACAATTTCCGCGCTCAACAAGAAGCAACACACCGCCTTTGCCCTAATGGATATGGAAAAAGCGTTCGATAGGGTGTGGACCGACGGACTCCTATCCAAACTTATTCGATGCGAGTTGCCACCGCCGTTTATTCACATACTCCGCAGCTACCTCACTGGAAGGACATTTACGGTGAAAGTCAATGGTACCAAGTCGCGACAAGTTGGCGTTGCGGCGGGCGTCCCACAGGGATCCATTCTCGGCCCGACGCTATACAACATCTATACTGCGGATGTCCCGACCTTCCCGAATAGCACCATAGCAACATACGCGGACGACACCGCCATGTACGCCCACTCCACATCCCAGATCATTGCCCTTCAAAAAGTCCAAAATCACATACTCCGCCTACAGAATTACCTATCGCAATGGAAACTCACAGTCAATCCCTCCAAGTCCTCTGTCATAGTATTTACAAAAAGAAAAATCCTGTCCATATCCCACACATCCCCACCATACGTGCTACCCCGCTGAAAATGGATAATCCTATCCGGTACCTAGGGATAAAACTCGATAAGCGGCTGACCTTCAGACAGACCATCGATCACAACATCTCGCGAACTGCTGCGGCGTTAAGGAAACTGCGGTACCTCCTCTACCACAGGCAAGTCACCAGGACAACAAAATGTTAATTTTCAAAAGCATCCTCCGGCCCATCCCTCACTTACGGCAGCCTTGCTGGGTATAGCAGCGAAAAAGCACCGTAAACGACTGCAATCAATGCAGAACAAATGCTTGCGCATACTTTTGGGCGCGCCTCGACGCACCCGTATAGCTGACCTGCATCGCGAGGCGAATATCGAAGATGTGGACGCCTTCATCGCCAGAACTTCGGCAAATTTTACGCTGCCACCAGGACACATGACAATCCGCTCATATCTCGAATTACCACGCACCCCCCGGCAAGCACAGACACATCTTCGAGAATATTAACTGAGCGCGACCTATCTCCATCACCGCATTTGACGTCTCGACGACTGCTTCCCACCCACACCGGATCCGATGGAGTTTTTACAATTTTCCTCCAACAAACACTGTGACGCCCCCACGGCGCGCGCACCGCAGACGTCCCTCGCGAAGTGTAAGTGCCACAATTAAATTTTGAGTGCTGCATAGAGACATTAAGAGCAAACGAAGTTAATAACTATTTTAACAAACTTAAATTATAAATACGTCTTGTATAGGAGAATTTAATTACGCATTTGTATAAAAAACGAACCTGTTGTTTTGTTTTAACCTATGAAATCAATGAGAACTTTTCTTTCTTTCCTCGTCCGATCACTGAAGTCAAACAGTGTCGGCGCAGTTAGTACTTGGTGGGACCGCTAGGAACACCGCCGTGTTGTTGCCCTCAAACTTTTTTTTGTATTACCAATCTTTACCATCATTTTAAATATCCACACCTCTCGTCATTTCTCCACCATCCCTCTGTTATCATTTCTATAATTATATCTGTTTTCTTCTTCTTATTATTATTACGATTAGTATTTATTACTACTATTATTATTACTTTTGTTATTATTATGATTATTATAATAATTGTTGTTGTTGTATATCAATCGTATTTGTATGAACACTGATCCGATTTGCTTCAGTAAATGTCGAGGACGTTTGGCCCGTGGCCGTTCGAATCGACGAGTCCTGCGTCGAAGCCATAGGATAACGTGGCGTATCGTTATAATGAAAGCCATATTGCAAAACGGAATGTCACTGAAAACATGTTTTTAAGAAGAATGTTTTCCAATACTGGCATATGGTTGTCGCTTAAAGCTGGATACCTTTACGGCAGTAATAGTTGGTACCTCAGTATTGCACAATATAGCCACAAATGTGGGTCAAGAGGAAATCAATGAAGAAAAATTAAATCAAGAAATTTTAAATGGACAACTTCATGAGATTAATTATGACGCTGTTGATGATGTACCTGCTGCGACACAGGCATTACTAATTAATGATTATATCAACAATTTGTAATTCATTACTATATAGAAATTAACTTTTGAACATTTCTTTTTGTATTTGTTTTCTTTGGCTTTTGTATAAACGAAATATATTTTATTTACTCTAAATACATTATCACTTTGATTTTTTTAAAAGAAATATTGTGTAAGTAATTAACCACTTATTTATTAAATAAAAGGAACAAAATATATAAGGAAATGATGATAATAATAAAATAATTCTAACAAGTAATAGCAGAGGTCAAATAAAGTAGCAAAAATTGGAGCATTTGCAGAACAAACAAATAAAAGAATTGCATAGTGAAAAAAAAAACCTGCATTCACATATTAATTTCCATTTCTACTAAAAAAAATTATTTCAATATCTAATTCTGTAGCAATTTTCTTCAACTTAAATTCCAATAACTTTCAAATGCCGCTTAAAATCATCAGGATTTTCTAATGCTCGGTAATAGTCCGTTAACAAGCGGCAATAAAATATATGGAATATGTTTCGACAAACGACATTAATTTTAGTTTGAAATGTCGCACACTTTGAAATCGCCTAGGAGATAAAAAATGTAAAACAGTGTTTGACAGCAAATAAATTTGTAAAATATCATCCTTACGCATTCATTCTTATATTCGGTGTTATCAAGTAAAGTAAACAAAAAATCTTTAAATATTTTTAAAAACAACATCACTAACCGTCGCCGAACAATTTTAACAATATAGCTTGTACGGATTTACGACCCGTGAGTGTCGAGAACATACTATAAAGCCATTGTGCTCAACAGAATATTAATACCTCTTTCTAAATTCTGCATCCCTGATCTACCGTTTCGGTTGTCTATTAGTATCATATTTTATATTTATATAATCCAAAAAATCCTCTATATCTGCCATTGCATCCCATTAATTAATTAATAAATGACTAATGACATCCAAGATGACAACACGTATCAAATTTATATCAAGTATTTTTTCCTAAGGTATCCTTAAGGTACCTACGGAGCTACCTTAAGATTGTCCTTATGTAAGGTAACCTTAAGGAAAAAAATTGTATGTCAAGGAAAACCTTAGGGAAAAGTATACCTTAAGGAGCACTATGAATAGGGCAGTAAACAGTCCTTTATTATAACATTTTTCTACCTGTGATATATTTATTATACACATTTTAGATTCTATCTTTACATTTTATTTTTGATCGGCCCACCAAGATTTAATTGCGAGTTTTATTGTGATATTGTGACCTGGTGTGGGACCTTTACATCCCACCACCCGGTCCGTTTGACTGTTGTCAGATAATATTGCCGGCATTAAATTTTTTTTTTCTGACACGCAGACATTTTCAGTCGATCAGACGTAATTGGTGTTTGGTCTTTATTGAGCCTCCTCGTCCGTTAGTTGAAATCATGGCATGCCAAGGGCACCGCCGAAAACACGCGACACGAGCTCGCTCACGGCTCAAACTGAGCAAATAGGGGATACTCCTTTCCCTACCTCACTGTTCACGCGCGGAAATAACATCTCAACCCCGACGCAATTTAAGAAATCTGTCCTGTGATTACAAGTCCATGTCAGATGTTGATATTTTAACTCTTATACAAGATCTTCGAGGTATATTAGGCAGACGAAACCAGAAGGCGGCAAAGGAGTGGCAGAGCGCTTTCGCGCAGTCTAAGGCCACAATCACTCTCCGGTCCCTTTGCTTGGTAACTCTGACTCGTCCATTGCCTCCACTGCATCACGGCGGTCATTGTGGATATTCACCCACCTCCAACCCTTAGAAAAAGACGTGTTGATTCTCCAGCAGAAAATGAAACACTTCAGTCAAATTCTACCCTGACTGAATTCTCTAAGGTGAGACAAGGGACCGGCTCTTCTGTCCCCAATACTCCTAAAAGGAGAAAAGACAACAAAGCTAATAATAAAAATAAACAAAATCTTGATATTATCGAAGTCGTTGCCACTGCACCGCCTACTATGCGGGCCAAGGGTGGCACAGTTGGGGATCAGGTATCGCCTATTTCACGCCCCCGGGGTGTTTCTAAACCCCCTATCTCTAAACCCAAACCTCCATCTGTCGGCGAGGGTTTTCCTAAGATGTCTAGTACACCACCAATTGTTATGCGTGACAAGACGAGTTGGCCTAGGGCGCGCCAACTAATTGATCAGTCTGGGTAGAAATTCATCAAGGCCCAAAATATCACTGATGGAATTAGGTTGTACTCAAGTTCAGAATCAGACTACAGGGGTATAACCATTTTTTTCTATACTAATAATATTCCATATCATACCTATCAACTCCCCTCAGAAAAACTACTTAAGGTAGTTCTGAGGGGAGTCCCACAAGAACTCAGCGAGGAGGACGTAATGCTAGACTTGCAGAAACAGCGTCTGAACTCTGAGGGGGTTACGCGTATGCGTCGGTTTAACTGGCTCGATCGTGGTCTTACTTTCAGTCATCATTTTAAGGAGGTGAGGGATCGGTTTCAGGCTGCAAAGATCCAACTCATGCCATTGTTAGCCCGGCGGGGCAAGCTTGACTCCAGATCCAAGCTGTTGCTCTACACTGCATGCCTGAGGCCGATCCTGACATACGGGGCGGTCGCCCTTTGCACTATGGCCAAGACCTACTTCGCCACCATGGAGGTCTTACAGAATCGCATGTTGTGTCTTATCGTGGGGGCCCCATGGATGGTGAGAAATCAACAACTTCGGGACGATTTGAGGGTTCCCTCTCTGAGGGAACATATTATAAATTTGGTAAATATTGGTAAATTGAAAATTACAAAATTTCCGGTATTCGGTAAATGAGAAAATCTATACTAGAAATTCTTAATATAAAGAATATATTGCATAATTATAGATATAAAAGGTCTATAAGGACATTGAAAATAATAAAAAAAAAACAGGTAAGTGTAAGTACAATAACCACTTATTAATTTTATGGGGAGATGTTTTTGTTTAATTTTAATTTCAACTTTCTGAATTTGAGAGCGCTGTGATGCCCAGAATCGAGGATATAGAAAAGAAACTGACAAAAAATTTTTGATTAGAAACGTATAACCTCCATTCCACCGAGTTAGTCAGAAAGAGAAGGAATCAAAAAATTCTCAAAAAAAGCAAAAAAATGAAAAAAATCGTGTAGAAATTAAAAGAAAATAAGTCTCAAACGAGACGGACAACGAAAAGCAACGCAAAGAAAAGCAAGATTAAAGATCGTTTGTTGCTAGGACGGTAGGAAGCAATCATCCCACTTTTCCAACCTGCCTTTGTCAACAAGTACAATTTCAATTCTCCCATTTGATGTTTTTTTTGTATGAATTATCTCCCGAAAAAAGTTGAGTTAGCTATATGTGATTTGTGCTTTGAGATTTTAGATTTTTAAAAGTTTAAAATCGTTTTTCTTAAAGAGTAAGTAAATCATGTTTTTCAATCTCATTTTTTAATATTTAAAAATAATAACAATATATAAGAACAGCATTTCACCTATTTAAATTAATAGCAATTTTGAATACACCACATTATGAGCGAACATTAATGCAATATTGTTGTAAAATAACATTAAAATTTGAACCTTAAATATTTTTTACTTCTAACAACTGTTTAAAATATAAATACAATATTTATTACAAAATTCTAATATTATGCCTAAGATTGTGCAAAATATGTATTATTCTAGCCTAACTTCTAACCCTTATTTCTGGAAAATACCCATTAATGTCACACATGAAAAAAAAATACCGGTAAACCGGTATTTTCATTTTTTCGTTTAACCGAATCACGAGGTTAATTGAAAAAATCGTAAATTACAATACTAAGGAGACCATAATAACTATAAAGCTCTGTGCTTTCCTCAGCTGGAGGCAAATAAGAAGGCTGATTAATCAACATTCAGCCTCCAGGTTTGATCTGTCATGTCGTCACCCGGTTCATCTCATCACTTGGTGGATAACGTCATGGCCGATATCCACAGCCCACCTGACAGAATAAAAGACGCGCCACGTCACCTGCGACCTCCAGCCTATAAGGCACGAGGTTTCTAAAAATCAATCGAAAAACACGCTTCAAAAGTCAAAGAGGGGATTTTTCCTGAGACCGGTTCCGGGTACCACGAAAAGAAGAAAAACATTTTGGCAAAGCGCAGACTGCAAAAACATCGATCAGATGCTATCGAAACCGTCGAGTCGCAACCATCAGTTGGCCGAAATGTGGTAAGGGAAGATGGGGTGAAAAAGCCCACCGCGTTCAACATTCTGGTGCCCCTGCACCCAAGTTGAGACCTATCAGGAAAGGATAATAAAACATCGATACCAGAATATCCACAATCCCACCCACTGGGGTGAATAGTATCCCCCAAATAATGTTGAGGGACAAGTCAAATCGCACAAATACTGCGACTGATTAGCCTTCGTGCCATAAATTTACGAAGGCACAAAATACAACCGACGGTATTCGTCAGCATCCCTCTACTGAGGCAGACTAGAGGGGCATAACCAAAGCTTTCTCTATGGACCACACCTACCAATTGTCCGCGGAAAAATTACTTAAAGTCGTGCTTAGGGGTGTCCCAGTGGAGCTGTCTGAAAATGTTGTCATGGAGGGCCTACAACAACAAGGTGTGGATCCTACGGTCGTGGTCCGTATGCGGAGGCATTTTTGAAAACATTCTATGCCCATGGTCATAGTTCAGATTACCCATGACTAAAAGAAAATTTATGAACCTACAAAAATATTCGGCATAGACGTCACTGTCGAACCCTTAAAATCTAGACCTGAAACTGGGCAATGCTTCCGCTGTTTAAGATATTGCCACGGCTAGAGTAGATGCACCGCTCCCGAGAAGTGCGTTAGATGCGGTCCCGATCACCGGCCCATAAATCTATGTACAAAACCAAAAGACGTTTCACCCAAGTGTGCAAATTGCGACGACGATCACCTGACTAATTATAGAGGGTGTGCCAAATTCCTTAACCTTTAACTACGGGCTACAGTGTACACAGTACCCACACTTGTTTAATTAGTCGATATTTCTTAAAAATACTTTCTGCGCTTGCGCCGCTCGACGTAACCTATCAGTATAGTAGCAACCAGAATCTAGAACAGTCGCAAGTTGATTGCTATTCGAATAGTTGAAGTCAGTAATAAAATATAGAAGGTAGTTCCCCGAACGGTGACTTCAAGTACACCACGCCAATAGTTAGTAAGTAAATTCAATTAGTGTTAACTTTCTATTTACTTACAAAGAGATGTAATAAATAGCACATTTGTCCTTTTGTGAATAAACATAATGTTATTTTTGAATGAAAATAAACAGGAAATATTTTTGCAGGGATTCTGTACCTATTAGAAACCCTAAACGTCTCACACAAAATGAACTTAAAGTGTGGCTGGCGTTATTCGAAGAGGAATCTAGGAAGAAATTCGGGAGAGGTGGATACGTTCATCAGAAAGAAGAAAATTATAGAAGAAATGATCGTGACACTATTCGGAAATGGAAATAGCGATAACGCATTTACGCGGTTCAGCCGAAGAGAGCATAGTGATTGTAGTTCAAAATCAGAAGCGGTAAGACAATACTCATTGTAAGATAAAATATAAAAGTGGTATAAAAACCAGTGTTAGTAAACTCAGCAAAACTTCGAGTAAAATATTGTAAAAAATTCTTCCTGCGCCTAGGCAGTGTGCAAGAGTTTACCAACGAAAGAATGCATTCGAAATTTTTTTTAGGAGGACATCATTGAAATATAGTTGGTGTACAACTTCAAATTGCAAGATGCGAATCAAATATGCCGGCCCCACACGGGCTAAAACACAACCAAAACAGAATTTATGGCATTTATGGCTTATTACACTTGCAGGAACTAAGAACAAAAATCACACACATTTTCTGGAATTGTGGACTCAGATGAACAGGCTCAGAAAGATATAGAGCGTGCATAAGTTACGATCGGTTTTTTTTTTTTGCTGCTGCTGTAAGATTTGACGACAAAAATAGTACCTTTCAGAGGTAGATGCAGCTTTCTGCAATATATCCTAGTAAGTCCTGTAAAATAGGTATAAAAAATATTTGTACTATGTGTCCCGACATTTTAGTTACAAATTTAGACGGTTATGTCGGTATTCAGCCGCAAGGATCGTACAACCAATCAAATAAACACCTGACATTGTCTCGTTTACTGCAGAACTGAAAAGCAGAACCCAAACTTGACTGTGACAATTGGTACAAAGTCTATCCATTGGCCAATGATCATTTAAAAATAAAATACATGGTTGCACACTAAAGAAAATAAAACGGAGCTTCCATTGGAGTTTAACCTCATAAAAAAGAGAATTGGATCGTTCTTTGGATTTCCAAAGGATGTACACTGTTGAAAATTTTAAACACTTTTTTTGACTATTATAGTAGGAGAGGTCCACAACTGTTTTGGTGTTTTTGTCGAGAACTATAGAAGTTTAAATTGAACAGAACAAAGAATAGTCAAGTATTGGCCTATTGCTAAGGGGGTTATTTTGTCCAACTAACACGTGGAATTATGATATACTTCTTGTCACATTTATTTGCATTTAGAACTAGACAAATTACTAGCTGTTACTAAATGCAATGCATCTATTTGGATGTTTAAACACGTTTTCTAAACCACAACGTCTTTTTAATATGCAACTCCTATTTCTTAGTGGCTATACATATTCTCTCTTTAAGAGTGTCCTCAATTATAAATATACAGGAACCACTCATTCCAAGTTTTGGTTTCAACTAAACGTACTAATTTTAAAATGATTTTTTGAGAACCATTATAAATTAAGTGAATGTTTATGCTATTTGAATTCAAATCTGAAAGCTAATTACGTAAATAAGTTGTTCCATACATCTTTAAGATGTTGAATTTTTTATGTGCCCACTGGGAATTAACATTTAATAACACAAGGTTACACTTTGCAGGTCAGTCACATTTGTGGTTGTGTTTGGATATGTTATACGCAGAAACAAACTCGAAAACAAATAAAGATACACGTGCAATGCAGGTGGTGGCGTAATATGCAATACTGTATTAGATTAGGTGGGGTTTCTATATTTCATCCGAGGGAAAAATTCTGATTGTTGATGCTTTCTGATGTCTAAGAAAATAATAAATCCTCATATCTGAACAAAGAATTCACACCAATTCTAGTATCTTCTGTTCTATAGCACTAATACATGTCGTTCAATTCTCCTGGCAAAGTTCTGTTACAAAATCAAATTCAAATATTTGACAGCGCAAAATTAACGCACCACGTAATATTTAACAGTGTACTATATGTGTCGTATGTCTAAAAAAAAAAGCAGTGGACCTTGTTATCAACCATGCATAATAATCCTGCAGTAGATCCCGAAACAAGAAAATCCAAATTAATTTGGGCATTATAATTGTCACAAAGGGGGATCGACACAAGTAGTAAAATGTGCGGATACGTATTCGTTGTCAGAAGAACACAAAGGTGGCCGATTGGTTATTATTCTTTCCGAGCTCATAATACATTAGCAGAATTAACAGCCAAACCCGTGCAATGTCTGCAAACATAAACAATCCTCAAAATCACAGAAAGGATTTTCTAAAAATTATCTATGATGATACCCCACATCTTTTCAGAAAGGGCTGCATACAAAACTTTCCCTTAGATGTGAAACTGTTCTTGAACAGCATACAAGAAAGCCTGTTGCTAATAGAGCTATAAAGAAGAAGAAGAACCATCAGCAAAAATTCGAGGCAGGGCTATTGTTTGCGGAAGGGGCAAAAAATAGAGTTACCACAATTTGTGTCAACATGCACAGAATGGTCTGTAAAGAGCATTCCATTGTCATTTGTCCTGAGTGATTAACTCAAATATCGCAGGAAGAACGCGAAATGCGAATAAGCTTAAAGACAATTATGTTTTAATTACTTTTGTCCCTAGTTTAAGTTTCGAGTATTTTAATTAGCTTGATATGTAAACCAATTTTTTTATCCGAGAAAGTTAAATTGGGATTTTTTTTAAGTTGTTTTATTTTAAATTATGTAATCCGCCTTATTACTGTTAAATTACAATTATAGTGCATTATAATATTCAATGTTTTATTAGAAAAATTCTGGTTTCCGCAAGCTATTTTTGGCTGGCGTATAGGGAGCCGCGCCCGTAACTTATGGTTCAAGGTTAAGGGCGCCGGTAGTTGAAGGTAAGATAAAAGTAGTCCAGCAGGCCTGTCCAAATTCCTACGCATCGAAATCGGGCTCCTGAAATCAGAAGGGAAGTCACGTTCGAGACCCCTCAAATCCACCCCAAACGGGCTGGGACGGGGGGTGACCATTCAAGGGGAACCGCCCGGAAAATTTTGTTTCTGCCGGCGAAAGATCTGATCGCTCGACCTGGGGGGCCGCTGGATACTATGTTTCCATATGCTCGCACACCTCCCAGTGCTTTTAGCGGCCTGCTTTGAATTCGCGTGTTCCCAACTAAAGATCATCTCCCTCACGCCTTCCCATGGTAATAGTAACATCGTTGGACCGTGGAATTAAAGCCATGGTATGGAAGCGATTGTGTAAATACCAAGAGTAATGAGCTCTCTGAGCTCTGCAACGTTACGCAGTTATGTTTACTCTATGAGATTGGCTCAGACCTCCGAAAACAATTGTCTTCTGAACTATCGGATATATCGTTCTGATGAGTCGTCTGGGAGGGAGGGTACGGCTGTCGAAGCCACACCTATAAAACACTCCCTAGATGTCCTCATTCAGTCATTAAGTACTGGTAGTACTATACACCAATTGAAGGATGTATTGTTGTATAGATATAACCGTGCATGATTATAGATTATATCAGAGCATTGGGGCCAATTAAGTGATGTGTGAAGATACTTTGTGGAGTGCGTGATGAAGCAGGCGAGAAAGAGATTAAAGATAGCATTAAAAAATGACAATATCGAACGATGGAATTCCTTGGAATGTGATACAACATTGCCATGGAGGATGAGCAAGCGCTCTTACGGACATTCATATTTTGATTTATCCGGAACTATAACGACAGCTTGATGTAAACAAACTGTATTTTTAACCAACAAATTTTAAAATATATATAATCCATGTTTGTATATCTAGCAGATTGTTATTGGAAAGGAAATAGGCAAAGTTGTTCATTGGCGTGCGTCCCTAACAAAACTGCTGTATTTATTTATTTATAAATACAGTATTTCTAATGGTGTGAAATACTTGCAGATTATTGCCGACTGGAGACTGAAGTGTGCTGTGTGTATAACAA
This sequence comes from Protaetia brevitarsis, assembly GCA_004143645.1. Taxonomy (NCBI): domain Eukaryota; kingdom Metazoa; phylum Arthropoda; class Insecta; order Coleoptera; family Scarabaeidae; genus Protaetia; species Protaetia brevitarsis. The sequence continues at coordinate 1,644,141 of RXPK01000187.1, read as the reverse complement.
AGGACGTTCAATATTGGCAATGAGGTAGAGAAAATTGCAGCATCAATGCACCTCGTGAAAAAAGTATGGCAAAAATATTGCGCAAAATTAAGCGGACAACCACTGCACCCAGCTGTGCTGGCCAGAAAGTTACTAACTCTAGACAAATTACATTTCATTATGCATTTCGCGTATACAAATCCAAAAGAACGAGAAAGAAGCTCCATGTATCATAATTTTGATGACCACAACGAACTGCGATAGAATAAATAAATCATGGGAGAAGTCCTTGTTTCTGCAGTCTGGTTTAATATTTTATATGAAAACGTAAGGAAATTAATTAATAGGAGGCATAGTGTATACACATATAGGTACACAGAATTACTTTTGCTTTAGTTGCCCTGGGCCCTATCATGGCTAAAGTACATAAATTCATTCTACATGAGAGCAGCAACAAAGCAGAGACTTTTTTGTCAATTTTAGCAAAACTTAATAGGTGCAAGCGTTCAAATTTAATTCAAAGACGTTCCTTCGAGACACGAAGCTACTTATCGGTTAAAATACAATACCGGCAATACCAGTAATGTTTGTAGTATAAACTTTTAATGTTTACATTTCATGTTAAATTTTGTTAAAAATACCGTAAATACAGGATTACAGTCCACATATTTGCAATAAGCACACACAGCTATATAACAGTATGAGGTCGCAAGTAACAATATATATTAAGTATCTCAAGTAGGCACATTTAGTGTGTACAGTGACAAGCTAGCATTGATAGTGAGCGGACTTTAGTATCGAGTGTATCAAAGTGTTAATATGTCACAGCGATCCGGAGGCCCCGGGAATTACGATTTTGCTAAATCGACCGACCCTGGCGATGGAATGGACTACGATTCGGCTTTGGCGAATGAAAACGAACAACCGACACGGAAGTTAAATCTGGAGGAAGATAGTGAAAGACTCCGAGCTATTAGAGAGATGGTTCAGAAGAAATTTTCAAAGGAAAAACCGCAAATATCACGGGAGACAAGCGGTAGAGAGGATCGAACAAAAAGAAACGCGGAACTGCAAGAGACGAATAAGCTCATACAGGAGCTAATCACACAAGCAAAGAAGGCTAAAGACGAGCTGGCAAATCACGGTTCCTTCTAGAAGAAGATGAAGATGACGGAGATTTTATGGAGAAGAAGAGGAGGAAGAAGGAGACGATACAAAGCAGTCTGGAATAGCCAAGAAAGGCAACACAAATCAGCAGCAAGGCCGAAAAGATTCAACGAGTGTACAAAGTAGTAATCCAAAGAATAAGGCGAACGTAACTCATACGGAAAATGTTCATACACGTCGACAAGCGAATGCGAGGACATATATATACACAGGATTGAGCGCTCACTGAGACGCCAACGGAAGACCCATGGACGGTCAAGAACAAGAACAAGAGGAAATAGCTCAGACCAACCCAAGCGTGAACCAAGACCCCCTCGATTGTGATCAGGGAAGAAGGAAGTTGGAACTGATAAGAAAAAGAGGCTATGGCAAACAATATAAATATTATTACTGCAGAAATACCCGAGAAGGCATCAAAATCTTTACGGAAACGTCGACAGGCTTTAGAAGGACAGGAAAATGTTGGAAGGAAAGGGAATCAATTCCATACCTACATGTTGAGAGAAGAAAAGCCGCTAAAAATTGTAGTAAGAGGGTGCCGAAAGAATTCGATCCAAATGACATAATGAACGAATTAAAGGGCGTGGCTTCCCGGTGCTGAAGGCACAAGAATGAAAAGATTTAAGGAGGACCTTCCAATGGTATTGTAGATGCAGAAAAGAGCGCAGAGGGGAAAAGCTTATTCGACCTCAGAAATGTCTCAGGAAATGGCGGTCAGAGCGAACCCAAACGGAAGTCGACAGGCAGCACACAATGCTTTAGATGCAATTATTTGGACACGTGTAGTACCGTTGCACAGCGGCGTACAAATGTGTGCGCTGTGCGGGAGATCACCCCTCATTTGAATATCCGATGAAAAGAAAAAATGGTACTCCAAAATGTGCTAACTGCGACGGCGATCACCACGCCCCGCTTCAGAGTGTCCAGCCCACCGATCAAATATCGGCGGAAGGGGAGGAGAAAAGAGGGAGAGGGTCGAAGGTTCTGCAAGGAAAGAGGGAACGTCATATGCACAAGTGGCAGGGAAAAAAGAGAATAGTGTAAACCGGAAAGAAATAAAGAAGATTTTAAGAAGCTAGCTGATGAGCTTGAGTCCTTAATGCCACTACTTAGGAAACTAACGTCAAAGTCCCAAAACGTTAGGCAAGATGGTGTGAGGGTGGCAACCTGGAACGCTAATGGGTTGAGGGAAAAGAAGGAAGAACTAGCTATTTTCCTGCAGGAGGAGGAAATAGCAGTCATATGTATCCAGGAAACATGGCACCCCCAAGAGCGGATTAGGGCTATCGGTAGAGGGATAGATAGATAAAGGGCAGTTGAGCACCTTTGAACACCCTATTTCATAATACGCAATAGGGGAGCAGCGGATACACTCTCATAGCCACTGTGGCTGAAAAGTGTGAAGCACAGGGAGGAAAAAAAAAAAAGTATATGCGGACGGAGATCAGCGATGATATACTTCTTGTTATAATTTTCCATAATACTTAGATTGTAAGCCCTTGAAGGCAGGAAAATCTATACATATACTATCACTATATACATGTATACAGCACTGTAACATATTTAATGAATTTAATAAACGTCTTAAATCTCAATCTCATTCTCTCTCGTCCGATCAGTTCTCGTCCGATCTCGGAAGAGAGAAGACGTGTTTGTGCGAGCTCCGATATAGTGTTATTACTTACGTTCTGTGCACGTACCGCATTCGAAACGCGTTTGGTGTAGTGAATTCAGCGTTTTGTGTTCCTACCCGTTCGTTGTGTTCTGTAAACCCTGTCTGCCGTAGCGTTCGTACTGCAAGCAGGCGGCCCTTCCCCCCTTCCCCCCGGGACTCTATGAGCCAAACTTCATCTCCCTTGTGCTTGTGTGTGTTATGTCCAGTGTCAAGGATATAACTCGCGATCGCACCAGAACTCTCTCGGACTCAGATGGCGAAGACTCGAATTCGAGTATTCTCAGCATTCAAACGCTAGTAACAAAAGCGCAGAAAACATTAGCGGAAGAAGACGCTAAAGGACGCTTCGAGGCCACAGTCACGGTCACCGATAACATGTCGGACGCAAATCAGATGACCTCAGAAACGCCCCGCGGGGATGCTAATACTGCAGCGGCAGATGAACCCATCACGGACAACAACGAAGAGGTTGATGAACACTTCGAACAACCGCGCAGATTTGCGAGACCCAAAAATCTCGTAGAATACCTAAATATTGCTACGCGCAATGCGTACGGTGTACTCCGGGAAGAGCACCTTGACCCGCAGCAGGAAGAGGAGGCTATGGACATCGCTCCCCCCCTAACGCAGCCGAGCCAGTCCAACCAGAAGAGTGACACACTGCCAACCGTCAGGAAGGATCAGCGGCCACCACCTCTCTGTTTCGCGTTGCGAGTGGATGAGCACTATTGGGAGTTCCGTGCGCGTCTCGATGCGATCTCCAAAGACTATTACCAACAGTTCACTGGCAATAAAACGTTGGTTTATTATAAATCCGTGAGCGCTTATAAACAGTTTATTGATACATATAAGGGAAAAATCCCCTTTTTCACATATACTCCACGCGCGGAGAAAACTTACGCTTATGTAATTAAAGGGCTACACAATGAAGTGCGGGCAGAAGACATTAAGTTAGAACTAGTTGAACTTGGCGTTCCGGTGCGGTCAGTGGAGAAATTTAAAAAGACACGGCATCCAATTTTTATGATAACAGTGACGAAAAACACTTCATTAAAAGACATTACCGTGAAGGCAAAGTATCTACAGCGCACGCGTGTGTATTTTGAGGCGCACATCAACAAAAAACTTGTAATTCAATGTAAGAAATGCCAGGACTGGGGGCATGCGACCTCTAACTGTTATTTGAACGTGGTGCGATGCGTCAAGTGCGCCAAGTCACATCGGTCGTACGAGTGTCCCGACGCGGCGAGTGAGGGGCCCGTAAAATGCTGCAACTGCGGGGGGGGGGGGCGCATCCGGCCTCTAGCACACAGTGTCCCACCTACACCCAAGTGCTGGAATCCCGCCAGAGGAGGCAGCAGCAACCCAAACAAGACGCCAAAAGGGACCGAGAACGCCTAGTGCCGGCGCCTCCACCAAAAGTCAACGCTTGGGCTAAGAGCGATCACCACGCCGCTTCGCAGAGTTGTCCAGCCCACCCGATCAATATTCGGCGGAAGAGGGAGGAAGAAAAGAGGGAGAGGGTCGAAAGGTCTGCAAGGGAAGAGGGAACGTCATATGCACAAGTAGCAGGGAAAAAAGAGAATAGTGTACCGGAAGAAATAGAGAAGTTTAAGAAGCTAGCTGATGAGCTTGAGTCCTTAATGCCACTACTTAGGAAACTAGTTAATGGATAATACGTCAAAGTCCCAAAACGTTAGGCAAGATGGTAGCCGGAAGAAGCAGGAAGAGGGCCATCCAAGGCCTAGAGGACCACCCCCAAGAGGGGATTAGGGCTATCGGTAGAGGGATAGCAAGTTGAGCACCTTTGAGCACCCTATTTCATAATACGCAATAGGGGAGCAGCGGATACACTCTCATAGCCACTGTGGCTGAAAAGTGTGAAACACAGGGAGGAAAAAAAAAAGATAGCACATTTAGTCGTCATGACGTATTTGCTACCTTAAAGATTTAAAGAAAGTAAAAATTACTAGTGGCTATTACATTCTAATTATGTGACCAAAATGGAGAACAAATATTAGGTTCCAATTACGTTATGGCGACGTAATCGTTACTTTTATGGGACGTAATAGTTACCTAGTCATAACGTGACGGATAGTAGCCGGTACGTAGCTGAAACGTGCCCAAAAAGTAATTTTTAAGTATTGCAATTCATTGATACTATTCCTTTTTCTTCTTTATACCTTTTTATAACATATTCACTCTAACTGTTGTTAGAATGAAAAATATAGTGGTCCATGTGTACCTATATAAAATAAATATATGTTACACCACTTATTGAATCGTAAATTTTGCATAAATGACGACATAAAATTAAAAACGCATACCATTTTACTGGTAAATATTAATGTAATAGCCCTTAAAAATACGCTCGCCTCAAATGCGATGAAGTTTTATTGATAAAAATGATAATTGTTAGCAACGCTTCTTTTAAATTCAGCATGTAGATCAAAAAATGTACCTTACTCTCTTCTTATTAACTAAAAATATGAACTGTAAAATTGAAAATTTCGATTTGGGTTGGCTTAGAAGCTTGTTTATTTTATATTTTGTTCCATGGCAATTGTATTGTAATGGCGCATCCATTTTGTTTCACTTGGCATTTTCGTCATCATGGGTCCCCTCGTCTTTTTCTAATGCCGGACCTGAGTCCCTAAGGCATTTTAGTCAGTAGTTATTGTGGCCGACGCGAAAGCCACAGGTAGAGTATTATAAAATTAAGTTCAGAAGCGGTCAGAGAGACCTTGTTAATACATAGGGAAGGACTCTACCGGGCCCCGCGCGGCCCACCACCTAACCCGACTCCATCAGCGGATGCGTCTAAGATGTCTCTAATCCTCCTGACCAGAACTCGAGGAGGAGGACGATCCTGGGGCTCGACCAGACAGGTCACCAACGGATTGGATGAGGCACCCGCCCGTAGCCAAGTCCGGGACGCGAGATCTAGTGAGTAATCCCGAAGGGAAGGGATCTTTAAATCGTCCCGGATCTGCTGGTTCCGCACCATCCAAGGTGCGCCCACTACCTGCCTCAACGTGATATTCTGGAGGATCTCAAGTTTTGTGTAGTGGGTCTTGGCCATGGTGCAAAGGGCGAGTGCCCATACGTGAGAATTGGTCTAAGCATGACAAATATAGGAGGAGCTTCGAGCCAAGGTCTAAGTGGCTGAACTTCGAAATAAGTGGCCTCAGACGAAGCTTCGCCCTCCGGAACCGATTGGTGACGCTGTCGACGTGATGTTTAAAGGTAAGTCCTTTATCGAGCACGAGCCCCAGGTATCCAACCTCGCTGGACCAGGGGATTACTTCTCCGCTGATGGAGATGCGGGAGTCAGGGACAGTCCGGCGTCGCGTAAAACGAACCGCCACAGTTTTGGCCGGATTAATTCTGAGTTTCCAGCGCTCTGCCCAGTTCTCAATTTCTTCGATGGCAGCCTGAACGCGCCTCATGAGTATGTTCTCATTTTTGCAGGTAGAATACACCGCCGTGTCGTCCGCATAAGCAGCAAAGTTGACAGCCGGATGTTTGGGCATGTCATGCATGTATATTAGAAAAAGCTCCGGGCCCAGTAGGGAGCCCTGTGGGACGCCCGTCAAGGCTGGTCTGCGGGCGGAGTGTGCCTCCCCAACGCGCACCGAAAATGTGCGACCGGACAGGTAAGATTGAATAGTCCTGGTCAGGCGAGGGTCAACCCCGATCCTGGTCATCTTTAAGATAATTCCCTCATGCCACACCGAGTCAAACGCCCTCTCGATGTCTAAAAAGACTGCCACGGTAGTCTCTCCCCTCTCAAATCCATCCCGAATGGCTTCCGTAATGCGAAACAGTTGGAGGTCCGTTGAAAGACCGGCGCGGAAACCAAACTGTTCATCGGGAAGGGGATTGATGTCAACAAGATTCTCCCTCAATCGGGAGAGGATGATAGATTCAACGATTTTCGAAAGAGAGGAGAGAAGACTAATCGGGCGATGGTTCTGGGGGAAGAGAGAATCCTTCCCCGGTTTAGGGATGGCGATGACCGTGGCATGTTTCCACAGAGATGGAAAATGATTGATGCTCAGGACGGAGTTGACAATCCTGACCAGGACACTGACCGCATTTGAGGGGAGGAACTTGAGAGCCCTGTTGGTAATCCCATCAGGGCCCGGAGCCTTGCCGATCTTAAGACCTTTTATGATGTTTACAATCTCGGCCGTTGAGGTGGTAAGAGGCAGAGACTGAGATGGACGACTGCGGGGCACCTGCATACTCGGAGGCGACTCGACTAAAGTGTCCTCATCCTCCTCATCTGAGGAGTCGGGATCTGGGAGGACACCACAAACGGACTCCAAGAAGTCCGCGTGCGCCTCAGCTTTTCCTTCGTCGTCTGTGACGATTCCCCCGGCTCCGTGCAATGCCGGGGTTTGGTTTCGCGACGAATTGCGAGAAAGGACCCTATTTAGACTCCACAGGGAACCGTCATGGACCGACAGAGATTTTAGATATTCCCTCCATCGCTCATTGCGGAAAAGGGATAATTCGTCCTTGACGCGTTAATGTACAATTAGCTATTGCCCTGTGGGCCGGCCACATGAGTGGTTCTGGCCTCTTGACTGCTATTCTCTTTTCCCGGATAAGTTGTTTAAGATGATTGGGAAGCCAGCGGTCCGACTGACGTGGGTGCAGAGTTGTGGCACCCTTTATTGCAGCTCCAACAAGGTTGGTAAAGGCCTCAGCGGCCAAATCAAGGTCCCGACAGCTCCTCGGGGTACTGGGGCAAGTCTCCTCGACAGAGGACAGTCCGATCAGAAACTCCCGCCAATCGACCGATCGCCGGAGAGACGAGGCGGCCCCCGCGGGTTCACCCGAACTCGAAGCTGGCGTTAAGACGACAGGCACAGAATACTCTCCACCGCGAGTGGGCAAGAGACGCCGTGACTAAGAGCGTAATCAAGTGTGTCCGGCCGTATCCCACCCCTAAAATAGGTGGGTCCATCCGGGAGATGTAAAAGAAGTTCTTCAGACTCGAGGAGTTCAAACAATCCCCTTCCGAACAGATTGGAGGACCTACAACCCCAGCTGGTGTGCTTGGCGTTGAGGTCCCCCGCTAATACGACCGGCACATCACCGCTCAAAAGAGCCTTGTAGTCGTCGGAACAAAACCCCCGAGTCGGGGGCGCGTACACAGAAATGATTTTATCTGCCTATTCCGCGAGAGATCGATCAGAACGCCGTCGCCTCCAGGGATCGGAGGGCAGGGAGAACAATTGGGATATGCTTAATGGGGTGGCGCACGGCGACAGCGGTGCCACCACCCCTCCCAACCAGTCTATCAGAACGATAGACCCGAAAGTTTGGCAACCTGAGTTTGTCGGACGGCCTCAGCCAGGTCTCACTGATCAGTAGGATGTCAACTGAGTACCGAGGGAGAGCCTCAGAGAGCTCGTTTATCTTGGACTTAACGCAATTTGCGTTCCAAGCCATGATCTTTAGACTGCGGCCGACGATGAAATTATCTGCCATGGAGGGGGGCAAGCGGGAGGATGACCTTAAGCTGGGACACTGCTGAATTTAGCGAGGCTGCTAAAGTCTGGAGGGCGTCGAGCATGGATACTATGTCCACGCCCCCAGGCAGCCGATTTGACCCCGCAGCAGAAAGAGAACTTTCAGGGCGGGTCCCCCGAGAGCGACCACCCCCCGCCACCACACCCCCAGGAACAGATTTGGGGGTTCGAGAGCCCGTAGGTGTAGATGAAGAACGGCTTCCCCCAGCCGCAGCCTGGGCGAACGAGACTCCCTTTTTTACCTCCGGAGCCGGGGCACCAGACGGAGCTGGCTTATCCAACCTGAGCTGGACTGCCCTAATTTTGGGAAACTTGGAACACCCTCGATAATTAGCAGGGTGATCACCGTCGCAGTTCGCGCACTTTGGTGGCACGTCTTTAGGTTTTTGACATTGGTTTAGAGCGGTGGTCGAGGCCGCATCTAACACACCTTTCAGGTGCAGTACACCTACTCTGGGCGTGGCCGAATCTCAAGCAGCGGAAGCACTGACCGATCTCAGGTTTTGATTTAAGTGGCTCGACCGTGACATCGATGCCGAACACTTCTGTCAACTCATAGACCTTCTTTTGATCTCTAGAAATTTGCACTATCACCATAGGCATCGGGTGTTTAGAAAAGTGCCTCCGCATACGGACCACGCCCGTAGGATCTAGGCCCTGCCGCCGCAGGTCCTCCAAAACAATTTCTTCCGATAACTCCACAGGGACACCCCTTAAAACGACTTTTAATAACTTTTCGGAAGGCAATTGATATGTATGGTATGGAAGCCCCTCAAGAGAAAAGACCTTGGTAATTCCTCTATAGTCCGCCTCCGAAGATGGATAGAGGCGGATGCCATCGACAATATTTTGTGCCTTCAGGAAGTTATGGCCCCGCAGGCCAATAAGTCGACGAGCTTCTGGCCACTTAGTTTTATCCCTCAACACAATGGGGGGGATATTTTTCGCCCCTAAGGGCGGAATCGAGGATGATTTGGCCTTTGCTTGACTGCCAGTTTTCTTCGAGGGGCTCAACGTGGGCTCAGAGGCACCAAAGATTGGTTTAGGGGGGGCTGAGTCGCCACCCACCCTACCACTGTGCGCTGCTAACGGTTGAGAAACCACCGTTTCAATTGCGTCCATATCCAATTTAGAAAGTCGACTTTTCGACAAAATGGTCTTTCTCCTCTTTCGGGTACCGGGAACCGGTCTCCGGAAAGAGGCCCTCCCTGACTGCGAGGGTTGATATTAACTTGGTCTTCCAAATGCTCGACATTAGTGTCAGAATTATTATTCGCAGGAGAGTTAGCCCGTCTCTTTACTCTGTCTGGTGGGGCGTGCACGTCTGCCATAACGGTGTCCACCAGTGAGGTGATGGACCCGGGTGAAGACATCGACAACTCCGACCCAGAGATCGAGTGACGTTTGTCTGCCATGTTTATCGCCTCGAGAGGAGGGGAATTTGGAACTTTATAGTTCCGACTTTTTAGGACCTTTTGTAACCCCGAGATTAAATTCAAGATCTCGTCAGTAGAGAAAGACTCCAAGTTCTCCAAGATGCTACTATTTTTGTTAATAGGAGTGGAAACCTCCACGTTAGATTGGGCTTTAGAGATCACAAAAGGAGTGTCAACCCGTCTAAAAATTATCAGAGCGCAGCAGATGGTTTGCGCTGTTTGTATCCGGTGGAGTCCGGAGCGTACTCATCTTAGATGAGCTGTGCAATTAAGAAATATTATTAAATATAAAAATTATAAAAATTGAGAGAATCTCAAACAGTACTGCACCAAGTTAGCAGTAAAATTAATAAAAAGACGACCACGCAGTCATGGACCGGGTAGTGGGGCAATAGAAACCCACTCCCGGCCGAACACAGGATTTAAAATATGCCAATAGGGGCTATGGTATGCAAAACAACATACAACAATCAATAAATTAAATTATAAATAGACAAAGACTTATAGCGCAGACAAACAACAAATAAATGTATATATAAATAACCACCTCGGTAGAACAAAAAAGTTACTGACCGGCGCGCGGGAAAATAACCGCGAGCCGGCAGATGTTCGTAAAATGCTTCACAAAGTCCCTCGATAACAAATTGTACAACAAAATTCGACCAAGTAAATGTAAAAGAGCAGCTGTGCCGAGAAAAACAGACTGATATAAAAACTTGTTTGTCAGAATTTATGTCGATATATTATTCGTGGACGTACAAATTGTATGAATTATTATTCTCTGACCGAGAATTGTCAATAAAAATAAAGTTCAGGGTATAGAAACCCTTGTCAAGAGGGAATTGTTCACAGAAGCAATAAAAGAAAAATTTCTTGCTCAGAAAGCGAAATGACGCTAATAATAGCGCGTGTCAAACGATTAATAATACCGAGAGGTATCAATATAGTAATAGAAATAGAAATATAGAGCTTATGGTCGTGTGGAAATTCGGACTTGATGAAAAATACGTCCGTACACGACCGAAGCGGACACAGCTCTGAGTCGAGTCGAGTCACTGACCGGCATTTTCGTTTTCGTATTCAAAGTAATATATACTGTTAGCGCTCGAAAATATTTTTTTCTCATCACGTAGAATATGTTCATACATGTCTAATAAATTCTTTGCCTATTTAGTTAGACGTTGTATTATTAGTATTAGACCTCAGTGCATTATTTGTTGCTGTTTGATAATGTTTTGGGTCACACATACCATTATTATTTCTGCACCTCTATAAATCTTCCGGCTAAGGGGTAAGATGTTAGCGAGCAATATTAGGTTTCATGAGATTATTTGTTTACATAAGGAAAAGAGGAAGAACGGCTCCGCTGTCGCAACAGTCACACAGTCTGACTGACGCGCCTGCGATAGATACCGTGAAAACAAAACAAATACGAGAAATTGAGTGGAGGTAAAAGAACGATACAATTTAAAATATTGTGTTTAATGACTTTAATTCTAACAATACTAAAAGTGTATAACTCTAAGTTATATTTATAGATGGTAGTATGTTAATACTTATCCTGTTATGGGTAAATATCACGTGACTCATTCCCTTTTAAATTCTACTTTCCAGTTGATATATGTTTGTTATATCAAGTAATGAAATTCACTTGAAGTAAAATATGGAACTTGAAAGTAACTAGTGCAACCAAATAGCTTTGAGACCCGAAAAATATGCGAACTAATTTGTCAATCTCTTTATTCCACTAAACTTACTATCAATCCCTTAAAATCCACCGTCTCAATACTTACCGAACAAACAAAACCGGTCCCTTATTCACGTACAATTAAATACCTCGGTATGCACATCGATAAGCATGTCACATTAAATCAATGACGGTCAGTAACGCCAACAAAACGATAGCCCTAACCAATATTTATCGTTTATTAATTACTTGCGTCGAGGACTCTCAAGAAGCGTCAAATTACTTCTCTATAAAGTGTAATACGACAGTCCTGCTCTATGGAGCGCCAATATGGGCGAACGCAGCCAACAGACAGATTAAAAGATTACAAGTGCAACAGAATAAATGCCTGCGGATCATTCTGGGAGCGGACATCATGACACCCGTACACCAGCTGCACATGGAAGCTGGAATTCCGCTAGTAACGAACTATGTCAGAGAGATTGTGACTAAATTTTATGAAAAGACTCGCACCGACACGAAATGCCGCTCATTACGAGATAATCGCCCACGCGGACAAATAGAGGAAGAGACATCCAACTCCCGTACCAGCACCTAGATACACCATAACACTGTCTGGGGTGGTGTTCGAGATTTGAAGAGAGTGATGGTGTGAAGAGGTGCATCGTTCGCGTTCGAGAAATAAAAAAACTGTATACTAAAGTTGCACAACGTCAGCGTTTCGAATATTCCGATATTTTGTTCCAGGTGCACCTTTCTGTAACCAGTTGAAAACCTTATGTGTGGTCTTTGGCGCATTTTTTGTTTCTGTCAAGTAATATGTCATGTATGTAATTGAGGTTATGGGTTATACGTTTTCTGTAGGCCATCTTCGATATCTTAGTTAAAAATAAGGTTTTTAAGTGTCCGTATATTTGTGCAAGTAAATATTAAACTTGATTTAAAAAGTGTAAGTGCTTGTACACATTCACTGTTACAGTTAGAAGGAAGCAATTCGTAGACGAGAATAATAAAGTTATCTACAAACAACAATACGGGTAAGCTAAATACTAGATACTTGTTTCGAAGTATTTTTGTTAATACGTTATTTTTCTGTATTCTTTTTAATACAATTCTATTTGTAGATGGTGAATAATGCAGATAGAATATACACCTGAATTACGGGAGATTTATGGATATCATGTATGTAACACTATTGAACAACAAATAAATTCCATTAATAATAATGGAAAATAGTAAAAGGACATGGACAAAAAATGCAATTCTCTGTCTAATAAACCTATATAAAAAGCATGGTAATGAATTCCAAAGTATTTCAATTAAAATGAAAGTGTATAACAAAATTATAGCAAAGGAAATGCAATTAGAAGGACACGCACATACACCAATACAAATGTAGGGATAATTTAAATATTTAAGATGAAGTTACATGCGAAAAGTTACAATATGAGTACTAAAAGTACTGTGCGGCTCAAGTCAACTTTGAATTTTTCAACGAAATGCATGAAATATATGCAGAGAAGCCAAACGTAAAACCAGTAGCTATAGCATCCTCTAAGTGGACATCAATTGATGGTAAGTTTGCAAATTTCAGTTAATGTATATATGTTATATATTGTAATTTTATATTGAGGTGTTAGTTCTGGTGAAGAACTATTACCAATGGTGATGGGGTACGACCAAGTACATCTACAGCAGAATTTCACCATGAAGAATCAAAGAAAGTGCGACTGAAAGACGTCACCAAGAAAGATTAAATATGCAACAACAAGCTTTAGGAACATTGGAAAATATATGAAACTATTGTTGGAAAAACTGTAATGTGTTTGTGTTTCATTTTTCATGGGAACATGTAAATAACTTTTTTATTTTTCAAAGCAATCATAAATTTTTTATCAGTTGTGTAGGCCTCGACAATGCACGTTTCTGTGATGAATAGTTTTTAATACAGTCAATTTCTGGCCAAACTGTGATAAAAATGAAAAGTATTTCCTTCAAGTCGTACAAGTGATTAAGATAGAGTAAAAATATTAAGAAAAGTTGTTGCAAATCATTCTAGAATCCGTAATACCAAATTTTAATTTATTCATGGCTAGATATTGACATTTTGAAAGTCTATTCAATCAGAAAAGGTGCGTTGCTGACGCCTACACAACTGATAAAACATTGTATGATTGCTTTGAAAATAAAAAAAGGTTTTAAGGTGTGAAGTGAAACCTACTGTGTATATATGTATTCCTATGCAATTAGCGTTTTTACTAGTTTATTTTGTAATAAATATTTGATAAAAACAAGTATTTTCCTTCCCCACATTTATTAATATATTCAACAATAAACTACTAATATTTGATATAATATTTTGCATTTACAGTACTAAATATATTAGAAAACCAATAGGAAAATAAAAGTGAAATAATAAACAAAAAACTTAGATTAAGCATGGATAAAATAATTCAATTATATTCTGCTTCAAGCAAATGCCTACATATGTTTTCTCTTATATACAACACCATTGTCATAATATATTCACCATCACCTCCTATATCAATACACCCTCTCACATGTGTTCTTCCATCTGCAATGTATTCTTTCTAATTGTGCTCATGCTGTTTAAATACAGCAGATTGTGAAGGAACACAGTCTGCTACACAGTTGCTGGTGTACAAGCTGGTTTTGTTTCATATTCCAGGTATTTAGTCTTCTGAACCGGCCCAAACACACAATGCAATGTTCATCTATGGTTTGCCGTTTTGTGAATGCCTTTGTTGAAATACTTTCTTAGCATTTACTAACGTTTCCTCTCTCTAGTATGGAGGTATGCACCACGAGAGGGTGGATAGGCTTTGTCTCCCAATATAAATTCATTATTTCAAAGTATCTGGCTTTTATTTTCTGTACCTATGATAAATAATCTTTTTAGTTACAATATTACACACTCCTTCAAAGCGAAATACTGTTAAATTAATATGTTTTGCAATCGATTATAATTGCTACAGCACACCTGTAACGTCAGGTGTTGCCAGGAGCCACAAAACTGAATAATAATTGTCTGTCTAGTCAATCACTGCTTCTTCCTAATACGCTTCTCTTTTTAATTCTAGCATTTAGTAACTGTAGAAGACAGTTATAGGTTCTCTGCTGTTGATTCGAAAATGGCTTTTGAAACTTCGTTTTTCTGTTATTTGGTGGTATACAATTTTTCTAATAATTACTAATTCGAATGGAGTTTTTCTTGTTCTTGTTTCTACTCTGCATACTAAATTATTTCATTGTCTAGACCTTTTAAATAATTGCCCAGCGTTTTAATACAACTGCCACAGAATTTTCTTTTTATGATTCGTTATCCATGATTATTACACGCAGTCAACCACTCTTTAATAACTAAAAAATAAACTTTTAGCTCATAACCTTACAATTTTATCAATATTTGGTAAAGCAACTAGAATTATTTTTCCACACACACTCTTTCTGTACCCAGAGAGTTCGAAAATTAGCACGAGGAGCGCATCACGTGGTAGACAAAATGAGAGTGCACACTACACACCACATATCTTATGTTCGAACGCACCCCTGGTGTTAAGCGAGCGCATCATAGAAAAGTCCGTTTTATGTTAGACGCAAACAAGGTGAGATATATAGGTAACAAAAAAGGATGCCTGTAGGAGCGAGATATGTATGTGCGATTGCCAGGATGCCCTTCCACTTTTGGTATAATAAAATGCAATGGTGGTAGGGGTGTATTCATAACTGTAGGTTAGTTCAGTTGCAGTCAGAAGGCGGTAGGTATTAATGCAAAATGGAGTATTATACAATCGAGGAGAAAGTTTTTATAGTTAAATTATATTATGCCGGGAATTCTGCGGCTGAGACACGGGACTTATTCACCGTGAAATTTCCTGATAGACCGATTCCCAGCGCGACTACCATAACACGAGCGGTAAAGGCATTCGAAAAAACCGGGGCGGTCGCTTCGACTAAAAATAAAAATGTTGTCCGCCCTAATGATACCGACGAATTAGAACTACAGATTTGTGCTTCAGTAGAACAAACACCTACATTGTCATCTCGACAAATCGCCGCTCCAATTTTGATATAAGTCATTGCAAAGTCTTGAAGATATTAAAAAAACACAAATATCGTTCTTTAAAAATATCAACGTCACAAGAAATTTTTCCAGATGATTATTACCGACGGATGCAGTTTTGTGAGATAGTTATAAATAAATGCAACGATGATCCCGATTTTTCAAAACAGGTATTATTTTCCGATGAATCGTCTTTTCACATTCACGGTCGACACAATGCCTCCATAGTGCGATACTGGTCAAGACAAAATTTACATTATAATATACCGACGCGTACTCAGTACCCTCAAAAAGGTTTGGGCAGGCATTCTCGACAATATGACTATCGGTCCCTTTTTTATTCCCGGTGTTTTAAACAGTACAAAGTACTTGAATTTATTAAGAAATGAAATTATTCCGCCGTTAGAGAGCACTTCAACATTAATAACATTTGGTATCAACAAGACGGTTGTCCCGCCCATAACAGCGCTAACGTTGTTAATTTTCTCAATACAACATTTCCTGATCGTTGGATAGGAACTCGTGGACCTATCAATTGGCCACCGCGTTCACCGGACTTGTCAGCAAACGATTTTTTCTTGTAGGGGTATTTAAAAAACACCATTTACGGTTATGGTGATGAACGACCAACGGATCTCGAACAATTAAAAACACGAATATTAGAAATATCTAGATCAATTACACCCAGCACTTTGCAAAAAGTACGAACTAACTTTTATGACCGTTTGGGATATTGTTTATATCAAGAAGGCGGTTTATTTAATTTAATTTCAGATTTTCCAAGAATCTTATTAAGTTATAGTTATTAAGTTTAGTTGTGTTAGAGTTATATTTTAGTTTATTTACACTTTACTTATTTTTTATCTGTCTTAATAAGTAATGCGTAGAATTCTTTTTTAGTTTATTTCTACAGGTGCTTCCTGCATTTCTAATAAAACGTGAGGTCATATTTCCGCATCAGGGAATTTTCCAATATTATTAACTAGACGTCTCGCTAATTTTAATATCAGCGAATAGTGATAACCGTACTCCGATAAAAAAAAATATAATCCGTTTTTAGAATAATCCGATTAAGTAATTTATTATAAATGAATTCCCAAATATGTGTAGGGGAGAGTGGGGTAAGACGGCGAGCCGGGTAAGATGACGAATGCTGAATATTTCCATCTTTTAAACAGATGCCTGTAATATATGCACTGCAGTTTATGCAGATTTTGATGTAGTTGTAACTTCCAGAGGTAGATGTCTCTGTCATCACTCGTAAAAACATAATGCCGGTTATTTATTTCGTGCCTCTAAAGTTATAAGTTTTTAACGCGATAAATATGCATTCAACAAAAAAAACAAGGTAAGATTCGCTTATCAATTTTATAATGATTACTTGCCTATGTGCACTTTATTTCTGGTACTCGAAATGCTGACTCTAATCGGCACATTTTTGTTGGTGCCGCAAAACAAGGTTAGGTTAGCAATCGGATAAGTTGACGATGGGTAAGACGACGAGTTCGTCAACTTACCCCACAACTAAAAAATTTAAATGTTTTTAACAGATGCCGAGAAAATATGATAGAAAAACCAGTCGCAGAAACTGGAATGAGGATCACATGAATAATGCTATTCAAGCAGTAATAGAAAACCGTATGTCATGCAATTCAGCGAGTACAGAATTTGGAATTCCAGAAGCTACTCTCCGTAGATATGTTTCTAAGCGTCGCAACAATATCCAGCTGCCGCTACATGGAGGACGCTTCAGGAAAACGTTTTCAGAGCAAGAAGAACGTGATTTTAAAGAGTATATTACAGATTTAACTGACAGAGCATTTGGTTTGACGCTATTGCAATTCCGACAATTGGCATACCAGTATGCAGAAATAAATTTTATTACTCACAGATTTAATAACAGAAATAAAATGGCTGGTAAGGACTGGGCATATAGTTTTATGGCAAAATACAAACTGAGCATGAGAACACCTGAATCAACATCAATAGGTTAGTGAATTGTGTTAAATATATTTAATTAGCAGTATTAATATTATATTATTATAGGTCGACTAATTGGATTTAATAAACCAGCAGTAGAATCATTTTTTACCCTACTAGCAGAGGTGAAGCAAAAATATAACTTCAGCGCTGACCGAATATATAATGCTGACGAATCCGGTTTATCTACTGTTCCGTCAAAACTACCAAAAGTTCTATCACCAACGGGTAGTCGAAGAGTAGCAAAAATCGTTTCAGCAGAACGAGGACGCAATACAACTGTCGTCTGTGCTATGAACGCGCAAGGAGTTTTCATACCCCCATTTTTGGTATTTGGTCGTGTTCGGATGCGACCTGAGTTGCTTAATGGATGTCCGCCAAACACCAAGGGCATAGCACATAGCAGTGGTTGGATGAATACAGAATCATTTGTTCAATATCTTCAGCATTTTTCTGAATATGCACATCCAACTAAAGAGAAACCAGTGTTACTCTTAGTTGACAATCATAGTTCTCATATATCTTTAGAGGGAATAAATTATTGCAGAGAACAAGGAATTGTAATGTTAGGTCTTCCCCCTCATACGACACATCGGCTCCAACCTCTTGATGTGTCTTTTTTTGGGCCTTTAAAAACATATTTCAATCAGAGTTGTGATAACTTTATGATTAATAATCCAGGCAAAGCGATCACTGACAAAGAAATCGGAAGATTGTTTGGGGACGCATATATTAAAGCAGCAACTATCGGCGTTGCTATGAAGGGTTTTGCAGCATGTGGTATTGAACCATATAACCCTGGGGTATTCAGTGACGTTGATTTTGCTCCATCAACTGTTACTGAAAGACATTTACTATCACAGCCAGAAATACCCATAGAATCACAAGAGTCATCTTCGGATACAGGTGACTCAGATAACGAGCCACTTGCAAATTATAAACGTAGAATGATCAGACACAGCACACCGCCACCCTCAACTAGCAAACAAAATTTTCATTCTCCATCGTCTGACACAAATTTAGTTGGATCAGCAAGTAATGAAAAGTTGACACCGTTATCTTGCCAACCATGCAAAAAAGGCAATCGCGAAAATTTGTGGAAAATTAGGCCTCTTCCAACCTATAATAGACCAGTTACAAATAGGAAACGTCAGAAAACATCTGTTATTACATCAACTCCAGTTAAATTAGCTCTTGAAGAAATGGAACAGCAAAAGAAAAGAACCGGAACCATCCACAAAAAAAAAGATAGGACAAAAAGTAATGTTTTGAAAAGTGTGTTTCATACAAAAAACAAAAGTAAGGATAACACACCGATATTTTGTCCTGGATGCAATGAACTTTACACCGAACCACCCAACGAAGACTGGATTCAGTGTCACAAGTGCCAGTGTTGGTGGCATGAAGATTACGTGAGGACTGGATTTCGTTTGTGATATTTGCTTGTAATCGTCATCTTACCCCACACAATTAGTCATCTTACACTACCCATGAGGTAAGATGACGAAAGTATAGAAGCTTATTTTTTGCTTTTTTTCTTTTTTAAATTTACGAATTTTCATTTATTGTTTATGTATTTTTGTTACTAATATATTGTGTTCTCTGAAATATTATGCATTTTCATTTAATTTGTAGTATGTTGTGACTGAAATCAAATCTCCCTTAAGGTCGTCAACTTACCCCACTTTCCCCTAAATGTAACCACTTGTTCTCACTGGGCTTGAATTGTAAGCATATGTACGCAGGAAAATTCTTTACAAATGCATATATTGTAATATACAAAAATTATAAATAAAGTAAACGAGGTGTCCTATCCATCCATCCATCTTTATTCCACTCACTCGCGCATCCACTTTTTCCACGTTTGACAGCCAAGTACAGTCCCGTCTCATTTGATTTCTGGTTGTTTGTTTGTGTTTCGCTATCTATCTTTTATATATATCATTTTGTTTATTTTAACCTTTTTTTCCGTTTTTATATATTAAATAATAACTTTTGTGAAAGCTATCACGGTCAATCAACGATAATGTGGCGTTGAGAAATGTATAACCTTACTTTTTAAATATGTGCTCAATATATTAATTTCAGCTATACCACCATGGCCATATCACCCTTATATGTTGAAATGTGAACTGCTAGAAATAGTGAAACCAAAAAAAAAAAACACTTTCCGAGTATAAAATAGATAACTGTGCGATAGCTCGTGGACATACTGTTTTAAGATTACCCCCTTACCATTGCGATTTAAATACAATTGAATTAATTTGGAGTTTGGTAAAAAGAAAAGTAGCCGGTCATAATAATGATCCAAATACTAATACAGAGGCTTTAATATGTCATTTGAAGAAATTGCTCCAGATCTGTGGCAGGCCGAAAGTGAACATGTCAAACGAATTGCAAAATAATATATAGAACGTGATAGACGACTTCATGATGAAGTGAATGAATTTATCATACGGTTAGGTGAATCATGTAGTGATATGGAATGGACGGACTCTGAAAGTGAACTTTCTAGTTTTTTGTAGAAATTGTGAGCGCATCTATTTTATTTTTGACAGATTTCTTATTTAAGTTTTTGATTTCACACATATTAGTTTAATACACAATACCTCTTAAATATTAAATATTGTTGTAAATATATCTTGTATATAATAAATATTAATTCTATATCCACAACCTACGGTGTAATGTAAACATGTAATAAATATAATAAATGGCAATATACATTTCAGTTCATTTTATTAGTTGATCTAATCAATATAGTACGTTTACTTATAAAGAAACAGTATAATCAAATATAATTGTCACGAAAATAAATTTTATGTTCAAGAAAAAAAAAAGAATTGTAATTATTGTCATGATCATTTCATAACAGATTGCAAAGAGTTTGCGAATCTGTTAGAAAATGTTAGATCACAAAAGTTCAAACGGTTAAATTTCTGTTTTAACTGCCTGTGTTTTGGACATCGCGTAGAAAAATGTAGATCAAAACCATGTAGTAAATACAATAAAAAACATAAGATTTTATTGCATACGGAGGAAACTGTAAATTGCAGTTCTGCTACAAAGGAGTCACATGACAATCAAATGTTTGATTTCAAGTCACAATACAAATAATATATAGTATTGTTGTCAACTGTAATGGTTTTGGTGGCTGATACGAATAGTTGCAATACCACACTATACAATTACCACACTATACAACAAATATATCCATTGTGGGGGTAAACCAGGTAGACATTCCATTAAAATACACATGCAATTTAAAAATAAAACCGCCATTATCTGAATTATAAAACGAGATTTCTTGCGTAGTTGTACCAGATAAAATCACATGTAATTTACCAGTTTGGTGTCAAGTTACAGTTGGAGCCAAAAGCTGTGAATTTCAAACAGATAAATGGCACGAAATACAAACGTGTTAAACCACTTGAAGATTGTTTATGTTACCCTTACGTGTTTGCATTAGTATGTGGTGTAGGTATGTTTCTAAAGTAATACTTTATAAAAACGCGAAGAAATACTATTGTGCTTTTCTTAATTTCCTTTTTGTTTTTGTTTTTTTTTTATTTATTTGAAAAATTCCTTAACAAATATCGCTTTACGATATGGAAAGTGTAAATTTTATTATTAACAACACTTTAATTTGTTTCGAGAGCGACGTCGAAACATGTAAATCGTTATTAACAGGTAAGAAATTATAGATGCAATGATTGCTTGTATATAATAAATGGATTAACCATCGCAGATGATGAGTTTACCCTCGACTACATCCACAGAGCCACCCAGAGTGGAAGCATTGATTACGTTTCCGTGGAAGATCTTGAGACTCTGGATGTAAGGTGAGTTGAAAACCAACCCGGTGCAACTTCGGCGTTATAAGAAATTGGAGGTGCAGGTAATTATGGGGTGTATGTAAGTAGAGGTACATAATAATCAAGATAACGCTCATTCAGGACATCGTCGAGAGATATGGTTGCCAAAGCGGAAACAAACGGCGCTAGACCTCGAGGCAACTGATTTGCTTTTACAAATAAGGGCGTCCGAGAAATATATCACATTATTTCAAGACAAAAAGACGCACAAAAATAAGCTGTGGATAGAAATCGCCGAAATTATGAAGAATATTTTATTTGGGAGGAAGGGCAGTGATTGAGAAAGGTACGGCAAAATTTGCCGATTTAAACTAGGCAGTACTTACACTATGTAAACATATGGCGTACACTGGCGAAACTCCGGTCCCCGAGCCATAGCATTACGGCTACTTGCAGATCCTTTTTGGGGAGGATAATTTTTTTTCCGAAAAAGATTGTGCACTCTATTCGTGTAGAACCCGCGGCTGCTGCAAGAGCTTCACCCTGTCCCACATCGCCCATTGCCGGTCCATCTGCGGAATTAGTTGCCTCAAAGGAGTTTCAAGAATTATCCTCTGAAACGCTGGATGTCGCATCTAGCCGTCTTGAAGGTATTCCTGGTGGTAACCGGTTTGAGGGAACTAAAAAAAAAACCGTTAAACCGAAGTCAGCCAAGGACCATTTTATAGAAGTCATAAAGGAGTGCACTGAAAACAACACTAACATGCTGAACGAAAAATTTGATTACATTTTTCAATTAGTTGAGGAAAAAAACCGTGCTTTGACGCAACAAAATGAACAAAGGGAGCGGTTAATACAACTTTTAGCAAAGTCGGTAGCTCCTAGGGGAAAGAGGAAGCGGTACACTAGTTCAGACTAGTAGCATCAAAGATGTAAAAATAATACTTGCTTACTTACTGGTTCATATTCTTTGTATATTGTATATTACAAAGGTTATTATTTTATTATCAAATGTATTTATATAAAATTCCCTGTAAGGTTGTCCGGGTGCTACATTGGCCAGACTTCCCGATGGTTGAGGGATAGAATCTCGCAACATAAGAGCGTTGTAGATAGGTAAATGTCTTGTGCTCTAGTTGATCATTCACTTAAATCTGATCACCATTTTGATTTCGAAATACAAAAATATTAACCAATGAGAACAGATATAATTGCCGCCTTTTACTTGAAATGATGTACATTAAATCTAACAAAAACAAACTAACTATAAAACTGATACTAAACATCTCAGCATCATTTACTCAAATATTTTAGAAGATATGTAACATACGTCTTAACACGTTTCATTTGCTTTTCACCTCACTGTACCTTTCATAGGATTTTCCCAAGATGCGCTGGCCAATTTTGCTACTTCTGACAACTTCAGTTGTGTTCGTTCTTTCTGTGTTGTACATTTCGGTTCCGAATTTTAATCTGTTAATATTTTATTTAATTGACCGCATCAATTTTCTAATTTGTTTACGACTTTTACTTCAATTTTTGCAACCTTTTTATATTTTACACTTCAGTTTTTAACTTTAACATAATAATAAATTTCCACCCATGTGGCGTCGTTCTTGCCGACATTTTGATCTCTCATGTGAGTTTTAAACTTTTGTTTGTCTAAATATTTTTACTGATTGCTTTTCAATTGTAGTAATTCTCCTGAAGAAGAAATATTGAGCATTAACATATTGCGTTTCATTTACTAATTTCTCCATTGCTGGAAGACCGAATTCCTTGATCGAAATCGTCTCCTAACTATTTATCGGTCGATAAATGTACATCCCAGTTCCATATATATATTGATTCAATCGACGTTAATCAGTCCATGCATATTAGACAGGCAACCACAGACCATGTGTAATCAGCTACTTCTAGAGGTGTATATAACATGAAAATACATAAAAAAGAAATATAACTTCTTAAGCAACTTAAGAGGGGTAAAAAAAAATTATTAAAAAAAAAGTGCTAAATCCAACAGTTGTTATCACACCAAGAACGCTTAACCGCCTTTTTGAACCATTAGTGTATTTTTGGAGATTTCCTACACGATTTTGTCAGGAACCACCGCGGTGTTGCCATGCTTCAAGGAACAATTTTGTATACGATGAGGTTTCTGCAAGTGCATAATTTCAGATCGTTAGGTTGTGTACACGCAAACCAGTAGACTGATGCGATTTAAATTAATATATCAGGGTTTTTAAGTTGATTAATAAACATGAGTCGGGGAAGGATACTAGTTCAATTAGCAAATATATCGAATAATGATAAAGATAGCGACCAAAAGTCAGAATTTTGTTTTATTTATTTTTTATTAATTATTCTGGAATACAGTTAACATTTAATGCTAGGATATGTTGTGTATATAGCATATAGGGAACAATATAATGTTCAAATCTTTTTATTTCATTTCGTGTACGTAATTTTCTGCTTTTGTATTTAACAAATATTCGGAAAAAATTCTGTTATTACTGTTATTGCTTAGATTGTGGAATAGTTATATACCACCTTGCATTTAATAGATGTGTGAGGTTAGTGCTATTCAGTCTAAATATTTTAATTTCGTTTCGTATTATGTTATAATTATATAATGTCAACCTTATAATAGAAAAAAATTATTTTTAGCAACTGAGCTAGAATTCATTAATATTCAGCAACATATAAACATGATATCGACGACTTTGATGATAATGATAATTATCTAGTGGTACTAGTATATGGCTCTTTCCGATTTTCATCTGAATCTTCTGATTTAGAAAATATATCACGTGATGATATAATTTCAACTTTTTTAAATGAAGCAGATGACTTAGGTACTTTTAATATGAATGTAAAAATATTATATAATATAATTAATTAATTATAGACGTGTTATCATTGAATCTACAATGATTTGAAAAGAAAACGCTGATTCTTAATTCTGTTAATTTTTGCGTTTTATGTAATTTATTTATTAATAATACCTGCGATTTCTGTTAATAAAACGTAAATTGATACATTTTTTAAGATTTATATTCTAGAAGTATCTGTGAAAATGTATGCGTTAAAACAATGTAAAATAAGTGAATCAAAAAAAAAATCAAACCTATGAGATGGCAAAAAAATCAAAAGGGAGCCCGTGCTGAAATATTTCAAGAAGTATGTGAAAAATAGTATTCCTCCAAAGAAGAATGAATGCATAGAATTTGTGAAAAAAAAACGTCAATTTGTTTGTAGAATCTGACTGATTACGCATAAAAACTAAGGAATAATGGAAATATAAATAGAATATGTTTCTGTAAACACAAAAGAAATAAGTAAATAAAGATATGTTTTGGGTAACAAATTTGACTTTCTATTAGAATTATTCTATAAAATCACTATTTTTTCCTAATTCAGTTTAATTTTTTATACTTATTGAATATTAGTTTACTTCATTTCCTGCTGTTTATAAAGTTGAAACGAAATACAGTTCTCTCCATTTATAATTGACCAGCTCATTATATTTCTAAAAAATAAAAGATATTAAACTTATCTCAACTTATTTTATAAAACTAAATATTCAACAAGTTAAACACAACTTCAGTTCCAACGTTAATAATACCGCGAATCAAACAATATAAGTAAATAGTACCTATACCCTAAATAAAATAGATATTTACAATGTTGTCACATTTTTGGTTTCATAACGCATTTTTGCATGGTCTGACAAAATCGGTAGAATTCATTTCTGTATTATACTAAACGACAGTAGCGCTACCTTCTCTACAACTGATGAACTAAAGCGTATATAGTGTACCTAGGGAGCACCAAAACCGGACAATTTTGATATTGAGATTTTCAGGGCTAGGTGATCTAGATGTGTAATGTGCCATATCTAACAGAAATCTATCTTTTGGTTTGGAACGTTGGAACATATGGTATTAATGACAATGAAATAGCGCCAAGGATAGGAAACGCGGCCTGTTAAGCGAAATAACAGCGATTTTTTAACTCCTAAGATCAAACGGAAAGATAGAGTTAAACTTAACGCCGAACAAATGAAAAGAAAAGGATAGATTTAGACGAAATTAAGGTGGCTCCTCCATCTCAGCCACCCGTAAAACAGACACAGGCCAAACCTCAATTACCTAACGCGGTACCTCCTCAGAGAGATACGGCCGGCGCAGGACCTTCTAGCCCCCGATCAGGGTCGAGTGCAGGATGGCGTGGTCCACCGCAACCTGACCTAATGCCCCCAATAGTTTTGAGGGACAAGGGTAAGTGGTATGTGACCGCGATCAAGCTTCGCAGGCGCGGTCTTAATTATACTAAAGCCCAAAATATAAATGACGGTATTCGTGTGTATCCAGCTCCCGGAACGGGATTTTAGGGGTATCACCAAGTTTTCTACTAACAGGTGATGTCCTACCACACATACCAGTTACGTCAGAGAAACTCCTCAACGTGGTGATTAGGGTATTCTCATTGAAACCGCCGTTGAGGACGTTCATAAGGACCTGGAGGGCATGGGATTTACTCTTGGAGGTAATCTGTATGAAAAGGGACAAGACCGGAGCCAATGCCCATGGTAATCGTTAGATACCACGCCTCAAACAACGATGTATAACCTCAAGGAGATGGGCTGGTCGCCTTGTTTTCCGGTGCCAGAGATTTAGTCACTTCCAGACTCGGTGCACCGCGGAAACAAAATGTCTGCGCTGGCTGTTAAGGCCGGTATCAGGCACTCCATCTGCCTGTACCCACGCTGGCGTCCTTGGAGGCGGCCCGCGGTTTTGATCTCGTTTCCCGGGCATGCGACTTGTAGCATTGTCTCGGTCTACACGCCCTTAAAAATGCCGCGCCAAGAATTATGTGATTCAAAGCATGCAGCTATAAAGCGATTTATAAATCTAGAACAAAAATTAAGTAAAAATAGGGAATTACAGAGATCTTATAATGACTTCATGAAGGAATACATCGACTTAGATCATATGGAAGAATCGCAGGTAGCTGACAGCCCAGGAATAATCAATTTCTTTTTACCGCATCATGGTGTTTTACGTCCTGACAGTGTATCGACAAAATTGCGCGTGGTGTTTGATGGGTCATGTAAGACAACTTCGGGATTGTCTTACATCATTTATATACAATTTAAGAGTTCTGCGTGTCAGACAGATATTTCAGACATTTTGATTAGATTTAGAAAGCACAAATACGTAGTATGTGCAGACATAGAAAAAAATGTATAGGCAGACTTTTGTGCATAAAGATGATCAGCCACTTCAACAGAAATTATGGCGATTCCATCCAAATGATCCGTTGGTTGCATATACAGTAAAAACTATCACGTACGGAACCGCATCAACACCTTTTCTCGCGATATTCAATTATTGTTTAACAATGATGTCACTGTTAAAACATTGGGAATGTTGTGGAATCATAATTGCGATAACATATCATTTTGTGTTAAGGACTTGTCAACACTGGAAATTGTATCAAAACGGACTATTCTGTCAACTATTTCAAAATTATTTGATAGTGTTAGCCAAGATATTGATCCAGAAATTATGGATGCAAAAAATAGACAGGGATGCGTCAGTTTCGATTGACTTGGAACAACAATGGCTTATGTTTAAGAATACTTTAACAAGTTTAACTACATTAGAAATTCCAAGATATGCGGTCAATAATGATAGCGTATTAATAGAGCTACATGGTTTATGCGATGCTAGCTGTGAAGCTTATGCTGCTGCAGTGTATTTACGGAGCATAGCACAGGATGGCAACGTTCACGTGCATTTGTTACGTGCCAAAACGAAAGTAGCTCCGTTGAAACCCAAACTGACGGTTCCAAAATTAGAATGCTGTGGCGCGGTGTTATTAGTAAAATTAACTAACCGTGTAGTTAAAGCTTTAACGATCAGTGAAATTCAATGTTTCATGTGGTGCGATTCTCAACACTTTCATGGATGAAAAACGAAGCAAAATCGCTCCCACGATTTGAAACTAACCGTGTTAATCAAGTTAGGGTATTAAACAAAGCCTATATGTGGGACTATCTAAGAGGCAAAAGTAACCCTGGTGACATTGCATCCAGAGGGATACTACCGAATATGATTGCGGATTATAAGATATGGTAGAACGGCCAAGAGTTTCTAAAATCTAAAAATTCTGAGTGGCCTATTCCAAAGATTGAAAGCACAGAATTGCATTTAGTGACCACAGATTTAATAGATTTCCTAGTTTTACGAAATTGAAAAGGGTACTAGTGTATTGTCTAAGGTTTCGCCATAATCTAAAGGTTTCAAAACCTGTTAGAAAATTCGGTCACTTGACAGTTGATGAGTTGTCACATAATACGAAAACAATAATCAAAATGTGTCAAAATGAAACCTTTTCTGAGGAATTAAATTTATTATCGAAGAATAAATTATTACCAAAAAACAATAGCTTGCCACATTGAATCCATTTTTAGATGATGATAGCATTATACGAGTAGGTGGGAGACTAAATCATTCAAATTTACATTTTGACTCAAAACATCAATATTGTTAAGTTGAAAACATGCACTAACCAAATTAATCATAGAAGAAGAACATAAGAAATTGTTCCACGGACGTCCTCAATTATTATTAGCTACTATTAGGCAAACGTACTGGCCTACTGCTGAGAAATGAGTAACGAAAAACTACGTTACTTGTTATAAGCACAGACCACAGAGCCACACTCAGCTAATCCGGTCAGAGACTATGCGAGATACCTCACGTTCTACGTCGCGGTGCGAGTACTAGTGACGAATTAGCACTGCACGCGATAACACGCACGTTGTTGGTTAATGTCGCTTATCGGAGGTTTTTATGGTTGACGACCCACGCAAAGCCAACGATTTTGAGACGAAAAAGAGTAAAAAACAGCCAAGTGCAGCGAGGTGTCCGAGGTTGACCTGGAGGAGGACTCGGAAAGATTGAGGGAGCTGAGAGAAATGAATTCTGGAATAGCGAGCAAGGCTCAAGCGGAGCTGAAGAGGAAGAAAGGAATGGTGCAATCTAAGAAGGTGGAGATTGCAGAGATCAATAAGCAGATCCGTGCCCTAATAGGTGCTATGAAGGCTGCACCGAGACGAAAAAGAAGAGGAGAAAGAAAACCAAAGACACTTGCTCGGCTGATGGTGACGAAAGGATAAAAAAAGAACAAGAAAACGGACAAACCAGATGTGGAGAAGAAAGAAGAGGCAAACAAGGCAACGGGAAGCAAGGAGGCAATCTCTAGAATCATCGATAAATTACAGATGATCTGCATAAGCTGGCTGGATTCGAAGCGGCGGCAGTAAAAACCGCCTTGTCGCTTGTTTTTTATTTTTATTGCTCCTCATGGAAAAAGGACAGGCCGCTCCGTACAAAGGTAAAACATTGGATGAAATAGATACAAATTTGGAAATAGATGTGGATGACGTAAATTATAATGATGAAGGTGATGTTGGTGATGAAGAAGAACAAACGAACCTTGTCCTTCCGAAATTTCTACCATCGCAAACAAAGCCAAGAACAAAAACATGTTTTGATAGTTCTTTAGCCTCAAAAGTCGGTAAAATGAATAAATATGAGGATGTGACCGGGAAGTTCGAGGCCAGCGTCGCTAATGAACATGAAAAAGGCTCCTCGGAAACGCAACACAGTACAGGTGACAGTAACATTGTAACGACGTTCAGCCCAAATATGTTAGCGAAACAGCACCAAACCGAGTCGCAGCTGTCGCGCCTCTTATCACGGCTACCAATAACAACCTGGAAATCCAGCAAAGCAATAGCAGAGTACAGCACAAACCCGGTTTAATGGACTTTTTCAGCGTGGCCATCAATAATCGGTATGGGGTACTTGCGGACGTCGAAATGGACGAAGTGGAGAGCACCGCTGTGCAGGACTCCCAGCCAAATGCGTCAGCCTCCTCTGCTGAAGGTTTCGAAGAGACAGTGGAGCAGTCGCAACCGACAAAGAACCAGAAGCCGTCCCCGATATGTTTCATTGTGCCAAATTGGACACCATTAGTCGCGATTACTATATCCAATTCGCGAGTGATAAAACCTTAGTGTATTTCAGACATTTGCACAGCTACAAACAGTTTATAGCTATATCCATAAACAAAATCCCGTTTTACACACATACACCAAAAAGTGAGAAAACACACGCGAAAGTTATCAAGGGGTTACCTGAGGACGCGGAACCGAAGGAAGTCAAGCAAGAACTGGTGGAACTGGACATTAAAGTGACTAACGTAGTTGAATTTCAAAACACGCGCTATCCGATATTTATGTGTACAACTGCTAAGGAAGTGACAATAAAAGAACTTCGCACGAAGGCTCGGTACTTACAACGCACTCGGGTTTTTTATGAACTACACATGAATAAGAGCGCACTCACGCAGTGTAAAAAATGCCAATCATGGGTGCACGCCATACAAAACTCATCTGGGGGTAGAGAGATGTGTTAAGTACGCGCAGAATCACCCCAGTTTCACTTGCGAGAAAGACAAAACGCTACCCGCGAAATGCGCGAACTGTGGTGAGGCCCATCCGGCCTCCAGCACTGAGGTGAGATAGACAAATTACGCGCTAATAAAGACGTCAGCACGAGAGTCGCGCGACAAATACAAAAACACCGCGTTATGTGCCAGCACCGCTCCTACCTGTTAATGCATTGACCGGCGAAAAACACTTCCCTCCACTACCCACCAAGCAGGCGCGAGTACCGTCACCAGATAAAATCACGCAGGCAGAATCGGACCATGCAGTGTCGAATTAGCACTCCAAGCGAGAGCACGCACGTTGTTGGTCTATGTCGCTGCGATCCCCGGGAAATTTTCGGAAGTTTTTACTGTTGACGACCCACGCAACGACAAGGATTTTGAGACGAGAGAGAATAAAATGTCAGCCGAGGGCAGCGCAATGTCCGAGGTTGACCCGGAGGAAGACTCGGAAAGATTGAGGGAGATCAGAGGAATGAATTCTGGAATAGCGAGCAAGGCTCAGAAGGAAGAAAAGGAGGAGCTGACTAGGATGAACGGAATGGTGCAATCCAGGAAGGTGGAGATTGCAGAGCTCAATAAGCAGGTCTGTGCCCTAATGAGTGCTTTGAAAGCAGCAAGGGATGATATTGCGTCCCTGGAAAGACAGATATCCTTAAGGGAAAATAAGTAGTCGTTTACCGAGACGAAAAAGAAGAGAAGAAAGCAAGTCAAAGACACTGGCTCCGCTGATGGTGACCAAAGGATAACAAAAAAGAACAAGAATACGAACAAACCAGTTGTGGAAAAGAAAAAAGAGGAAAAAAGGCAATGGTGAGCAAGGAGGAAACCGTAATGGAAACAAACCAAACTAATGGAGACGACAGGATCATTTTCACCCAAGACTGGGGGGATATGAGCGAAGATGAAGAAAGTGAGTCGGACAAGTCGGAGGAAGAAGAGAGAGAGCAAGCGCCAAAGGAGTACCGTCCACCGCCGATCGTCCTGCGCGAAGAGAGGAAGCTGGAAATTATTCGAAAGGAAGCCAGTGCTAATAATATAACGATTGTGTCCTGTAAGACTACCAAAGAGGGAATAAAATTGTTTACAAAGACCCTAACGGACTTCAGAAGACTTAAAACATTATTAGACACCAAGAATGTTCATGCCACACGTATAGCTTGAAGGAGGAGAAAAAGCTGAAGATAGTTCTGAGAGGAATTCCGAAGGAAATCCCAGCAGAGGAAGTGTAGGAGGAATTGGTGAAGAGAGGGTACCCAGTAGATTCGGTGGAGAGGATGAAGAAGTTCAAGACAGAGTTACCTATGGTGCTGGTAAATGCGAAAAAAAAAGAAGAAGGGAAGAAGATCTTTGACCTGAGGGATGTAGCTGGCATGAGAATCAGGGCTGAGTCGAAATGGAAATAGACGGGAGCAACGCAATGTTTCCGTTGCCAGTTATATAGCCATGTACAATACAAATGTACTGCAGAATACAAGTGCATGAGGAGTGCAGAGAGCCACCCGTCATTTACCTGCCCATACAAAGGAACCAGGCGAGCCAGGTGTGCAAATTGTGAAGGTGCGCACCATGCGGCATGGAACATTGTCCAGAACACCCCTGGAATATCAAGAAAAAGGCAGAAGAAGAGAAGAGGAAAAAAGTAGAGAACGCCAGCACCAAGGAGAGTGTCTCTTATGCCAGTATTACGAAAAACTCGGACCCAGCCGATATAGTTAGCAAATTCACGAAGCTTGCCCAAGAGTTGGAAAAGATGTTGCCAATCCTTCAAAAGATTAATGGATAAGATACAGAACAGGAAAAATAATAAAGAAGCTATTAAAATAGTAACATGGAATGCGAACGGGTTGAGAGGGGAAAAAGAGGAGCTGGGACTATTCCTGGACAAACAATATAGGGGTGGCATTGGTGCAAGAGACGTGGTTGAAGAAGGGGGACTCTTTCCAGCTAAGAGGGTACCGCACCTTCAGGAAGGACTGAGAGAATGCTAGCAATGGAGGAGCAATAATGGTGAAGGCAGGAATGTGTGTGAGATCGTTGCAGTACGAGACGGAAATTAAGGCCGTTGGGGTGGAAATGAAAAATAATGGAAGAAGAATCTCTTTCGTATCCGTTTACAACAGACCTGGGAGTGAGCTGAAGGAACAAGATCTGGACGCATTGGTGGAACCGGGTAAGGTGTTGATAGGCGGAGATCTTAACGCAAAACATCATGCTTGGAACTCCAGAATTATCAATCCGAATGAGCGCCCGCTAAGTGCATGGGTAAGAGGGATAAGCCAGCAGTAATATACGAACTGGATTCGGACCACTTCCCGGTCACAGCGGTGGTAGATGGGACGGTTCATATGGAAGAGAATGCGTCGAAAATCAAGACGAACTGAATGAGATATGCTTGGTACAACTCCCAACTTCGATACCCAGAGAGGATTATAGAAAGCGAAGATGTAGAACGGCCGCTAGAGGCCTGACGGGGGACATTTAAAATGTACTGGAGAAGACTCAAACGGTAGTTCCAGAGATCAGGGGAGACAGATGGAACCTCGGAGCAGAGCAGAGGAGTCTAATTAAAGACAAACATGAGGCCAAAAAAGGGCAGGACAAAGAACAGGACGGACAAGAACAGATATTATCGGAAGGTCAAGGAGGTTAAGCAAATGTTGGAAGAACATAAGGATGGCTAGCAAACTTAGGAAAATCGAGGGTAATGATAAACAGTTTTGGAAGCTTCTGAAGACAATTGGAAGACTACGGGATCCGAACAGCTAGACAAGCAGCAAAAGACATAACCGGATACGAAAAGATTTTTGACCTTCAACCTCGACATTACGGTAATAACGAACACGAATCGAAACTGCAACTCCTCTACCTGCTGGCACGGGAGCGTGTGACACATCATCAAATATGAAGGCAGCCATGCACAATATAGTACACTTTGGTTGTGAGCGCTGGACGGTGCAGGAAAACCAAAAGGAAGTGAAGACAAGCACAAAATATGCAATATACATACATACAATAAATGTAAAATTTAATGTAATACAAATTTTAAAAGACAATAAATGGACAAACTCAAGATCCGCTGTGTAAAATTAGGTTCACTAGACTCCACTGGCACTTCGCATCCGTTATATGATGTCGGGTGACCAATGCTTTAAAATTGTACGAATGTCCTATTATGGTTTGTAGATGGCGATAAACGTGAAATCAGCGTAAAGTTGTACCGTTTCTGAACGCGTGTCTATATTTTAATGTTGACAAGTGTCTATAGTGGGCGCTAGGCTCGTATGGTGTATATCATATACGCTATTAATACAAGCGGTTTACTGAATGTCTGCTGCATTGGCAACGTTGCTATACAAAGTTACTAAATATTTGCTACAGTTTCTGTCTGTGTGTGAAGAGTAAAAGAAATACGGGTGAGTAGGCATATGATTACTAAGGATTGTAAGATTTATTTTGGTCTAAACACAAATTTGGAAGATAATTTCCCTATTTATTTCATATGACAAAAGCGATCTCCAAGCGACTGAGCGAGCATCGAAATAAGTGTAACGACTTTTTCCGGGAAATACCCCTCTGCAGCTGATCATATCTGAATGTATACACTCCACGAACGCTTTTGCTATGTCTAATTATTTTTGTTTTACATTTTAAATAACCTATTTTAATCGTTTAACGGTCCAACAATTTTATTGTCTATTTTTGTATTAAAAATTTTACCCACAAAGGGGATTGTAGATTTTTTTTTTGTATATACTCATAAATGAAAATATTGACATAGAATTGATTTTAGCTTTAGATATCTCGGCTTCCAGTTCTGATATTTCTTCCGAGCACTCCGAATATATCTGCGATACTAGTGAGGGTATTACAATTTATAAAATTAAATTGAACAAACACATTACATTTTCATTTTTACCTAGGTGGCACATCAAATGCATCTCGCGAGAATTCGGAAATAACACCAATTTTTGTTCGAAAAAAAAACGAAAACAATGCAATCTTAGTTTTCTCTACAATAAAAGGTACTTTATTACTTTCTTTTTAATGACAATTATTATTTCTTTTCTTTTCTGTTAGACATGAATATTCCTATGGAGTATTCTGAAGTAAGTTTAATTTTATCTGAAACAGAAATTGATCATGATGAGAGTCCAAGTTACAACCTTCCCTCGAATACAAATGGTAGGTAAACTTTTCATTTAATCACGATTACTACCTCCATTATTTATCTCTTCTTAAACAGAAGTTGCAGCCATGCTCTGCATCTTCAAG
The DNA here is from genome assembly GCA_004143645.1 of Protaetia brevitarsis. Taxonomy (NCBI): domain Eukaryota; kingdom Metazoa; phylum Arthropoda; class Insecta; order Coleoptera; family Scarabaeidae; genus Protaetia; species Protaetia brevitarsis. The sequence goes on along the minus strand of RXPK01000187.1, from coordinate 1,609,977 downwards.
AAAGAAGCAGAATTGCTTATATTGCGATACACCACAGCTTAACTTTGCCAGACATCTGGAAAGACAGCATGATAAAATTCAGGTGCAACAGTGCTCTAAATAAAAGTGATCCCATGTGAAAACGTATTATTGACAAAATAAGAAAGGAAGGTGATTTTTGTAGCGACGAAACTGTACCTGTACAAAAAAAGAAATCACAAGTAGTTGCAGATGAGTCTTGTCTATTGCCATGTATACATTGTAAAAGGTACATATCCTTATGATTTGTTAGTACTTACCTTAATGTAGATTTTCATTTTGCAAATCTTTTTTTATAAATGATTATATTAATACCACTAAATTAAAAAAAATCTTAAACTATTATTAAGATTTTAATTGTAAATTGTTAACTTTAACAAAGAAAACAAATTACTTGGATTGTTACAGCGTACTATGCAAAAACTACGCTTCGTAAACACGTTAAACGATGTGCTTTTCATAAAATCGCTAATAATGCCATACGAACACATCACCAATCAGATAGCCATACTTTAATGATTCATCATTTTGGCCCAAGGGCTTCATTGAGAACATCTGGTGTTTTACGCTCATTAAAGGCTGATCTTCATATACCGTTTGGCAATGAGTACTAGATGTTTGTTTTTATGGGATTTTATGTATTTACGAGTAACCTCGCATATAATTTTCTCTTTTTTGGCAACTACAACAACAACTTAAACAACAAATTGAAGAGCTTTATTGTTATAAATCTCTCTATTTGTGAACATTTTACACTCCTCAAAGTTTAAGACAATTGTGCAGGCAACAAAAAATATTTCAATGTATAACCTAACCACAAAATCATTTGCTTCTCCTTCACTCGCTTTACAAATCGGTACCCTCCTAAAAAAGGCAATAAATGGAGCTTATTCATTGGAAGTGCAAAGAACAACGATATGGAGCAACTATCAAAATTTATGGGACACACATTAAAGACAGATTGTTCTGTTTATAGAATGTCGGGTAGCATTTATCAAACGGCAAAAGTATGACGATGAAGATGTTTTTGAAAAAATGAACGAGTCCCTTAATCTGGAGGTTCAAGATGCAGAGAGCGAACTAGACTTATTAAGTGATGCACATTTGCAAAGTGAAGAGACTTTACCACAAACCGACAGCCTTGGTTTGGATCTAAACCAACGAAAGAGTGACAGTAAAAAAAAAACAACACCAAGACAACCATGCTCCTCTCAACAAAAAAAGTAATAGCAAGTAACTTTAAAACCCATATTCAGAAGAAACAGCCACCAAAACGACTAGAAGTTGAAGATCTTGTGGAACGTTATCCTGATCTATTTAGAGGCCGCAAATGGACATCAATATATAATATTTACACAGGCAAATTGAAAATCTAATTTAACCCTTTAAGTCCGGAAGTAACTAATTTTTAAAATATTTAATTAAAATTTTCAAATATGGTTTAAAACTACAAGGAAAAACTGAAAATGAAAATAAAAAAAATTATTCAAAACATTTTTCCAAAAAAAAATAGTGGTTACTCTAAGCGGCCAGTAGGACTGCCAGTGTAATTAATGTTTACATAAAATAAAAAAAAAAATGAAAAAACAAGCACTGCGCTAACCACTGTGGTACGGCAAGAAACAATTTCTTTTCTCATTCAGAACAGTCCTATCCCACTATGGTAATTTAACAAAAAAGTACACAGGTTTTCTATCTTTCCATTTTAGGCACAATGGCATATCTTTAGTCATACGTCAGTCATATTGACCTCTAGTAAGCTTTTTGTCATCTTTAAAGCCATCCGGCAAATACTTCTTACCTTTTCTTAGACTACCGCTGCTGTAAATTTGGTCTTGTTTCAAATCCCATACCAATGAAACAAAATAATTATCGAAGAAAATCCTGTGGTTTTTACCTTGTAAATCTTTCACTACTCTTCTCCCCAAATCTTTTTCAGGCAGATCACTTATCGTTCCAGTATATATCTGAAAGTCGCATACATATCCCGAATCATCGGCGCGTACCCATACCTTGTAACCACGCTTCATCGGTTTTGCCGGCATGTACTGGGGTTCATGCATGATCTGCCTTTGTATTTCATCATACTTTTATTTGGACTTGGACTTGGAACCTACATCTCAACTAGGGTGTGAACCTGAGGCCCATCCTGCCTTAGTCAATCAAATAATTGTTGGCCGTCACAAACAAAAGTAATCGAAAACACAGATTACATAACATTGGAAGCAAAAAAGGCTCATGTTCACCATAACATTTTAACATTCTCAACAAATATTCATCCTTCATGACACTGAAAAGAGTCGTGGCCTACATATTGCGTTTTGTGTCTAATTGCAAGGTACCTAAAGTCAATCGAATTTCAGGAAAACTATTAACAGATGAACTGAAAACAGCTGAAATAGTTATTCTAAAACTAACTCAACGTCAGTGCTTTGCAAAGGAATATGATGAATTACAACGTTCTAAATTTATTTATTATCGGAGCAAATTATTATCTCTGCATCCGTTTTAAGACGAACACGGTCTTATTCGGGTAGGAGGTCGCCTAAACCAGTCAAAATTTGAATTTTGTAAAAAAACATCCTATAATTTTACCTAGTGGACATCATATCAGTGAAATAATTGCTGGAGATCAACACATTCGTCTTCTTCACTGTGGTCCTCAAGCACTATTAGCTTCACTGCGCGATCGATATTGGCCTATTACAGGAAGAAATCTTGCACGTAAGGTTTGTCGCAGTTGCGTAACTTGTTTTCGAGTTCAACCTAGAGCTGGCCACGAATTAATGGGTAATCTGTCCTCAACTCGTCTAACTCCTGCGTGACCATTTTCAACAAGCGGAGTAGATTATGCAGGACTATTTTTGATAAAAGATCGTAAAACTCGTGGCGCTAAATTAATTAAATCGTATGTGTGCCTTTGTGTAGTTTTGCAACTAAAGCAATACACCTAGAACTCATATGCGATTTAACCACACAATCTTTTTTATCAGCTCTTAAACGATTCATGTGTAGATGCGGTCAATGTTCAGATATGTATTCAGACAATGCGACTAATTTAGTAGGTAGAAATAATAGTCTATCAGATATTTATAATTTTCTTTATAAAGAAAGTGACAATATTCACAATACATTAGCAAACGAAAATAGTACAAATAGTACATTTTAATATAAAGTCATGATATAATTATCGTTTTTATAAATACCTCAATTATAAAATTTCAATCCATTGAAAAAAGCGAAAATAATTGAATCGGTCAATGCAGAAAGTGAATATGTCCACTTTTTAGGGAAATTGTGTTTTACATGGATTTACTATGTTTAAAGGGCGCTCTATCGATAGGTGCAAAAATTAAACATGTCCTGTTACTCTAAATCATGAAGAGCGGCGGTATAGAACAGAAACTGAATAAGTCCAGGACATGTTCATTTTCTGCACTATATGCATAATGTTATCCCAGGTGCACTGCGCGTGCGTAGAAACTGGAAGCAGCTGATTTTAAGAGACGCTGGTGATTAATGTGTCTTGTGTTCTAATTTTTTGTGTTGTGTTTACTTTGTTCAGTTCAGTTATAATGTCGGGATCAAGTAGTGACAGCAGTATTTACGAAGAAGAAAGTGAAATTGAGGTTCCTAAAAAGAGAATCAAAGGTATTACTCATGTCGAAGCGTATAGAAGAACCATTATCAGACAGTCAAAGGTTGCCGGTAAGCAGCATAAAAACTGGAAAGGAAACATCGTTGCAAGCAGAAAAACAGGACAGGCGTGCCGGTATGCTGTACATTTCATATTATTTTAAGTTATTACAGTGTATATTAATTTATGTTTTAGCTGTAAAAAGAAATGTTTTTCAAGATTCACACCAGAATACCTTCAGGATCGCTTAAATTATTTCAATACTTTTAGAAATAAAAACGAGCAAGACATTTATTTGCAAGGATTGATAACAGTTGCCAATGTGCAAAGAAAGCGAAGCCGAAAGAATGTGGCCAATAAACAAAAAAGTTGTTCTTTTAAATACTTTTTGTTTGTGAGCAATGCAAGGCGAGAAGTTTGTAAAAATGCTTTTGTTGCAGTACATGGCATTACCAATGGGCGGGTATATCGCATATGTAGGCTTTTACAAGCTGGAAAGTCACTCGTGATAAACGGGGCGAAAATCGGAGTGGCAACACTATTCCTGCAGAAGTCATAATGAAAATACATGAACACATAGACAGTTACCCACCAAAGTTTCACATTACTCTGGTCACGAAAAGAAATACTTAGATCCCCGATTAAATATTAAGATAATGCGTGAAATGTTTTTACAGAAGTTTCCTGAACTGAAGGTTTCATACTACTTCTTTTTGATGTACTTTCGTCAAAATTTTTCCCTTTCTTTTGGAAGACCGCAGGTAGATACGTGCACTATCTGTGAAGAACTAGGTGTGAAGCTAAGAAGCAAAACGCTCAATGATAACGCAAAACGTACTTACAGTGCCGAATTAATGGTCCACAAAAGAAGGAGTGCAAAATTTTACAATAAAATTAAAACAGTAAAGGAGATGTGTAAAGAGAGGGACGATGTAGTCGGTTTATGTTTTGATTATATGTCGAATTTACCCCTACCACATATTCCTGTGCAAGATATATTTTATTACAGACAACTATGGGTCTACACATTTGGCATTCACAACCTCAAAACCAACAACTCTAAAATGTATATGTACCATGAAGGTAAAGCCAAAAAGTCTCCTGACGAAGTCTGCACGTTTCTTCAAGATTACATTGAGAACAACATTTCTGGCAATGAAAAAGAACTTTATATATTCAGCGACAACTGCAGCGGTCAAAATAAAAATCACACACTGCTACGCTTTCTCTCAGCCCTTTCTGATTCCGGTAGATTTAGTAAAATAGTTTACTTTTTACCAATTCGTGGTCACTCCTTCCTACCATGCGACCGTGATTTCGGTCAAATCAAGCGAATTATACGCAGAGCTGATCGCGTTTACCGCCAGAAGAATACGCCCTAATGGTAAGAAAATCAAGTAATAAACAAGAAAAAAAATTGAAATTAAAACGGTAGAAACAGAGGATAAAAGATTTTAAAACTTGGTGGCCAGGAAATTGGAAAAAAATGGTAACATCACTTGAAACTGCGTGTGCAAAAGGAACAAATAACAAAAGTTCAATATATCAAAATTTTATCAATTTGCATTTGATACCGACAGGCAAGGTACTATAATAGCCAGAGATTTTATTGATGACTAACAGAGCACACATTTCGATTGCGACTTAGTAAACACCAGTTCCCTTCCTAACCAAGTCAGCCTATAATGGGAAAATTCCAATAAATAAAAGAAACTGAAGGATATCCAGTCTGTCATGAAGTATATTGATGAAGACTATGAAGAATTTTACCAAGATATCTTAGAATGGCCTACGAAACACGGAGATGAGGAAGATAGTGAAGCGGAAGTAGAAAACATTTAAAAAATATTAGTTTTGTATTAGTTACTTCAAAAAGTTTTCAGTTTTGTAGGTTTTAAAATATAATTTTCAGTTTTGTTTGCAATATACATTCTGTTTCCTTTTTATTAGAAAATAAAATAGCTAATTCCATATTTTACGCTTTTTATTTGCAATCAATGCAGAAACTAGATATGTCCACCACTTGCATTATTTTTTATCTCTTAAAATTGAAAACTTTAAATGCTCCAAAGCATTTTTTCGTATCTAGAAAATAGTTTACTTCCACATCCCAAACATCAGTACTTGTACATAAAAGCAACTTTGAGTTATTCAGTTTTCCTTGTTTTTCTCGAAACTAGGTAGGTGGGACATATTCACTTTCTGCATTGACCGATTCAATTGCCCAAACATGTATGGAAATTATAAATAGTGATATAGTGAAATATAATAAATTCTGAATACAAGTCAAGTAGCCCTTTTAATTAATTCGTCCACAAATGAAAAACGTAAGGGCACGTTTAACAGTAACTGAAAAAGAGTTTCCATTTTTTTAAAAAGTTTTACGATCAAGAAATTCTTATTTGCAGTGTGTGTAACTCAGAATTCACAACTGTACAAGGTGGACGTTGCAATATTATTCTTCATACGCAAACACAGAACCACAAAAAAGCTGTCTCTGTAAGTAAAACAGTTTCATTGTTTTTCAAGAATACAGAACCCACTTCGGAAGATTACGTTGGGTCGTTAACGCAACTGCTTTCGCTTGCCATACTACCCAGCATGATTTTAGTTTTAAATCTTCAGATTGTACCTATATGATTCAAAATATTTAAATGCCAAAATCAGTGTGCGTACAGCCTGCAGGGTGTGTGCACGTTTACTTGTGTTTCCTCTCGACATTTGAAGTTTCTGTGGAAAATAACCTTATTATATATTATTTTGTGTTGATTAGGTGGTTAGGATACAGCCTGACAGGTTATTAATTTTTCCTTTTCCTCTTTTGATCTCAATTCATTATTCTCGATTTTAAATTTTTCTTTATTCTTTCTAAGTAGTTTAAATCACAAAATACATATCTTCGTAGCTGTTTTTCGGATTATTGGACTTTGCACTCCACGTGCGATTGGTGCGCGTGGGGTGCATCTATTGTTTGGGCACATCTAGATTTATGGGTCTTTCCCTTCATCATCGAGGTATAGAGTTGTGTCGGCTGTGGTTGCGAACGGACGTATTTTCTTCGAGTCCGAATCTCTAGCAACCGATAAGCCTGTCGTATATATCTATATATTTCTTTTGTCCTAAAGTTACTTGACACACGCTAAATTCAGCGCTATCGTGCTTTTCGAAGCATTAATTACATTTTATTTCATCGTTTATTTCCCTCTTGACAAGGGTTTCTATACCCTATATAATTTATCTATATTTATAATTTAAAATTTTCAGTCAGAGAATAATATAATATAATATTATATACGCCTGAGAATAATACATCGTCTCAAGTTCGGACAAACAAGTTTTTATACTCGGTCGTTTTTCTCGACGCAGCTGTTTGTTTATTCGGCAAAATCTTATCGCTTTATTTACATTCAGGGAACTTGCGATATAATCTGAATACCTTTGCCGGCTCGCTGGTTCTTTTCCGCGCGCCGGTCGGATACTCTTTTCTTTATTTATATTGTGCCGCTTGTTTTATATCTACACTTTTATTTTAAGTCCTTCGTCTATTTATTATTTATTATCTAATTGTTGTCTAATTGTTTTATATATACTACTTGGCATATTTTAATTTTTGTTTTCAGCCGGCGGCGGGTTCCTTTAGCCCCACTACCCCGTCCGTTTTGGTCTAAAATTTTGAGTTTTTATATATTTGTTTATTCTTATTGATCTAGTCAACTCCAGATTTTATTATAAGTTTATTCCGAACACCCCCGGATACGAGCGGCGCCAATAGTCAAGGGCGCTGCGATAATGTCAGACACGGCGACACTCCTTTTGTCGCCAGTATTACTTGTAACAACGCCGAGTTTTCTACTCCTGAACCTCAAAATAGTTTAGCGATTGAAAATTTGGTCAATCTATCAAATGATGAGATACTGAATCTTATTTCAGGTCTCTATAAGGTCTTGAAGGATCGAAACATCAAATCTCCGAACTCTCTTCAATCGGAGATAAACTTGAACGCTGATGTCCAACTTACAGCTATAAGGTCCGACTTATCGTTGTCGTCACCTGGATCCATATCCTCACTTGTGGACACAGTCAGGGATAGGTCAGTTATCCTGGCAAAAGCCCAGTGGAAGCGGCTTAGGGAAACTTTCAAAAAGAAATTGTTCGAAATGCAAGTGCATAGTTCAGGGGATGGGATGGAAGATCATGACGAGGAAAAACCAAATTGGCAATATTTTAACTCACTTTTGTTTTTGAAAAATCAATGTACAATACCTTGTATTAACTTGTCGGAAAACAAAATCGTGTTCAAACCACAGAAAATATTTATCAGAGCATACCCGTGCAAAGACAATGATCAACCACTTGAAGAGGTTCTGAAAGTGAAACAGGTGCCCCTGAAGGAGCTACAACGTGACGGAATTAAGATTGGACCTGTAACGAAAGATGAACAAAATCAACTAATTCAGTTGTTAACCGAATATAGAGATTGCTTCGCACTCACGCCCACTGAGCTTGGTTGCGCTGAAACTGCGGAGATGGCCATTCAATCGAAAGAAAACCAGCCGTTCCCGTATCTTTCGTACCGCATGGCGCGGGCAGAACAAAAGACATGGGCAATGAACTATTGGATTGCAATATCGTTAGAGAATCAGATTCTGATTATAGTTCGCCGGTTTTGCTTGTAAAGAAAAAGAACGGAGAGCAGAGGTTGTGCATAGATTATCGAAAGCTCAACGCCATGACTATAAAAGATAATCAATCGTTACCGAGAATCGATGATCAAATTTGACAGACTGCAGGGTGGCAAATATTTCATCAGTTTAGACCTTCATTCTGGTTACTACCAGATCCCATTGAAGGAAGAATCCAAAAAATATACGTCATTTGTCACGCCTGGTGGTCAGTATATACAGGCTACCGTTTGGATTGGCAAATGGTCCTCGAATTTTTCAGCGTTTTATTAATAGAACACTCAACCCAGCTAAGAGCAGCATATGTGGACGACGTCCTACTTCATTCTATAACTGTGGAATAAGGGCTCGGAAATTTACGGAAACTTTTGGACATTTTCAGAAAAAAACACCTGACTCTGAACTTAAAGTAATGCTCGTTTCTTACGACGACGGTGAGTTATTTGGATTTCGAAATAACAGATGGTAAGATACAACCTGGTCAGACAGTATATAGGTCTTACAGGATATTTTAGACACTTCGTAAAAGGATATACTATAATTGCGAAACCGCTAACTAACTTGACGAAAAAAAGTGTTGCTTGGAAATGACAAGATCAGGAAGAACAAGCTTTCCGAAAACTGAAAGAGTCTCTTATTGAACGGCCAGTATTAGCAATATTTGATGAAACGCTTCCAACAGAACTACACACGGATGCGAGCACAAAGATGAGCTCGGAGCGTTGGCGGTTGTCGATGGCATAAGAAAATTTAGGGCATGTCTGTTGGGAATTACATTTACTAACGTAACCGACTGCAAGGCATTAAAGGCACCAGCGAAAAGAAACAAATTTTACCCAGAATTCCGAGGTGGTGGCTACAACTTCAAGAGTATTCCTTTGTTGTAAAATATCGGCCCGGAGGTAGAATGGGCCATGCCATTATAGTACCAGTACCTAAACCGGCAAAAATCTCGCAATTACCGGATAGCTACAGACCCATCTCTATTAAATACGCTATCTAAAATAGCGGAACGAGTTATTATAGAGGCTCTTCTGCAACACGTTGATGACGGAGATATTTTGCCGCAGCAGCAGTTTGATTTCCGGACAAACCACTCCACGGAACATCAGGTAGCGATAGTGCTAGTGGATATCATCGGAGAACTCAATCGATGGCATCACACGGCGTCACTTCTTGTGGTCCTCGGTCCCATCCTTTTTAACCTCTACACGGCGGATGTACCAACTTTCCCCGGGAACAAGATAGCGTTGTATGCTGATGATGCCCATTCGTTCTCATAGATCGTCGCGCTGGCGGAAATCAACAATCAAATACCGCACTACGAACGCTATCTAAAGGAATGGAGGCTCTCTGCCGACCCCCAGAAGCCGGCTGTTACAATTATCACTAAGAAGACAAACCCGAAGCTATTTAGAACGGATTATGCGCCGGTGATAAAATATCTAGGGGTTTATCTTGACAAACACCTTACATTCAAGCAAATGGTAGAAAACAATGCGAAGAAAGCGATGGCTGCCCTGCACAAGTACCGGTACCTACTCATACACAGGAAACTAAAAAGAGAAATTAAACACTCTTTTTTAACCCATTAATGGCCAAAGATCATAACGAAGCATTATCGTATGTCTTTTTTCATAATTGTATAAAATCTCAATTTAAAAATAATTGTTGTCGAATTATTATGTACATATAACTTTTTTAAACTCACAGCAATGTCTTTTGCGAAAAGTTACGAAATAAAAATACCACTTTCTATTCGAGAATTGAAAGAGAATGAAGAGGATATAAATGATACTCTTCTTATAGAGCAGCAAAATATAGGAGATATTGACGGCACGTTCGAAATACATTCAACTAATGAATTTGAAGGTGATAAGGAGCCGTCTGTTGTAGTAAATGAGCCAGGTACCAGTAGAAAGGGAAAAGCCAAGCAGAAAACAAACCAGTATGTTGCTTGTTGGTCAAAGACCAAACCACGTTACTCTTCATCGACATCGTCCACTGAAGCTACAACAAAAGAAATAAGTCGTCTGATAGGAGGGAAGACACCTTTTGAGATATTTTATTTATTTTTTGACGAAGATCTTTTAAATCTAATAGTTGAATACAATATAAAATACGCGAAACAAAATAACCGACATGATTTTACTCTATCAATAGCTCAACTAAAGCAATTTATAAGAATTTTAATAGTTATGGGTTACCATGCTCTTCCTGCTATTGACATGTACTGGTCTAAGGATTTAGATAAGCGTGTCGACCTTGTTAGAAAATGCATGAGTAGGAATACGTTCAGAACTATCAAACGAAACTTGCACTTGGCAAATAATAATGCTGCAGACAAAAGCGATGAATCTGCCATAGTGAGATCGGTTTTTAATTAAATGAACAAAAAATATCTATAGTTTGGTATATTTTTATATTATTTGTCTATCAAAGAGCAAATGGTTCCATATTTTGGTAGACATTCTGTCAAAATGTTTATAAAAGGAAAGCCTGTTCGCTTTAGCTTTAAAATTTGGTGCCTTTGCAGTTCAGGAGGATACCTCTACCAATTCATACCTTACGGAGGTTCCTCTACCGAAGCAAAAAAATCCGAACATCCTTGGAACAAAAGTTGTTTTAGATTTACTAACTGTAGTTTTGAATCCATCGCAGTGCAGGGTGTTCTTTGACAACTTTCTTTTCTAGTTATAATCTGTTTTGCTTGCTGAAAGACAGAGGATTTTATTTTACTGGAACAATAAGAGAAAATCGTTTAGCAAAGTGTCCTTTAGAAAGCAGCACATCAGTACAAAAAAGGATAGGGGATATTTTCTATAGTATATACGATAAAAACGCTGAAGTAACTATTGCTAGCTGAATGCCAACCCAGTTGTCACGTTGCAACTAATAATGGTTACATACATCCACCTGTACATGTAAATGGTATAATAGAAAACCACGTAAGAATGCTTACTACCTCAGCCAAATGTTATAAATGATTAGAACCAGCATATGGGTAGTGTTGATTTACTGGACAATGTATGCCGAACTATAAAATAAAGTAAGAGTAAGAAATGGTGAGGCCATTATTTACTAATTTAGTAATTCCACAATAGTCAATGCTTGAAAATTTACAATATCGCAAATTCCTCACAAATGTCTCAGATAGAGTTTCGATCCTACTTGGTCTTAGCATTGTTTCAAATTAGCAGTATAAGGAAACGGCGAAAGTGGAATACAAACAGGAAGACGAAAGAAACTATCGTTAGCCGTCCATCTAAAGGGTAACTTACCTAGTGAATGCCGTTACGAGTTAGTCATAACATAATTCGGCAAACGGAGGGTAAAAGCACGCCGCTGTAGATTATGTAGACAAAATAGGTTTATATGTGCGATAAATACCATGTTCACCTAACATTCCCTTATTTAACGAAAATTTCACCAAAAATATAAGGTAACAATATATGAAAAAAAAAATAACACATTATGCCAACGTCAAATCCGTCGTTAAGTCCAGAAACACAAAATACCGATTTCATGATCACGGGCACCAAATCAATTACATTGAAGGATATACAAAGCCGGGCCGGTAGCTTCAAGGGACGAAGAGCATACTTCGAGCCGCACTTCTCGAAGAAAGAAAATTATACAATGCAAGAAGTGTCCAAACGTGGGCCCCGGCCACGTCGAATTGTTACCATCAACATCTAGAAGTGTGTTAAATGTGTCCCGTAATCACCGGTCTTTTAACTGCACTAAAGATCGGGAAACTCCGCACTTTTGTTGTAATTGTGCAAACCATCCTGAAAAAAAACAAAACGCAAAAACCGCCCCGCCGCCCACACCGCAAAACATCCGGCTCCCCCTCCGCAAAAAATCTTACGTAAAAGATTTCCCCATTATATTTACTACCCATAAAACGTATTTAGGTCATCCCGCACTCATTTTTGATCTCTTCTCAACAACTTATCCTAAAATTCTCCCCCTGATTTTCTCTTCCAACATGTATGATGCTCAACGGATGATAAATTGAAAAATATATACTAAGCAGTTTTATATTAATAAATTAACATATATATCTTTTTTAAAACTTCTGAAATATTCTTTCCAATAAATACCACAAAATGAAACACCTTTAGTAAAATTAAATGCTCACCTACTTGTAATAACCAATCTCAATTATTAATGTCCGAAACGTAACAAACCTTAAACAAAACCCATTATTAAACTAATTCTTCATTCAAACAAGTAATTGATATTTCACTAACCATTCTAATATAAATTGCGTGGATGACTTGAGGATCATATTGACATCATCTCAGTGTTGAGCAAAGAATATGCAACACAAAGTACGTAAGAAAGCCAAAAATCACGTCCTTAGCAAAACAAATTAAAATCATCAATTGACTACGATAAAAAGCAATGGGACAATATTCTCCTCAAACTACCTCTCCGACCGCAAAACGCGACGGACGGTGAAAAAAACAGCTAATCGTGTATAGTATATGTTGGTATATCAAATCCCAATAAGCGCCGACTACCGCGATCCCTCGCTTGCGAGGTTTTTACTTTTCGCCAGACAGCCGTCAGCTAATTAAAGTAAAAAAACATTTACCACCTTACCAGTGCGATCTATAGTGCGTCCAAACGCACTTGCAAGTACAAAACAATACAGTTTCTACAGTCGGTATTAATAGTGTAATTTTTAGAACACTTTATTTTACTTATGACGCCCGTCACCTTAGCCAAGACGCCTACCGCAGCGTCCCCAACTCTTTCCAAAGTCTGGAAATACGTCACTGGAGACTAAAAGTCCGTACGACGCCGCTAAGCCCTACTGGACCCTTCCCTTCACTCACAACCACTCGACCCCACCCGCGCCGGACCCCGTCTTGACGCCGACTCGTACTCCTGGCAGGATCAGACCTCACCCCACGCCTCAGACATTCTGCCACAACGCCCGCCCGCGACGCCCAACACACTAGCCCTCCGCCCCGAACCTGCTGTCGCCGAGATGACGACGCCGACTCACCCGCGCGACCGTTCCATCAACGACCCTGATGGCGACGGCCGAACCGCCTCTCGTGCCAAACAGGGAAGTGATGCCTCTCCGGAAACGACACAGACGCTAACACGTCTGCAGAAGAATGCCGGCGCGATACGAACATGGCGACTACTGCACACACTGGCAACGGCGAGGCTGAGACCCCTTCCAAAACCCCGACGGTTTGCAAGGAAGACGCCCTCGCTGAGGACTTGCACATCGCGACGCGGAACCGCGTACAGCGTTCGCACGGAACACTACCCCCGCCCAAACAATAGAAGAAGACGCCATGGAAACCACCCGCCACGCAGCCTCCCCAGCAACAACCGGAAGAGGAACCGTCCACTCCGGCGGCGAAGAACACCAAGCCTCCCTCCCCTATGTTTCGCGACAAGAATGCAGGAGCACTATTGGGAATTTCGCGCGAGATTGGACGCCATCTCCGTAAACTATCACGTACAATTCTCGGGAAATAATACCCACATCTATTACCGCGACATGTCCGCCTATAAGAAGTTCATTACGGAGAACAAGGGAAAAATCCCCTTCTACACATTCACCGCGCGTGCGGAGCGCCACTCACGCGTACGTTCATTTAAAGCGGTCTACACAACGAGATCCGAAGGAGAACGTTAGGCAGGGCTGGCGGAAGCTTGGAGTGCCAGTCCGGACGGTGGAGAAGTTCAGAAAGACGCGGAATCCGATATTCATGTTTACGGTCGCGAAAAATATCACCCTTAAAGACATTATCGCGAAAGTTAAATATATACAGCGCACACGCGTATATATAGAGGCACATGTAAATAAAAAGACAATAACGCAGTGCAAAGAAATGTCAAGAGTGGGGTCACGCTACGACCAACTGCTACTTGAACATCGTGCGCTGTGTCAAATGCGGTCAATCACACCGCTCTTTCGAATGTCCTGACACGGCGTCAGAACAGCCCGCCAAGTGCTGCAATTGCGGAGGAACGCACCCAGCCTCCAGCGTCGACTGTCCGCGGTACGCACAAGGCGCTGGAATCGCGGAAGCGCCGACAACAGCCCCAAAGACAGAGCGCCACTCCAGCCAAGCTTGTGCCGGCGCCGCAGCCTACGACGAATCCGTGGAAAGCGGGATTTCCCACCGCTGCCGTCGAAGTCGGGGCCAAATAACACGCCGGGGCCGTCTACTGCCAGCGAACGTCCGCGCGAGGGGCGCACGTCGGAAGCAGCGGACACGGAGAGCGACAGTGGCGACGAATACAACGCCAAGACGCGTCCACCGGTCTCCTTTCGCCGCGGAACGGGCCGAGGAGCTCGCGGATCCACCGTACGCGGTCGCGGAGGGTGGGACCAAGGCCAGCAGATCAGAAGCGCGACGCAGCCTGACACGCCGAGAATGACTCAACCCTCGAGTTCCCACGGAGTCCCAAGCGAGCGAGGATCACCGCTGTCTGCAGGACATTGCAGAAACAATGCGTGAAATCAATAAAATCGTCGATCTAAAGAAACTATCGCGCAACCTCAAGAAGCCGCTGGATGGAGCTTAAGAGGTGTGCAACACCATTTGACTACGCGATGGCGATCAACGATTTCAACGAGGGCAATGGCTATTAACATCACCTTCATGGAACTGCAACGGCGTCCCTGACAAGATAGGGGAGATCTCCGACTACGTCGAGCGTCATGGCGTTCACATCCTGTTGATTGACGGAGTCAGGGTGCCCGATAACTACATTTTCCGACTTCAGCGATATCGAACGCTGATGCGGCGTGGTCGAAACCGTCAATGGGGGCGTGGCCATGGCGGTGCGGGAATGACGTACCGTGTCCAGTCGATGAGAAAACCAAAGGGCATGGAAGCCATTGGGATCGGCTCGCTTGCAACACTGTGCAGGCGGTGTTGCTACAACAGTCCCTGCTAGGGAGGCTTCGCGCTGTCCGGCTGGAGGGCATCTTACCGCATTTCCGGAGAGTAATACTGGCAGGGGATTTTCAACGCGAACGCACGTCAACTGGGTTGTCGGCCGAACAACGTGAATGGGAACGTTCTGAACGCGTTCATCCATAACAAACGACGTGTTGCTGCACACCATCCAGACGGCCCCACGCACATCCGGCGAATGAACAACACCATCCATAATCGACCTAATACTCACGGCAAACGTCGGGGACCTGAGCGACATTGCCGTGCGGGCCATGCCGTCCGACCATGTCGCGTTGGAATTCCAGCTTGGGGAGGGCCCCTGCCTACAGCGCGAAGCGCGGATCCCAGATTACGCGCGCGCTAACTGGAACCGTTTTCCGAGAGCTAACTAAATCAGCGCCCCATCGTCAAAAGTCGAGGGTCCTGATACAAGTCAAAAAAGAGGAACACTGGTCCCGGTCGATCGAGGAGGCAAATGAAGACTCCGGCAACTTTTGGAAACTCCAGAAGAGAATCGGGAAGCAAAAGGAACCGAACGCCCCGTTAAAAGTTAACGGAGTCTTCATTTTCAAAGACGCTGAGAAAGCAGAAAAAACGGCCACCTTCTTGGAGGACCAGTTCAAGTTCACGAACACCTTAAGTAAAAGGACTATCTCCGCAGTCCTCAGTACCTATTCCGACATCCAAAGGGCAAAGGTAGTTGACGGCCCCCACGCCTTAGAGGAAGTCAAGGGCCTAATCTCAAAACTGGCCTCCAAAAAAGCCCCAGGGATGGACGGTATTCCGAACAGAGCTCTGAAGATCATGCATCCAAAAATGTTAGCTCACCTCACCCGAATCTTCAATGGGGCCTACAAATATGCAATCTTTCCGGAGGTGTGGAAATGCGCTAGAATTGTGTCCTTGCCAAAAAAAAGGAAAAGATCCGTCTAGACTGGAAAACCGCAGACCTATCAGCCTTCTCAGCTCCCTGGGTAAAATTCTAGAAAAGTCAATCCAAGCGAGAATAACAGAATGGTTGGAAACAAGAGGGATTCTTCCAAACTCCCAGTTTGGGTTCAGACAAAAGCTTTGTGCAGTCCAACAGGCGATGAACCTCGTGGAGGAGATAAGGTCCAATTCGAAACTGAGATCACAGACCGTGGCACCCCTTCTGGATGTGGAAAAAGCCTACGATAAAGTATGGAAAGAGGCCCTCGTATATAAAATGGTCAATATTGGGTTGCTATGGCATCTGATAAAGATCATACATTAAAATCAACGCCTACAAGACAGAAATAATTTCCTTTACCAGAAGAAAACCCAAAGTACCGACGCTTACATGGAACCACCAACGGATCAAGATCAAGAAAAATGGAAAATATCTCGGTATCCAACTGGACAATCGACTAAACTTTCAGTCCCATGTTAAAAGAAGAGTTGGCCTTGCGAAACAGCGAACCCGAATGTTGTACCCGCTAATCAGTGAATCAAGCGGTCTCTCCATGGAACTTCGAATGAGGACCTTAGAGTCCGTGGTTCTCCCAAGCGTGACATACGGTCAAGAACTATGGATTACAGGCAGTGCCAGAGCGATCTCTATAATGAAAAAGGCTCAAGTTATCTTAGCGAGGAAATGTTCGGGGGCTCCTTGGTTCACCAGAAATGATGAATTAGTAAAAGAACTAGCATTGGGTGACGTAGAAACAATGCTGAACTTAGACGTGAAGAGTGCAATTGACAGAATGAAAAACCCCGGCAAGTCATCAGACAAAAGCCGAAAGAATCTACCTTACCGGATAGAAGAATTTCCAATAGGACAACGAGATCCTAAACCACCAACCTGCTCTACTTTATGGGGCAAGAGATACAACGACACTGTTTTCATAACCGAGAGTTGCAAAACAGTAAAGCAAGGAAGAAAAAAAAAGCATATCATACGCTTTACTTGGCGTCACATTTTTGATTGATAGGAATAGTAGTTGTTGGTTGTGAGTGGTAAGTAAATTAAATGGATGCCTACACGTTTCACAGCTACTTAGAGAATGGGGTGGAATGGAGGCTGATGTACAGATGCTACCATTAAATATTCGAAGGTAAATACGTACGTGTTATCGAATCAAATTAAAGATTACTGGTTTAAAAAACTTTGAAAATTTTTAGAGCGCGCATTGTGTCGATAAATATATGAACATGGTAGGTGTGTATATTAACAAACATATGTAGGAATTTACTAGTTATTAGTTTTCAGTAGGCAACACAGCAAAATTATTGCCTGATTGAAACGCCGACTAGAGACCAAGGCCCAAGAGCGCAAAGTATCCCAGAAAACACGATCGCAACGACGGATACGCATAACATCTATACATATCCCGTGCGCACTCCTGGAGTACCCGAATACGCTATCTTCTCCAAAACATATGTAAAACTAATAAACAGGACAGTAAATTTATTTAATAACATAATATTCTTTATTTTAATTCTTTCCCCTACCCCAGGCTTTTTGGTGTTACAGACACAAAAATTAGTAGGTAATTATTACCTTGAATAGTAAGAAATGCTTAGATTAAGCAGGTAAGTATTATCAGTTCAATATACTTATGTTTTGGAAGCAATAATGGCAATACTCTCCAAATACTAACTTTAATATACTTCTACTAAAATGTACATAATTATTAAGGCATAAAATTCATAGGTTTCCAGTTGAGAAAATCTATTTACTCAATTAAAATAATTATTCTTGTGGTGAAATATTATATGTTCATAATGAATTTAGTATAGTGATTACATTTGGAGTAAAAAATTGTTTCGTCTAAAAATTCATGGGTTTGAAAAACTGAACAAATTTTATTCTCAATATAAATACATCATACTTCTATGCTTATAAGGAAGTTATGTTAAATTCAATGTGATGCACTTATATCAAATTGAGTATTATTTGTTTGTGTGTAGGAAACGCCTTCAATAAAGTCATGACGCAAACATATAATAAATGCGTTCAAGAAAACTGGAGTGTGTGCCATTCGTAGAAACAGTTTCAGTTAAGATGATTTCCTACCGCAGCTCTGTAACACACCGTCCTGACCTGAATTGTCTCTTGGCGAAACTGTAAACATTAAGAGCGATCGAGAAAGCCATCGATTTTCCAAAATACATCTGATTTACGCCACCTAAACGACATCCAGTGCAATGAATAGCAACAGTTACGAACTGGCCTGCAACTTGGAGCTTCGTTGCTCGGAACGTAACAATAAGCAGTTCGAACAGCAAGAGAAAATTCAAATTAATTAGCAAGACGATTTCATCTAAACCAAAAAGTCCCGTACGAACAGTCGTGAAATGCTCTAAAACCAACATCAACGGTATCTGCAACCTTTATTAAACCAACTCAGTTTCGAGCCACAATTAAAACTCAACCCAGAAATAAAATAGACGAAAAATAAATTCAGGGCAGCAGTATGATTGCCACGGATTACGCCGAAGAAAGAGATCATTAGAAGACAAAAGAAGCATCTAACAAAAAACAAGAAACCAAAACAGAAACAAAGAAACAGTTGTTGGGAAAAGTCTTGATCGACGGAAATGAAAGTGACTCGGAATATGATATTGAAAATAAAAAGATTTTAATACATGCGAAGATTCCGACTGGTGTGAGGAAGATGAACCTGATATAGTGGCATTAACGGACGAACAATTACTCAACAGTATTCTACCTAGCATACCTGAAGAGGGGAGTATGTCATCGTTCGTTAAAACCTAAACGAAGAAACGTTTATTATGTTGCCAAAATACTAAACAATCGTAATGAAAATTAGGTACTACGTTAGCTTATTTGCGCGGAAATCAAAACACTAGCTTACCATGCAACTGTTCATGATGTGGCCTACCGTGAGGGATCATGATATAAATTTATAGCCCAAGCCAAAATGTCATTGGTAGTACATTACGGCCAGCAGTAGTACTATTGCTTTGATATAGACTGTTACCCAATTGAGATTCGTTTAAAAATTTATTGATTGTTGATAGTTTTCTATAATTACTATAAACATTACATAATGTTTTATTTTATTGATAAATGTTATAGTTTTGTCAATCCTTGATATCGATATATGCTTCATAATTCGAGACTATTAATTATTAACTTCAATAATTAAAATACCTTTAAGATAATACTTGTATTCTTTTAATATAAGCTGGTTTATTCACTGTGCAACCTATGATTCCTGTGTCATGAACTATGCTCACTGTGTACCCTATGTGTAGTACAGTGGATATTTCCCATTAAAAAAAAAACACGCCATATATGAACAAAACGGTTAAAGATGAACAGATACTGTCTTACAAAAATGTAGATTAGAAGTTTACGTTTCTAGCTTTGCAATTATGAAGGTCGAGAGTAATATAGTGACTTATCTACGTTGATTTAAAAAAATTCTTATCCACTGTTCCCACAACGACCCTGTATCATTTATAAAATTCGTAAAATTCGCGTATTAAATTGAAGTATTTAATGTTTGATTACAAATACTGGATGTATACAACAGACTATCGATGAACATCGGGACAAAGTGTTGCACGCAAAAAAAAATGTACAACCATATTTGCTGTACGAACGGTCATAGAAAATTGCAAAAATTTCTATATAGGAGTAGACCAAGTGTTTCTTCAAGTTGAGGGTGCTAAAAGAGCTTTGGACATTTTATTTCAAATTTTCCACGTATTTAATGCAAAGTACCCAATACAGGCAGATTACATTTATACCTTAATTCAGAAAGGAGTTTACGATATGCATACCGCCACCGCCAAAGTTTCTCCTTCACTACTTAACATGTTGTCTTTCACATCAAAATAAATGTTATATATTTTAAAACAATGCGTGTGATGAATGTGATAATTTTTTTCTCTGGTTTGACAAATATACAATACATTTAAATATGTTCACAACATAGAAAATCATTTTGGTTGTCCTGTATGAAATTATAGTATGTATAGGCTTTATCACATGAAAAAGGACCTCAAAAACATATATCTAAAAAAACATAGGACTGTACCGTATTTATTTAAAAGAAAGCTATTAATAATACTGGCGTTGTGTTCAAGTTCGATAAAAAAATGTAAGTAATACAGCAGATGAGCTAGTTGTCAAAAATAAAAATACCGATTCAGTTATTGCGGAAGGTGAAAATAAAATTGTCGATCCAGTTACAAAGGAAGGCAATTGCGAAGTTATAAAACAGTTTTTAACAAAGCTTACAAGGATTTGTCTCAGAGCTTTATAATAACTTAAAGTCTTTACTCGAACATCGAACAACAAAAAGGAATATCATATTGATAAAATATGCGAGAATTTCAGTGTATCCGACATAAAGAAATGCGACTCTAAAAAAAAGTATATCTCGGATTTGCGCGGAATTTAAAAAAAAACGGGAAGCGACGTCAATGCATAGATTAATTTTTTTTAAAGGAAAATAAAAATTGGCTTGAATCAATTTACCCTATACAAATACCACCTCCAGTAGTAAAATAAATGATAAGAAAGTTGGCCGGCAGAAAAAGAATTTTAAGTCCTGTTCAGTAAAAGTGCAAAAAAAGAAAAGTAAGGGAAATTTTGAAGGAAAAAAACCCTAAAGCAATTGCGTTAGCAGCCAAAATGTCTGCGAGGTTAGCCGGTAAGAGACGCAGCTGACTTAATTAAGAAACTATCTACTACCTCATCACCCAACAGAGCAACAAATATGAAAGACAAAGACACCAGAACGAGCTTTGGCACTTATAGTAGACAGCAAATTGACCACACAGCAATACAAAAACGTAAGAAAAGAAATAAATAATTCCATCAAGCAAATCCGTATTTCCGCCTTACCACCTTGTAGAAGAAGTAAAGAAAACCTGTTATCCCCCCGAAGAATCTATTGTTATTACTGAATATTCAGCAGAAATTAATTACAAGATTTGTGAATTGACATGCAAACGCATTATTGAACTGCAGGAAGGGGTTTTAAATAGTTTAACTGATATACAAAGGAAAAAGTTCGTGTTAATCTGTAAATAGGGCTGTGCTGGCAGCTCCGGATAGAGCCGCTATAACCAGCAAATTCATAGTAATCACAATGATGAATATTATTTTACTATTTCCTTCGTTCCCTTAAGGTTAAATGCCATTGACAACATGGGATCAACTGAAATAATTTGCAAAAATATGATGACTAAGTTCTCTTACGAAAAAGAAACGAAAGACCTAATAATTACCGAAACACACAAGATTAAAGAAAAAATACTAAAATTGGCATCAGTTAAGGTTTTAACTCCTTTTAACTTCTTACATTAAATTTTCGTTAAATACCTTTTCTTACCAGATGCTACTAACAATGATAGACGGAGAGGTTTGTAGCGCTCTGTGTCAGAATCAATCATCCTAATATTGTTTTATATGTGGAGCTTCCTCCAAAGATATGAACAGCAATAAAGAAGAGTTATACGAATTTGGTATATCACCACTTCATTCGTAGTTTTTCATAAAGTATATTCTTTTTGTTTTCTGATGAGTTTATTTTGTACTCTAGTTATATAAGTTGCTTTTTGCAAAATTATGTTCTTATAGTTCTATATATGGGAAGTAGTCTATGTAGTATGTAAATATATTTGGAAGTGTGTGTATAAACAATATTTTTTATAAAACATAGTAAAGAAATTGTAGGGCGTATGTTAAAGTGGGTCAGTCTGAAATAAAGGAATAAAGAGTAAAGACGTATTTAAATTTGAGAGGATACAACAATTTGTTATAAGCAAAAAAGTAATAAATGCTATGAAGAAGCTAACATGATTTTTTTGTCTCATTTAAAATTTAAATGTATATAGATTTATTCTTTCTGATTAGTGTCGTACAACTGTGCTAACAGTTGAAAATACAGTGCACTTCGATATAACCAGTTGATTAGGCTGCATATTGTATAAGCATGTAATAAGAAAATATAAAACTGTGTCTGACAGACCCAACGTCACCAGTTGTGTAGCACAAATACCACGTACTACGTCACCAGTTAAGGATTAATTCTGATGATTAATTCTCCATATGCTTATATATGCCATCCATTTTGGGACACTTGGTACCTGTACCTATAAGCTCTGCGACTGCATTCCCGTACGATCCCTAAACGTGCCTAAATTGTCCGCTAACTTCCTGACATTATATACATATTTGTATATTTATTTTAATCAAAATCCGTGCAAAATAGTATACTACTGCCACTCTTTCGTGTTGTGTCTTAGGTGTGGACGATTAGCACAAATGCAGGTAAGAAAGTTTTTTTTAGAACATTTATGTATAATAATTATACAAATTAAATACAACATCCTTTGAAGGATTTTATGTTACAATTAGTTTATTTATAGAAGGATATTCACTAAGTCTGCGATCAATATTTGCTAAGAACTTTGCTAAGAAAAAAAAGTAATTAATTATTTCTTAGTTGTTAATGTGTTTCTTACAGTAGCTAGTGCTTATATGTATTATATGCCGTAGTCTCAATCTTGCAATTATTTTATATTTTGTTAATTAATAATAAAATTAGTATATTTCACCCATCTTTGTCGCTCCTTTTGTAAAAGTTTTCCCCGTACTCTATAATGTCTAATTATTGTGAGCGCTTCTACAACAATTTGTAGTAATTTTTTTAACAATTTTTCAGATTTTAAAAATGCTTAATTTCAGACAAGTGTTTGTCTTTGCCTTAGTATGGTGGTCATCTGAAAATGTGATCACCCCTGCTATTATAGACGCAGCTATAGACGTAATATTAGATGTAATACCACCAAATTATCAGCTGCAAAAGGTAGTACCCTCAAGTCCCATTAGGGAGAAATCCCCATACCAGGCTTGCCCATTTTACAAGACGCGATAAGCAATACGAATGTGGGTGTCAGTATCTGGTGGCAGTAAAAAGATACTTTAAACGGATTTGCCCTCAATGTAGCGAAGTTAGAACAGTAAACTTAATAAACACCCCCGGAAATCAGCGCATAAAAGTGAAATTTCTAGTAAACTCCAACAGTTTATATGTTTCCATGAATTTTGTTAGGAATTGTAGTATTACTAATTATTTGTACACGTTAGTCTCACATCATTTATGGAATTCCCAATACTGTTTGAATTGTATCTTCCTTCATCCGTTTTATTGCTTGTTTATGTTCATAGTTTACATTTTTATTGTACTTATAGAGAAATAGGATATCTATTTCTTGTTAAATCCTTGCAATTTATTACTTTCGTTGTAGTCACACGAAAAGAGAATTTCCACTTTTGCCTGGTATCCTTGACGTCACTACCGTTCAATTAGAGGTACTACCTGTGGATTTTCCAACCCCATAAATAATTATTTCAGATTATCTCATATATAAGCAAGCCTATTTCCATCAGTTACGAGTTACAATTGTACAGAAAAGGGTGTAAACCACCAAAACATCGCCGTGCGATCAGTTTATAAGTATTACAGTAATTCCGGGTTTCAACTCGTCGTGAGCGAGTTAACTTGTATTATTTAGTATATTGTCTCCCTTCTGTAATCATTTTAAGTTTGTAAATATATTGTAAATAGTGTGCATTTGCGTTTATTTTACAAGTGCTTAAAAGTGCAAGAACGGGAAAAAATCCTTCAAAACAGGAGGAGTTCAATTTTTTTTTAAAGTTTTTGTGTGTTATAAACAATAAAACTGGCAAAAAGCCACCTACACCTACGTCACACATGTCATCGCGCTCATAAATTACTGAAAGTTCACTTTTCAATTTTACGCTGTCCAACATAAGATAAGATTTCAGTTTTCTATACACATAATTAACCGACACAAAATATGACGATTTTTTCCACATCTTCGTTTTACTTAATTTTATATCGCAAATAAGCACTGTCTAACTATTCACGTATGCCCACTTTGCCTAGAACATTAAAATCCACGTATGCATTCATGAGAGAAACTGAATTTTCGTATTTCTTTGCCCTCTCTGCAATATGCCTTAAATCATTTAACCCTTGTTTATTCCACACACTGACCTCTTTCTTAAAAATTAAGGAGATAAAACAAAATAGTTTATTTGTTAGTGAACATCCGCACATCCACTCATATTTTTCATATATATTTTTATTGAATACTCTATTGTAAGTTCGAGTTTTACTTGTGGAAGTGTAGTTTATTTGGAGATCAGGAATAGGTCTTCCTTTCTTCGTAATTACTCTAAAAGTTTTTCCTCAAATGAGAGCGGGTTTTTTTTTAAAGATTTTGCACTCAATTAACTTCCATCTGTTGGATAACCATAGTGCTTACTGTATTATGTGACGCTATGTATATATTCTCATGTGTTAGTTTGAGTATTTTAATTCATTTAAGACTTCTAAGATAAACACTTTTCTCATTATTATATAACCTGTAGATAACCCTTAATTTGTGTGCATCAAATTTATGTATTTGTTTTGTAATATTTACCTCATATTTTCTCATATAGACGACATTTATTCTGAATTATAACTAACTTTATTATATTCTTTTCAAACCTTTCTTAGTCTTCAAATGTAAATTTGATCGTGTGTTATATTCAATTCTTTGTCTAATTCTAAGAACACGATCTCATATCGTCGAAGTTTGGACCAAAGTAGCCCGATTTCAAATTTTGTCAACCGTAACTAATTAATTAATCACCCACTCTAAGTGGTCTGAGGGCACGCATATGAACTTCTACGATAACAAATCCCTAACGTGAGAAATTATCGTATGTATCAGTACCAGTTTAAAAACTAAGTTCACTAGAAAAATCAGGCAGTAAGTGAGTAGAGTACTAACAGTCAACATCTAACAACCAATTTCAAACCGTTGTCAGTGAATCTTCTTTAAAATTAAAATAAAGTTATTTTAAGGGAACTTAGAGTTTTTATTATTAAACAAATCAATTCGTCGAGCTAAAGACAGCAGTGCGGAATTCAACAAAATTTTTTGTGTCAGAAGTGGGATCCTTCTCGTCTAGAAAATTAGCAAGAATTTCCTCATCGAATTGGTGACTTTTAGAACTTTTGGAACTTTGGAGCTTCTTCGAGGGGACAACTTCAGTTGCAAAAGAGAAGAACTGTCCAATCAAAAACACAACAGCCTGCGGTCGTCGAAGCGCATCCGCTTCCCGTAAGTACTGTTGATTGTTTATTGTTGCATGCTGTTAAGTTTGCGATTCTCACATCTCTCAAATTTGCTCCCTTTTGCTATTTCACTGAAATAAATAAATAAGAGAAGACTCGTATTTCAATCAATTTATTTTAACCTACATAAAAGAAACAAAGAAAATGGCAACTACTCCAAATACCACAATTACCGAGAAGCTTAGCTTAGAATTTTTAATCAAACTTATTCCTGAAAGTTTCGATGGAAACAGATACAAATTACGCAGTTTTATCAAGCAAATTGATTCAGTATTCGAACTTGTACACGCAAGCCAATTCCAAACCCTTTTACTTTTTGTAAAAAGTAAAATCACTGGCAAAGTTCGCGAACAGATAGATATTCATTGCAATCTAACTACTTGGGATGAGATTTCCAAATTACTAATCAGTCTCTATCAAGATAAAAAATCAATTGACCAACTCTTAGAAGAAATAAACAGCATAAAACAAGAATCAAGCGAAACAGTTTCACAATTTTACCAAAGATTAGAAGAACTGCAATCCAGAATTTTAGCAATAATCCATAGTACTGAATTAGATAAAAATAATCTGCAAGGGAGACTGCTAATGATGAAATCACATTAAATAGATTTATTTACCATACACATCCTCAAGTATTGCAAATGTTGGGATACCGTAATTTTAATAGTATTAATGAAGCTTTCACTGCTGGCCTTGGAGGAAGAAAAAGCACTTAGATTCAATTATAAAAATATCAATCCCCAAAAATGTAAAATTTGTGGTAGAACTAATCATACGAAAAATAACTGCTATAAGAGCAAAAATAACGGCATTAGAACTAATCACTTTAATCAAACCAACACGCAAAAGCCCGTTAAACAATGCAGATATCGTAAGAACATGGGACATGTTATCGAGATATGTCGCAAACGCCAATACAACAATTCGAGATTTGGAAATAATTCGACATCCAATAGACCTCAAAATAATTCTCGAAGTTATCCTAGGAGTTCTCATAATAATTCAAACAATTCTAGTAACAACTCGAATAACAATAATTCTAATGACATCTCACATACTAATTCAAGGGTAACAAATACCTCAAATATAAATATAAATTTTCAGAGCGCTCCAGAACTAACTCATCCTTCGGGTCAAATCCAACAAGTAACGGAGCAACTTGGTCAGTTTATAATCTAATCAATCTCAGAACACTTTTATTTACTACTAACGACCTAAGGTACTGCTGTGGTCTGGCACCCCGGTTTTTGTAAACTCAGTGATATTTTATTTTTTTTCGATTAATCTTTATCAAATGTGTCGGGAAAATTCTCTCAGAAATTAATATTTTATATTTAAGTAAGATTTTTCTATTTGAATTGATTGCATTGTTTAATTTGTTTAAGGTAAAGTCAGGTAAGTGTGTAGTAAAAGTTGCATAGTGTGAAGACAATGTAACACTGTTCACATAATAAGACATTTTGATAAATTTTTCACTTAGAAGTATGTAATATATGCCTAGTTGTAAGCCTTCCATAGATACGCCTTTTATAATTATCAACGGTTTACTAGAAAAAGAAGAAATTTTAAACAATGTCAATACTACACACTTACCCAAAATGGAGCAAGTGTGTAACCGTTCCACATTTTATATATTAATAGCATTATCCTTTAGTTCGGCCAAAAGTGTAATACTATACTGATGTCTTTTTAATAAGGTATGAATAATTTACAAGATATCTAAGTCATTACACGTTAGGAGATGTGAATTTTTATTTGTAAAACTAGTATGAAGTTTAGTACATTAGTAATATAACAGAGGACATCCATATTTTAATTTTAAAAATAAATGTAGCCAAACTACACACTTGCCCCGGTTACACACTTACCTGACTTTGCCTTATTTAAATGTTTAGTTGGTTTAAATTAATTTCACTCTGTTATATATTTTTATTTGATCATGTAGTTTATTTATGTCGTTCCTAGAAGAATTCTTCTTCTATGATCTTTGCATTTATGCGTTGCGTTTGGCACGCATCTGTTTGTTATATGTATGCAATGTTTGGGCCCCTGAAGGGCAGTTACTTGAACGATAGCGTGTAAGTAGATTGTTATTTTATTTTCTTTGCTGCTATTTGGTATTTTCGTTTAATTTGTATATTTTATCATCCTTCAAGGAACTCGTTAAATAATAATTGGCATTATATTATTGTGTGCACAATTTAGATGTAAGATCTTTTATTATATTTGTTCTAGAAGGTATTTCTTTTTAGTTTAAAGAGTTTAATTTTTCCGTTTTCTAGTTTACTGATTTGTATTTAATAGTTAATCACTTCGGGTTAGGTGAAAAGAAGCATTGTACTTGTAATTAAATTTCATTTTTGTAAATTTACTTGTTTTGTCCACGTTGAAATTTAAATTAGTGTGTTGTAATTTTGAGACCACGTGGATTTTTGTGAAAAAAGGATTTTCTTCTAGAACAAATTTGTCTTTTGTTTATTTAAAGGATTTGCATTGTCCTTTAGTAAATTAGATTCATGCAGGTTTTGTTTTCGACCAGGACCTTCTGTCTATGGTTTTATTTTTCCTGCGTAATTGTAATTAAATGTTTTTTTTTCTTTTTTTTTAATAATAATAAAATTAATGATTGTTAACCTCATTCAAAATTTCTGTTCTTTTATTTTTGAAATAAGTAAAGAAAGTCAAACTTTTCAAACGCCCACATTTTACTTTTCATGTTAGGTTTAATTGTGAGAGTAACCCTGAGGTTAGGTGCTCTTATGCGCCCTTTATTTTTATCCGCTGAGCTAGTAAATTTAATTTTCATTTTTTTTTTACTTTTCACTTTGCATTTATGCTGGTACCATCAGTACACAGCATATTTATTGGCTATCCCAACGTAAGGCTCGTCGTTATTGTAATTGTAATTAGTAAAATTAGGATCCCGTGTTTAGAATTTGTGAGAATTTCTCGTTGCATTGATAAAGCTGATACGTTTTTTTTGTGTGCTTAAAAACATTTTCTATACACCGCTGCAACAATGAATACGGACAAGCCCACCACACAACAGGAAGTCTACGTTCCGAAAGACCAGAGTTGGCGGAATCCAAGAACTATTGGCAGTGAGGATGAGTCGGATGTGGCAGGAGCAAACCAATCTGTAATTGATGAGTCGGTTGTGGCAGGAACAAAGGGAAGGATGGAGGAAAAGGATATTCAGAGAGATGGAGGAAACAGGACTAACAATAAGGAAAGTATTATTAGTATGAATGAGCTGATAACAATGTTCAAAGAAATGAGCCAGAGACAACACAGGTGTTTTGAGAGAATTGATGCATGGTTGAGAAAAGATTACAGTGTTTTTGATGAAGAAAAGAAAGAGATTCAGACGGAAGGGGATAAAATCAATTGGTGTTCAGATACTTCTATTGAAAAGAAATGTTGTTAAAAAAAGAAAGGAAGAATTGAAAAAGACCAATAACGACAGGGAATTGATATACGAGTCAATATATAGAAATAGAAATGAACTTGTGGCCGTTGCTGCTTAGCCTACTCCGAGAAAAGAGGAACAAGAAGTAAACAGTTCCCAAAGAGAATCCCCAGATGTCGTTAATGAAATTGAAATCAATCATGATGAGAAGTTTGAGTCTGAAATCAAGGAAATGTCGAACCAGTATGTATCATTAGAAGATAAGTTCCCTAGTATTATTGTTATTGATGAAGAACACTCTCTTGAAGAAGTCCAGTCAAAGCCTGTCAAGTTCATGAATAATCCCGTTCCCGATGGCATGTTTGGGCATAATTTGAAAAAACTGTGTTTCTGTTTAATGAGCTATCCTTCTGGAAATCCAAGCAAGAGGCACATCCAAGGAGTGGAGAAGTTCCTCAGGATGCAGACCCACCACTGCCACACCGACTGCTGTCCGAATCCAGATCTACCGTTCGTGGGACCTCATAGAGTGGCTAGAGTGTCTGATGGAGTCACCTATGAACTGCATTCGATGGACGGTATGTTGAAGACTTCCACCACGACCAAGGGTAGTTGTCAGCACCCGGAAGTGACGTTTTCATCCGTGTGTGCGGAGATACAGTATTGTTTGTTTGGTGCGGGAAACTTTAGAATATTGCCTTTTTGTGTGCCGCAATTTCTAAGGAGAAACACTCAATTTTCGTAGAAACTTTCGTTTTCCCCTTAGTAATTGGGAGATGTGCTGTGGTCTGGCACCCCGGTTTTTGTAAATTCAGTGATATTTTTTTTTTTTTGATTAATCTTTATCAATGTGTCGGGAAAATTCTCTAGTCATTCAAAATTTCTGTTCTTTTATTTTTGAATCAACCATTTCAATTTTCGAAATAAGTAAAGAAAGTCAAATTTTTCAAACGCCCACATTTTACTTTTCATGTTAGGTTTAATTGTGAGAGTAACTCTGAGGTTAGGTGGTCTTATGCGCCCTTTATTTTTATCCGCTGAGCTAGTAAATTTAATTTTCATTTTTTTTTACTTTTCACTTTGCATTTATGCTGGTACCATCAGTACACAGCAGTACGTTACATTCGAATCTGACTATTCTAAATCACCAGATAAAACATTAAAATTTCTTATAGATACCGGTGCCTCTGTATCGTTAATCAAAGTTTCTAGTCTAATAAATGCACCATTGATTAATAAAAATTCAATAACGTTACCCGGATTGTCACCCAATACACCTGTCGGAACTTTGGGAGAAACAGAAATTGAATTAGAAATTCACACTAAATCTTTTTCAGCCAAATTTCATGCGATCGGTTCGCAAACGAATATTCCCTTCGACGATCTGCTTGGTGATGACTTTGTGCGGTTACAAGGCGCAAACATCAATTATTCTAATTCGACAATTTCTATTAATTAAAAAGGGCAATAGCCAGCAACATTAAGTGCAACGAAGCCGCGAAGGCTAGCTCCGCCCAAGATGTAGTCACCGCCGAGATTCTAAAAAACGCTCGAAGTTTAAGGGAAACGGCGGAATCAATTTCTAATGACGATGAGTCAACTACAATGGAGTTGATCTATAAGTCATCGGCCCCCAGCACAAGCGAAGAGTCATCTGCCCAGAAGGAGGACGGATTCCAATTAGTCACCGGTCGTCACAAGACGACCAAGAAACAAAAGGCCAGACCGGAGACCAAGCTAGTCACGACTGACGCAACTAGCCCCCAGATCGGCTCCGGGCGAAGGCCGGAAACGACAAACAGAGCTCCGACCCCGATGGATACGTTAGGCAAGGATCACATCCCACCTGTCATTCCATATATTTCACGAATTGCGAAGATCTCCTTCACGTCTTCGGATTTGGAAAATTGGGTATAGATCATCGGAATTGGAAATTTATCCTGTCCCGTCATCCTCTATACTGACTGAGCGATGAAGTCTTGATTAGCCAAGTCTTCCTTAATGTCTTGCTCCGTGAGGTGCTTGGGAACACCTCTGAACACGACCTTAAGTGATTTCTCTGACGTTAGCTCGTACGTGTGCCAAGCTGTATTCAGAGACTTCATGAGACGCACTAGCGCCCTGTAGTCTCCCTCCGAAGCTAGTTGAATCCTTATACCCACTGTAGCATTGGTGACCTTTGTGGTACGGATGTTGAGTTGAGTCATATCGGCTCGAATAGCGTTCCATCTGGCTTTCTCCCTCAGGACTACAGGTGGGATACGATCCTTGCCTGCCGTGTCCATCGGGGTTGGAGCTCTGATGGATGTTTCGAGCCTACGCCCGGAGCCGATCTGGGGGCTAGTTACGCCAGTCGTAACTAACTTGGTCTCTGGTCTGGCCTTTTGTTTTTCGGTTCCCTTGCGACGACCGGTGACTAATTGGAATCCGTCCTCCTTCTCGATGGATGGCTCCTCGCTGGTGGTGGGGACGACTCGTAAGTTAACTCCCTAACAGTTGACTCACCGTCGCTAGAAATGCATTCCGCCGCTTCCCTTAAACGCTGAGCGTTTTGTAGGATCTCGGCGGTGACAGCATCCTGGGCGGAGGTAGCTTTTGCGACTTCCTCGCACCTCATGCTGTTGGCTGTTGGCCTCGTAACGGGTCCTGAAGAGGCCGACGTCGGTCTTTCGCAGCCCTGGCAGCCCCCCCCCCCCCTGTCGGTTCTCCGGGATCTGGCCGGAAGCCATTCCCGGAGTTGTCCTCGCTGTGGCTCTCCTTCTCCTCATAAATGACTCGGCGAAGCGGAGAAGTAGACTATTTTGACGACGATATTTGACGATATACCGGGTGACCAGAAAGTTCCCGCACTTTTTTGTTTGCTCATTTTTGGTGATGTTAGTGCTATTCTTTGTTGTTTTTGATAATTTTATGGGATTCCTTGTTGAATTCTGATCTAGAAAAAGTTCTAATTATGTTTTTATTTTCAGTTGTCTTAAAGTTATGAATCGTGAAAACGTGCGTGTTACTGTTGTTTGAATTGCACAAGGCAGGAATGAAGACGGCCGATATTGTTCGGCGCGACTGGCTACAAGAAACGAACCGTCTACGATGCCGTGAAACGGTTCAGGAGACTGGCAAGACCGTGACCGTCCTCGAAGCAGTCGTCCGACCACTGAAACGACTCCGGCAAACATCAACAAGATCAGATGCCGCATTCGTCGCAATTCTGGAGTTTCGATGCGTAAAATGGCCCAGGAGCTCGAAATGAAGCGCGAAACCGTCCGCGTTATCGTCAGAAAGAAGCTCGGTCTTCGTAGCTACAAGATCAGCTGCGCTCATTTTCTCAGCGATGCAGCAAAGGCAAAACGATTACAAAAATGCCGGCGGATGCTGCGCCTGGTCGCTGGTAGTCGCTTGAACAAAGTTTTGTTCACAGATGAGAAGATTTTCACCATTTCCCCGGCACACAATCGTCAAAATTACCGTCAACTTCTGCGTAAGGGTCAGCAGAAGACCGCTGCAGCAAAAATCGCGGAGCGCAGGCACTTTCCCGCTTCCGTCATGGTCTGGGCCGGAATTTGCGCCACTGGAAAGACTCCTCTCGTGTTCATCGACCGAAACGTCAAAATCAACGCCGCGAACTATCAGCAAATCGTCTTAAGAGATGTTCTAGAACCCTGGGCCACGCGTCATTTCGGCTAAGACGGATTCACGCTCCAGCAAGACTGGGCACCGGCTCATTCGGCTCGAACAACAATTGCTGTTTGTGAGGACCTGTTTCCTGGTTTTTGGGGCGTTTGGCCGTCAAACTCGCCCGATTTGAACGCCATGGACTACTCCGTATGGTCCATCTTAGATGAGAAGCTATCAAGATTCCGATACAATAATGTGGAAGCGTTGAAAGCGGCTTTGGAGCGTGCCTGGGACGAGATTACGGTGGAACAGTGTGGGACCATCGTTGGCAATTTTCGTAGCGAGTCAAAAATGTATTGAAGTAAAGGATCCAATTTTGAGCATATGTTGTAATTTTTTTTGTTAAATATATTGTTGTTAGTCTAATACATGTTTATTATTTTAATCGTGTGCATTTTTATATTTATAATGTATTTCTGTACAGTTGAAATATCTAAAAAAAGTGCGGGTATTTTCTGGTCGCCCTGTATAGTTAAATAGTTGGCAACCTGCCTTTTTAAGAATCTGGCAACACTGTTTTGTGGCATCAATCATATATAGCCGAAAGTGGAGAAGCCATGGACACCGAGACAGATCCCACCAGCGCGGCACAGAACGACAACGTCCCCGACCAAGCCGAGCCGACAGCTACCGGCGCTAGTGAACCGGCAAATGTGCGCCAGCCTCCCGCAAAAACCCCCAAACCACCCGCCCTGTGCTTCCTCACCAGGGTCGAAAAACATTATACAGAGTTTCGACGCCAACTAAA
The DNA here is from genome assembly GCA_004143645.1 of Protaetia brevitarsis. NCBI lineage: Eukaryota > Metazoa > Arthropoda > Insecta > Coleoptera > Scarabaeidae > Protaetia > Protaetia brevitarsis. Next base: position 1,576,707 of record RXPK01000187.1, on the reverse strand, counting down.
CGATGTCCCAAAAAATTATTATATCCATTTCGCAAAGGACAGGACGTACGTCTACTATAAGAACATGACGGACTACAAGAAGTTCATCTCGCCTCATACCTCATCAAAAGGAGCTGGCGGAGATTGAACTCAGGCCGAGGACCGTCGTCAAGTTCAAAAATACCCGTTATCCGATCTTTATGATAACGGTTAACAAGTCAGTGACACTAAAAGAACTGCAGAGCAAGGCCCGCTACTTGCAGGGGACGAGGGCCTATTTTGAACCCCACTATTCCAAAAAGGAGATTATACAGTGCAAGAAGTGCCAGACTTGGGGCCATGCGACTTCCAATTGCTATTTAAACGTTGAGAAGTGCGTTAAGTGCGCAGGCAACCACCGATCATTCACTTGCACCAAGGTCCGAGACACGCAGGCTCTCTGCTGCAATTGTGGGAAGAATCACCCGGCATCTAGCGCCGACTGCGAAATCTACATCAGGCTCCTAGAGGACAGGAAGTCTTACATCTATTTGCCGAATTTAACGCAGAATTATTGGTTATTTGTGCATTATTGAAATATTCACTCCACGATTTTGCTTTGAACTTACTAGAATAATTGAAAGGTGTTGCATAATTTTGGCCCACAAACGTGTGGGATCTAGAAATAATCTTAGCATTTTTAAATAAAATTCTTGGTGTATACAGTGCTACTCAAAAAAATTTAATATAGTCAATTTTGAATTTGTTGCTTAAATTTTAATTTTTTAATTTTTTTTTCTTGATTTATTATTATTATCATGTCACTTATATTTAGTTTGCGGAAGATTTAGCGGCACTTAGCACTTAACACTAAAATGACAGAATTAACGCCACTTATAATAATTTATCTGAGAATTTGCGATCACCTAGCTACTTACGTCTTAACTGTTAAAGCGACTACTAATGAGGAGAAGTATCGACATACCGATATTTCGTTGAAATTTCAAAATCTTTTGTCTGATTTAAATAAACCTTCGAAATATATAGATCGCGCTAATGCTTCAGGCGGCATACTGGATTTAACAATGATAAACGCGGGTAGTAATTCTCCATCAGAGGGTTCGGACAAGGATGACCTTGATAAAAGGCGTTCTTCGACTAATGTTCCTATGAAGTCGGTTGTGGTTTGTAAATGGAATCTTAAATTTTCTGGGGAGCCTAAAAGTTTATCTTGCGTTAGCTACGAACAATTGAAGGATCCAATGCAAAATGTACCTAAGTCACGTTTTGTATATTTTGATGTTAATGACGCTATCTAGTGTATTTTGTCATTGGCTTTCAATCTGTGTAATTAAATTGACTGCAAGATGTTCCTAAGTGCATATATGCGCAGGTGGATTTCAAAACTAAATAGCAAATTCAATGCTAGAAGTACCTAAGTCCACTACTGAAAAATTTAGTTAAAATTGCTGCAAGATGTGCCCAAGTCCTTACATTTATGTATGCAAATGTTGGACGAGTTCAATGCAAAATGTACCGAAATCAACGTACACCCTTTTTCTATGCGGTTGTAGGTTAGTTTCATGTGAAAACAATTTGCACGCGTTTATGTTTCCTAAAGTATCTAAATTAAGTAATTACTAAGTGAAATATTAATATGACAGATAAGCTGTCTTATACTTCCCACACATAAATAAAGGCAAATTGCGTTTTACCTACAAGTGACAAGCTAGCATTGATAGTGAGCGGACGTTAGTATCGAGTGTATCAAAGTGTTAATATGTCACAGCGATCCGGAGGCCCCGGGAACTACGATTTGCTAAATAACGACGACCCTGGCGATGGAATGGACTACGATTCGGCTTTGGCGAATGAAACGAACAACGACACGGAAATTAATCTGGAGGAAGATAGTGAAAGACTCCGAGCTATTAGAGAGAGGGTTCAGAAGAATTTTTCAAAGGAAAAACCGCAAATATCATCACGGGAGAAAGCGGTAGAGAGGATCGAACAAAAAGAACGGGAACTGCAAGAGACGAATAAGCTCATACAGGAGCTAATCGCACAAGCAAAGAAGGCTAAAGACGAGCTGGCAAATTTACGGTTCCTTCTAGAAGAAGAAGATGACGAAGATTTTATGGAGAGGAAGAGGAGGAAGAAGGAGACGATAACAAAGCAGTCTGGAATAGCCAAGAAGAGCAGCACAAATCAGCAGCAGGCCGAAAAAGATTCAACGAGTGTACAAAGTAGTAATCCAAAGAATAAGGCGAACGTAACTCATACGGAAAGTGTTCAACCGTCGACAAGCGAATGCGAGGACATTATATATACACAGGATTGGAGCGCACACGAGACGCCAACGGAAGACCCAATGGACGGTCAAGAACAAGAGGAAATAGCTCAGACCCAACCCAAGTGTGAACCAAGACCCCCTCCGATTGTGATCAGGGAAGAAGGGAAGTTGGAACTGATAAGAAAAGAGGCTATGGCAAACAATATAAATATTATTAACTGCAGAAATACCCGAGAAGGCATCAAAATCTTCGGAATCGGAAACGTCGACAGACTTTAGAAGGACAAGGAAAATGTTGGAAGGAAAGGAAATTCAATTCCATACCTAAATGTTGAGAGAAGAAAAGCCGCTAAAAATTGTAGTAAGAGGGGTGCCGAAAGAATTCACCAAATGGACATAATGAACGAATTAAAGGGGCGTGTGGCTTCCGGTGCTGAGGCCACAAGAAGAAAAGATTTAAAGGAGGACCTTCCAATGTACTTGTAGATGCAGAAAAGAGCGCAGAGGGGAAGAGCTTATTCGACCTCAGAAATGTCTCAGGAATGGCGGTCAGAGCCGAATCCAAACGGAAGTCGGCAGGCAGCACACAATGCTTTAGATGCCAATTATTTGGACACGTATAGTACCGTTGCACAGCGGCGTACAAATGTGTGCGCTGTGCGGGAGATCACCCCTCATTTGAATGTCCGATGAAAGGAAAAAATGGTACTCCAAAATGTGCTAACTGCGACGGCGATCACTACGCCGCTTCGCAGAGTTGTCCAGCCCACCCGATCAATATTCGGCGGAAGAGGGAGGAAGAAAAGAGGGAGAGGGTCGAAAGGTCTGCAAGGAAAGAGGGAACAAGAAGTGGAAGAATTCAGAAATTCGTCGGTGCAAGGATGTTTATTTAGTTACGAGAAACCGACTAACAATGAACAAAGCAAACAAGAGCATACAAGACAAGCAGAATAAACTCATGGGGAAAAAACGGAAGCAAAACAAAGACATGTGGAAGAGGAATATAATAAAGAAAAGCCGATTAGATGATAAGCTACAGAAGAAACCTTTACCGAACTGTTGATTCAAATGCAGCTGCAAAATAACCACAGAACAGCAAGACATCATTTTTCAAATTTTTTATTTAAGGGGTTGCACACAACCTAATACGCTACAACGTTCAAGGTTAAGAATAGAAAATGGAAAAAGGAAAACTCATTCGTTTCAATACCAAGTTCAAGTAGGAGGAAAAACTGTGAAGCTATGCCAAAATGCATTTTTAGCAATGCATGGAATTAAGAGGTCCAAATTAAGGCGTAAAGTTCAAGGGATTTCTTCCACAATTGTCAAAGATCTTCGAGGAACCCATGATTCACGTCCTAAGCGTTTGAGTATCGAAGTTGTTAATAAAGTTAGAAACTATATTGAACAACTACCAGCTCGTGAATCTCTAAAATACCAAAATGTTAACCACCTTTTGGGCTTTGTAAAAGGGAATACTGATGTTTTGAAATGAACATTGGCAAATAATGACACTGTTGTACGTACTGCCTTGCAAAATGTAAGTGTTGAAGAAGCAGCAGATGTCGATTCTGATGCTGATGGTTATGAATAAAAGTTTATTATTTCAGTTAAGTTTTCTTTACTTTTTCTACCATATTATTCTGCATTTAGATGAAAGTGAAATACGATATACCTCTAACTTAATACGTATGAATAATATTTTCAGTTTTGTTATTAAACATTATAAAGCGTATTACATTATTTTATTTGCTACTTAAAACCAATATTTATTAAAAATTCAAAACAAGAAGTGCCCAAGTCCATTTTTTCTTTTTTTTTTTCAAGTCACTTACGTTCCTGACATTCAGCCACTATTAGGCTGTAATCTTGTCAAAACTATAAAGCATGCACAGGAAAAAAAGTAGCACGGTATACATAAACGTAATATTTCACAGTGCAAATTAAACTTTTGAACTCATTTTTATAACAATAAAATGCGACTTCGGCACATTTTACATTGGACCCTTCAATTGTTTTTATCGGCTACTAACTTGTTCACGGGTAAAGCCTTAATTGGGTTTCGGGCTATTCGGGAAACTGTTCATCTTGCCAGGTCCTGCTGCGGCAATTGCGTACGGCATTTAACCTCCGATTATGATGAGACACTCTTTGAAGAAATAATACGTCAAAGACAAGGATTCTGATGAATCTGTCAGTTTATATCTTGCGGTCATGATTGTTTTCTTTGAACGTTTGGCGGAAACAGAACATTCCTTGAATCAGTCTGCGAAACTTAAGGTTTTCTACTACTACTAATTTCGCGAATAGCAAAATGCTTCATTATTTTTTGTGTAGTAAATGTCTAACTAGTTGATATATTTGTATAAACGGAATGAACAGAAATTTAGTTTGTTTCAAATATAAAAATAAGACTTATAACCATACACAACATGGACCCTGCTTAAACCGGACTTGGACAACTTGAGGTATTCCAAATGCGATGTCTGCGACAGATCCTGGGAATTTCATTGCGCGATCGCATTACCAATGAAACCATTCGGACAACCTGTCAACAACAACCAGCCATCGGTGAAGTGATCCAGCAACGCCGATTGAGGTGGTTGGCCACGTCTCAGCATGGGCGCAACGAATACCACAAAGACCTTCTCTGAAACAGCGACCCGTCCAATGGAAAGTACAACGCACCGCGCCAAAGAAAACGTGGACAAAACAAGTGGAAGACGACTTGAAGAACCGGCGTCTCGACCTCAATCAAGCTAGGACCACCGCCATGGACCGGAAAGCGTGGAGAGCGATCATAGATTTACAAGTACGAAATCCTGCGGCACCTACAGCAGCGTACTGGTTGCGTGGGCAACCTCCACCAGCCGCCAGCTAAGGATCAAAGAAGAAAGAAGAAGAAGCCATTAGAGTTACAGGATAACGCACGAGCATTCCAGTGTTCCGTCCCAGACGAACTATATGCAGGTTTTATTGCACCCTTAGAAAATTATCAGAGCCCCAGAGAAGAGCAACAAAAACATAAAAGATCTAGATTGGATCAAGAAGAAGTCACTAATCACTAGTGTTCCCCCTGAAAAACACCGCCATATCTCTGAGTAATGTCTGACATGCACACAGGCGCAGACATCTCATAAGCACAGGCTCCCAAACGGAAACGATCGAGTTTTTTACCAAAACTTTTCCTCGAGCACACCTCAACGATGAATATAGGGAGAAGAGATCGAATAGATCAAAATATTGCCTATTATCGCACAAGTTTGAGGTCCAAAAACTAGTACTGGCCGTTGTTCATTTGGGGATTAGGTGTGTCAGTTCAGAATGCCTGGTTACTCTACCATCAAACGGGAAAAATGTCTCCGACAAATCCGAGATGAATTTGTTAGTTTTCTGAGAATGTGGCCAAGGCTCCGCTTACCCACGTATGGAGAACCTCCTAGCAGACCTGGCCGTGTGCAAAAGTCTGTAAGCTCGGACACTAGATGTGACAACACTGGACACCTGATTTACTCGCAAGATAAGAGAACACGGTGCGCGTTGTCTCACTTAACAACAAATAAAAAAATGTATCAAATGTAATATAGTATTACATGAAAAATGTTTTTTGAACTATCACACCAAATAATACTGATACTATTATTAATATTTTTGTTGTTATTGTTGTTGTCGCTGTTATTATTCTACATCACTGGTAAAGAAAGAATAAAGAACATTTAATATGTGTAAGTAGGTATTTCACATCTCAATTTGAATTGTATATACTCAATAGTATAATATAATCAAGAAAAACAGTTTTGGGCATTAATGGATTGAAAAGCGAACTAAGATCGATCACAACAATTCCGATTATATTCACGATTTCGCGGCTTCAATCATTGCAAGCATCCTGACTTCGAAAAAAAAAACCTTAAACTTAACAATAGATGCGTCTAACGTTGCATTAGGAGGCGAAGCGAATTCGCAAGATTAATGAAATGTAGATGGCAGCACTATTGCTGCCGTAATAGGAAAAATAAACGGCTGTCATTTTTAGTTTGTATCTATTAACGTGGTGAATTGAATTATGGCAAGGAAAGGGAAGCTCTACTTATGTTGTATGAATTAAAAAATGACTAGCAATATCATTGTCAGATATTGTGCTTTATGTTGATGGAAAAGTGAGACAAGAAGGAGAATCTGTAATTAAAGGTAAAGTTTTAAATATTAAAGCCATTGTTTCTAAATAAGTAAATTTTTAGCTGGACATGTTTTATTGTGCGCCGTGAAGAGATAATGATAGAGAAGTAACGACACTTTGTTTACAAACATCTAATTTAAAAAGTGCTACACATAATATTGAATTAACAGATAATGTTAAGGCATGGAAGTACAGTGTTAACATACAAAGCATGAGCAGGTGGCTTTTGTAAACACTGTAATTTGCCAATGCATATAATCATTGCTCAAATTTAGTGCCATAATTACATTCATTTTAGATATCCTGAGTTGGAAGTACTAAGTTGTACCTACATTAATCAAGCCTGGGAAATTTGTGGTAGCCGTAACACAAGTGAGGAATATTGTATTGCGATGCCAATAAAAGATTACTGCCACCCTGTTGGAAAGAAAAAGTTACCACAAGTAACAAACATAAGGGACACTTGACAATTTTCAAAATGAAGTGTTTAACATAATGACACAGGATAAATTAAATCAAATAATATTTCTCTGATATCCTTTTAATTATTTACTACTATGCAGGTTTACCAGATGGCAGCCGTAATAGCGAAAGTATAATAGAAAGTGTATATGTATATGGACATTGTAAATGTATATCTCAATACAAAAAATGGTAATTGAAATTATTCAGGCATGGGGTCTGTATAATAATGGCAAATCAGAAACTCATTTGTTAAATTCTCTTACATTTCGCAGATTGTTGTCCGTCTCGTCAGGAGAAACGAAGTTACAAGATTCAGTCAGTAAGGAACTAAAAATGAATAATGGCATGATAAAATGTTAGAATAGGTGATGCTTAACTGATCTGTATCTGCCTTGAAAGTTACACAATTCATGTGTTTATTAATTTGTACCATTTCTAAGAATATCTTTTTATAATTATTTTCAATATCAAGAAGTTCCTGAACAGACTTGCTAGAATACTCTTTGCAGTTATGTTGTAAATGTAAAGATTCTCTTTATGTCGTGCCTGGTTATAAGTTTTAATCATTTCTTGTAAGTATTTGTACTGCTGTGGTCTGGCACCAGATACTTCTAATGAGGAGAAAGTTGTCGATTATTTGACTAGAGAAAGGGCAGATGATAATGTTGATGATTTGAACAGAGAAAAGGAAAATGAAATTGATGATGATGTAATGGAAAGTTGTGATGATAGTTTTAAGAATGAAATACAAAGTTGCGCAAAAGTTGTTAATATGTGAATGATATACCAGAAGCTTGCGGGGCAAAAGTTGTTACGAGGTGATGAATACAAGGTGATGGTCTATCCGAAGAGGATAATGAGGTTGAGGTTATTGGAGAGTCAGAGGTAGAGGTAGGAGAAGTAAACAATTCCCAGATAGAATCCCCGAATGACATTAATGAAATTGAAGTCGATCATAAAGTTTGAGTCTGATAGTCAAGCAAATCTTCCAAGCAGCAGTAGTGTTAGGGGCTAGTGCTCATTGTTATATTTGCAATAAAAATATTTATTGTAAAAAAGAAATAAGGTTACACAACACAACCCACTTAAGTGCACTAATAAAATTAGGACACGTAGAAGAGGATGTCTACCTCGAGGCTCGCACAGATGAAGCCAGGAGGAAATTGCAGCTCCGTGGAGATCGGTACGTCCGCCAGGAGAACACGAAGGTGAAGAAGAAAAGAAAAATGTATTCTGTTTGTCGTCTTGAAAAGATCAGAGTAGAATATGTAATACATGTAATAAATCAGTATCATAAAAGACCAATATCTGTGAGTATAATAAATTATTAAGTGACTATAATAAATTGTTTAACGATGCCGCAAAACAGTGAAACATCATGGCACCTGTTTTTGCTTGTTTCTTTTGAAACGGTTAAAAAGGTAGAAGGAGGAAATGAAAATAAAAGGCTCCAGAGTTTTTGGTGTTTGTTGTTCATTTATAATATAGGTATATTTTGTCTAAAATTTATATTTATTTGAGTCAAATATTGTTGCTAAGCTTATATTTTTCAAAATGTATTACGTTTAAAATTGTGTAATTTCAATTTGTATGTGTGGTATGTATGGTTAAATTTCATAATGTTCGGTTAGCGCACAGCAGCATTAGGTCACTTTTCCCTAAAATTAATGATGTTAGAACATTAATTAGTACATATACAAAGCATTCAATGATGTTAATAACGCAACAGTTTCATTAGATTGATTATTTATTAGCAAGATATTTATTAAATTACCGTTCTTGGATACATTGCACAACTAACAAGTCACCTGCCGAAAAAATGTTTGCATCCTAAAACCCAAAGAAAATGAAACCCGCCCGTCATAGTAAACTTTGTCAGACGTACTAAGAAACAAGAAAGTTATGCAGCGAAGAGAAGATGGAAGGATACTCAGGTCATTATTAGGGAGAACTTAACCAACGAACGAGCAGCGGTGGTGATTGAACTTGTTAAAATGTATACTAATAAAAACGTGTGTACTAGTAATTGCAATATTTACGTTAAGACAGCTGATAAGATTATAAAATTATCATCATTATTAGATTATAGAAAATTTGTTGAGAGTAAATAGAGTTGTAGCAGTGCATGTACTATGAGATTCAAAATGATTGTAATAAAAAAAAAATTGTTTTCCGGAATCTTTTTTTCAAAACTTATTACCAATTTAATGAGTGAAATTAGCTACAAACATTAAATCAATTATCTTGACATTTAGTGACATTGACGTTCGTATTGTAGTACACTTCGTTTCTTATCTTATAGTTTATTTCAAACCGTTTATATTTACATCTAATATCACCAACAATAGTATTTTTGAATAAGGAGAGAAGAAAATAAGGGAATTTATCTGTGGTAAGACAGCAAGTTATTTCATAACATACATCAAATCTATATAACCTTTATCTGTTTAATGCCCGGTTTTTCAGTAGTCGTTTAAGTTCAAGTTCAACTGAACTTTGAACTTATAGTTGAACTATGAACTTGATGTTTCCGTTTTTCAGTATATCTTATGAACTGGTTCATTTGAACTAAAAAATGCCGTTGCTATGAAGATATTGGTAGTGATTAGTAATTCATGTAACTAGAGCTATATTATTACTCAATATTGGTAGTACGTAATATTTCAAATATCCGCCAATACACAAAACAGAATAGCTGACGGGTGTCATTTTAAATACAATTGGTGAATCCAAATATCTTTCTCTGAAAGTTCATACGCTTCATACAGTTACGTGCGGTGTTGTGCGGGAACGCTTTCTCTATTTCTGAAAAACAATGTCTTCAGAAAACATCAATAAACGTGCCTAATTTTTCTCAAGAAGAAATTGATTTATTATTAGAATTAATAAAGGCTAAAAAGCATATTATAGAATGTAAAAAAACAGACCGCGTGTTGTGGAAGGATAAGGATACTGCATGGAATGAGTTGGCAAATATATTTAATATTAAAAGTGGAAAAGTATATCGCAGTGCAGCAGTTCTTAAAAATAAATATGAAAATTTAAAAAAAAGAACAAAAAGGAAATATGCAGACAACAAGTGCCACATTAGAGGCACTGGTGGAGGACCAGCATCTAATAATATTTTCACTACAACAGATGAAGAAATAAAAGAATTGCTTGGAGCAACTCTGGATGGCTTAAGCTCAAATTCGATAATGATGCTGAAAGAGGTATTAAATGGTTTTTCTATATAATATGTTAATTAACATCATAATGTGTTTTTTAGATAACATATCATGTGATGTCGAGTACATCATTCAGGGCGAGGAAGACACTACATGCGGCCCTAGAACTGAAAATTGGGGAACATATACAACTAGCAAGTTGACACAACCTGTGTCATCACCACTGCGTACTTCCAATATTAGTAATGATATTGCAAGTAATCCAAGTACTTCAAAAGGGGGCCTAAAGCGAAAGCTTGGACTCTATGAAAATAATTTGCAGGAAACTCCCCAAAAGAAAAAAAACACTACCTCAACGACTAATCTAAAATCTTAATGTTAGGAACAGCATTTCCTCTGATGTTAAAGCTGAATTCCTAAATATATCATATACTTAGATAACAAGCAAATATCAGCATCATTTATAACGTACCAGGCAGTAGGATGAGCAATAGCTAAACGAATTTCGTCTAACACGCGTCTAACCGAATCTTTGCTCAAACGATATCTTACAAAAAAATCATAATCATCCCATATCTGGAATTGATCGTATCTAACACGTAAAACTTTCGGTCTTCTGTTCCTTCCAAGATGTTGTACAAAATCAATAATATCTTCATCTTCGGAAGATTCGATTAAATCAAGAATATCCATTTTATTTATTATTGACGATATATACCTTATTTTCAACTCATTAACGAAATGAAAAGAAAAAATGGTTACATATTATGTGTGCTATGTGTGTACTTTACAAATGTCATCAAATGTCAAACGGACTTAATCAAAAATTTGAACCTTGAACCAAAGTCATGCTTTAGTTCAACTTAAACGCGATGTTTGATTCAGTTTAACGATCAACTCGAACTGAAATACGTTTTAAACCTTAAACTTGAACTCTCTCTTGAACCGTGACTGAAAAACCGGGCATAAGTGTACAATGCCCTACACACCAGAGCACGAAGAATTCGATGATTTGATTTTAAGCAGACAGATTTATAGACTGGTACACCGCTTTCAAGAACCAGGAAGCGTTCGTAAAGGCAAGTCATCTGGTCGTAAAATTGAGGATATACGAACTCGTCTAGATCAGAGTCCCACTAAACTATTGCGTCAATTAGCTCAAGAAAGAGGTAAGTAATCTAAATTAACAAAGTGAAATAGTTTATTACATTTTATAAATTTACAGGCTTTTTATACATTTCAGCACAACGAGCTGTCAAAAGAAAGTTACATTTTCATCCCTATAAAGTTTCAACGGTAGAGAATTTATTACTATTAGATCACGATAGGCGATTACAATATTGTCATTGGTTTAATAACAATTTAAGGGATGATAACTTGCTAAACAAGTCATTTTTCTCGGATGAATCTTGATTTCATCTAACGGGCTATATCCAATTCACAAAATTAACGCGTCTGGTCTGCAGAAAATCCACCCGAATTTCGAGAAACGCAATTACACTCCGTAAAAGTTAGAGGCTATGTCCAGGTAACGAATAATAGGGCCAATTTTCTTCGAGGAAACTATAACAGCCCAACGTTACCAACAAATGTTGGAATTGTTTATTACAGAGTTACAAGAAAATGAGATTGAAGCAAGTTATTTTCAGCACGATAATGCTCCAGCACATACTGCTCGACAAACCTCCCAATATCTCCCAATTTTTTTGCTGACAGAGTCGTTGCAGCACAAAGATGCCCAATAAGATCGCCTGATCTAACCCAATTAGATTACTTCATGTTTAACTATCTAAAAAATAGGATCTATAGAAACCGCATGCATACCATAGAAGAACCAAGAAATGCCATTATCAATGCAGTACAGAGTATAACTGCACACCAACTAATCAATGTCTTCGAAAGCATGAAACGAAGAGTTGACGCTTGCATTAATGCCCAGGTGGACATTTTAAACACGCTCTTTAAACAATTTTTAAGTTCTGTCGCTTAATAATTATACTAATTGTAACTTATAATTTAAATTAATGGAATTTATTATTGATATGCATGTAATAAACTATGCTTAAATTCAGTTAAACACCAGTTAGTACTGAATTGTAAAATCATAATTTAGTAAAGAGTTAAACTAATTACATTTTATTTTTACAAGGAGAAACACCAATCCATAATCGTTCATATAATGCGAATTCGAATATAGGTTACGTTTTCCTTATTTGGATGATGTTATGCAATAATAGGTGAAGCCACAATATATCACAAAATGAGTTATTGTTGGCACCAAGTTCGGAATAAGCTACTTGGTAATCTGCAAAATTGTTTCATCCATAACGTAGTTACGCGATATCTGTTGACCATTATGTTAACCTCAACTTGTCAATATATGTATACTTATTTAGCACAAATAGGTTAAGCCACAACATCTGAAACGGCAACAAGCAATAATGAGTTAAACCACAGTAACGGTAACACTCGTGTGTGTGTTTTTGATTATTATTGAAGTAACCAGCATCTTCTTAAGTTACGTGGTGTGCTGATATATGTATATTGTGCTCAATAAATACATCTCTACTAATAAACAGGTAGGCAAATACTCTGTTTTAAAATATTTTGTTACTTTTTCTAACCTCTAAAACACTACCTATTTTAGAATAATTTTTATTCTTACTACTTTATCGCGTTTAATATATAAAAACCAAACCAGTGTATGTATAGTTTCTCTGAGGCCATAAAATTTATAAAAATACTGCCTAAGTTTAATTCAAAAACGTATAAATAAAATTGTAGTGGCTTACTATTATTGCAATTTTTTGTACTTAGGATGGCTATTCCAAAATCAAGAGGCCAAATTCTGGTCGAAATGGCAAAAGTATTATGTAAAGAGAAGCGGCCAGTCGCAGAAAATGATGATGAGAGTGAGGAGGAACCATTTCAGTCATCGGGCAGTGAATATGTTCCTTCGGAAGCATCAGAGGAAGCACTAGTTGAGAATAATACCGTTACAATAGAATCTGGATTTACTAATAATGATAATAATCGGTTAACAATCGGTCGGCCGAAGCGCGGCAGAAAACGAAAGTATCCGAATCAAAATCGTTTGTTGCGAAAGAAATTCTGTAATGAGAATAAGGCATATATAAGCGCAAAAGGACAGAAAGTTGATCCTAAACATTATGTTGATTTCTCCTGTGGTTGTAAGAGAAAATGTACTGAAAAGATAAGCACAGCAATGCGGCAAAATTTATTTAGTCAATTTTGGACAATCGGGTCATTTCCCGGTAGATGTGCCTTTTTAAATGGTATTATAAGAGAAATGCCAAAGAAGCGTACATATACTAAAAATAAAGAATCAAAGCGAAATAATTCTAGAAAGTATTTTATTGAAGGTAGTGAGGTATGTAAAACGACCATTTTGAAAACGTTTCAAATAACTCAAAATCGTATAGATGTAGCTTTGAAGAAAAAACTCAAATCAATAATTCAGGATGATCGTGGAGTTAAAAGCGGAGGTAGGAATAAGTGCTCTGCTCAACAGATACAGAGTGTCCTTAATCACATTAATTCTTTTCCGACATATATTTCGCATTACTGCGAAAAGAGACAGAAGCTAAGTATCTCAATCCTGATCTTAACTTAGCAAAAATGTACGATTTGTATAAAGAGTTAAGCGCAGAGGACACGTTACTAAGTTTATCGACATACAAGTCTATTTTTTATACAAAGTGTAACCTGAAATTTAAATCTCCCAAGAAGGACACGTGCCTTGCTTGTGATACGTACAAGGCAAAACCGCAAAACCGTCAGTTTGCATGGGGAAGAAAGGGAAAAATTAGAAAAGCAACACAAAGAACATATTGACAAAGCCCAAACATTAAGAAATACAATGAACGCTGACCTGAAAGATGCGAAATCTAATGAGGAAGTTGAAACACTCACGTTTGATTTACAAAAAACGCATCCGTTACCAAAACTTCCAACCGGAAAAGCATATTATTTGCGTCAACTTAATTTTTATAACTTAGGAATTCACATAGGAAGTACCAATAGAGCAGTATTTAATGTGTGGACCGAAAACATAGCTGGAAGAGGAACTCAAGAAGTTGGTTCTTGTCTATTAAAATATATGAAAAACAATATTCGAGCACCCGTTAAAGAGCTCAGACTCTGGTCAGACTCTTGCGGTGGGCAGAATAGAAGCATTAAGCTTGTGCTTCTACTTCTCCATGGCTTTCAAATCACTCATCTTTAGAGACTATTACTATGCGATTTTTATTATCAGGTCACAGCTTTTTACAAATGATTCAGAATTTGGCGACGTTGAATCAGCATTAAAGTACCAGGAAAGGGTTTACACAGACCTTGACTATATTGCAACAATGGAAAAATGTAGAAGAAACGCAAGTTTACAGTACTTCGTTATGACAACAAGATTTTATTTCCGTAGACAATTTGGTCAAATCTGTAACCAATAGAAAACAGGATATTAATAAAAATAAAGTATCTTGGTTAAACTGCCATGAAATATTAATTAAAAATCAGATCCAAAATACTTGCTATGAAGAGTCATGTTACACAAAATGAACCACAGATAGTCAATATTGGTAAACCTAGCAGAGGAAGAAGCACACAGTTTAAAAGACCTAGAATTGCCTTGCTTGTGGCCAAATGGAAAGTGTTTATCAAACGAAAAGGTTGCAAATTTGAACGAACTAATTCAGATCGTGCCTGAAGACGCGAAATATTTCTACAACTTTTTAACGGATGTAAGAACTAAAGACTTTCAAGATGATGTAAATGGGTTTGGTGATGCAATCGATTTTGAGACTGAGGAGACTTTCGAATATAACGGAAATGAAGAGAACTATGCAGACACAGTGGTAGGAGAACGTAGCACAGAAAACGATGTTTAATGAAATCTGCATAATTATCTCTTTACTGCAACTTATATTACGTACAATATTATATCAGTTTTTGTAAATCCCAATTAATAGTAAGCAAAAATGAGTTAAGCCCCAATTATACTTCTTTTGTTACTTTAGAGCAAGATTATCTCTACAAAATCTAAATACGAACACTGTACTAACTATAATCCTCCAAAATATAATGTTCTTTAAACAAAACAACTTTATATTAATTTATGAACCTTGTGTGAACTTTGACGCCATTTATCTCGTAATAACATTGATGTTGGTTAACCTATTGTTGCATAACATCATCCATTTATGACAGGTCCGTTTACTTTCTTGTGCTTCAACACTGACTTAGTTCAAACCTTCATTACACTCGCGGCATATACCTACACCCTGCTACTATCTACAGCAGCGGAATTGATATCTTTTTGAATCTCATTGTATGTATAAGTTAGAAAAGCCCAACGACAGAAGGTTTTTTAAAATTTTCCTTCGACTGAAGCCACCGTCGAAACCCACCGCAAGTGAAGGACGCAAGGGCGCTCGGCCATCCAACTCTGGTCCGCGCATACTGCCTCTTACCGGACACGAACACTATGAGTGCACACATTTTAAAATACGATTGTACATACTTAAATTTAGTATAGGGAAATCGAAATACCATAACTGAAATACAATATTGTTATGATTTGTTGTTAATTTGTTAGAGCAATAAAGTTTTTGTTGAGTTGAGTTGAGTTGAGTTAGAAAAGGAAAATATGCACTGTGTAGTATCCAGATTTTTCTTATAGGGTTTTTTGTTTGTTTCTATTTCTTTTGAATTGCGTTTGCCACAGCTGTTTGTGACATGGTTTTCTTTTCTTATTAAACATGAATTAATTTTAAATTTAACTCATCATGCTGGTCCCGTTTAAGATTGCTGATTTAAATATTAGATGTCTTTTACCAAAATTAACTGATCCCAAAAACTATATATTCCTTAATGATTTTGATATATTTGGCGTCTCGGAATGGCCAGCACAAAGCCTAGATCTCAGCCCTATTGAGCATTTGTGGCCTATCGTGAAACAAAAAGTAGCTGAACACAAATGCAAGTCCAAGCCAGAATTGGAAGCAGCCATCAGAAATATATGGAGCAGTATCTCACAAGATACATGTCAAAAAAAGAGTTCGAAACATGCCAAAACGCATAAACCCTGTAATAAAAGCACATGGACGGATCCAACAAAATATTAATGCTTGTGTTATATTCAATAAAGATTTGCCTATATTACGTTCACTTCTATAGACTTTCCTTGCCTTTTTCTTTTTATCATAATCTTTCACAACTTTACGATTCTAATTCCCATTTGAATTAGAATACCAATTTTTAAGTTAACGTTTATTGAATCAAGAATCATTCTTAGATATACAGTGTTGCGTGGACACACTGACCGCAGTGACTAATTGCTGTTTTAATATGTCCATTATTTTAATTTCACCTTTTCAGATGACTTGTATTGATTTTTTTATCTTTTCCACTTCTGACCTTCGCTCTGGGCCGTCTCATATTCTGAGTAAGTATTACCAATCTATGTCTCAAGACGGTCAATTTTACCTCCTAACCGTCTTTCTGGTATATGGATTTCCAACTATTTTTCTGTCCTCTCTCTACGCGTTGTTCATTAATTTGTAATATTGTGCGCCGGCGTTTATATCACAAAACGGAATTATATGCTTATCTTGTTTAAAATATTTATGCGTGCAATAGCGTTGGTGGTGCTGCTATTAACCGCAATACGAGTATATCGGTAGGCTTGACTTAAAGACGAGTTGCCTCATTGCGTTTAATCGCTCTGCCGTTACTCTTTGATTCCTGAATTTAGAGCCTCTTTGGTCTATACATTCTCTATTATTTTGTTGTTATCTAATTCAAGAAATTATTCTATCATCGGCGATGTAGCTCAATATTGTGCTGGACGTTTCCAACTTGACAGTTCTATAGTTACTTGGGTCTGCGCATTCATTCATTTGTTGGGTTCGCATAGATTGATGTCTTTCTGTGGTTGTTGTGATAGTGATTCGAGGTATCTGTGTTGTCTTAGCAGCATGCATATAACATTCATTGAATTTTGTAAAGGACAATTGTCATTGCTTGTTGTCATCACAGTTTCAGCATCATGATGGATCTGACCAGACTTCTATTGCCCCGGTTGACGGAGCAATTCTTACTTCATGTATTTGTATTAAGCAACACATCGATTTCGCCGAAGATATACTCAATATTAAATTCCCTCTCACGTTAGCCCCAACCCTGACCCTCCACCGGGATTGGTTACCCGATCTCAGTCAAGGTTACTTGGGTTACCGGAGCCCACCACTAGGAGGTGTGAGTAGGGATGGAGTAAGAGAGGCTAAGCGGATCTAACTGGAAACAGATCCATATATTGCGCATCATTACTCCTTTGGGCATCCATATTATTATGAGTGAGTAAATACTACTTACCTCATCATGAAGTGATAAAAGAAAACAGTACTTCATCACAAAGCTGCGTTTCATTGTTTGATGCTTTCGCCAAAAACTTCATCTGGTACCCCATTGATGGAGAGCATTATTGTGAATAAATGCGTCAATGCTGATCCTGCGATGTCTTCCTATTAGAGGTGGGTCGGATTCGTTTCTGAAAAAGCGTGAGAAGCTAGTTGCTATGTTGCAAAATTAATTGCTCGTCAGAAAAAAAAAAAACCTATTCGGAAAAGGCTTATAAAGCCTGCATGCATGGAAATCATTCGATTAATGTTAGAGCTTAAACAAGTGAATGAAGTGAGTAAAGTTCCATTATCAGCTGATACAGTTAAGAGACGAATTACTGATATGTCGAGAGATATTTTTGCAACACTCATCAAAAAAATGAAAACAGCTGATAAATTTGCACTTCAAATCGACGAAACAACAGATATTAGAAAACGAGCACAAATAATAAGTATTGTACGTTTCGTTGATGAGGGATTCAATAAAAGAACATTATTTATTTTACAAAGATCTTCCGGAGCGAACTACCGGTGAAGAAATTTTGCGAACAACAAATGATTCCTTTGAAACTCATGATATTCAGTGGAATAAATGTGTTAGTGTGTGCACGGACGGCGCTGCAGCAATCATGGGCAATAAAAAGGGATTTGTCTCGTGTGCAACAAGACAAAATCCAACAGTACAAATTATCTATTGTTGAATACATCGTGAAGCACTGATGGTCAAGATATTACCAGCAGAACTATTGCAAACGAGTGCGTCAACATTATGAATATTATTAAAACAAGAGCCCCCAAATTTGTGAATTTTTGAAGCACTCCGCCAAGAATTGAAATCAAATTATCATTCCTTATTGTTTTATACTGAAGTGCGTTGGTTACCCAAAGGCAAAGTTCTAGCAAGATCATTTGAGCATCGCGATGAGGTTAGTCAATTCATGTTCAATCAAAACATGCTTGAAATAGCACCTATTCGAAGATCATCAGTGGATAGCCAAACTTGCAACATAGCTGACATATTTGAGCACCTCAATGAACTTAATAAAAAAATGCAAGGTCGAATTGAAAATTTATTAACATGCTCTTCTTTTTTTTTATCATATATAGTGTGCCGCAAAAATACTGTGAGCGGTTTGGGTGTGCCGTGGTTGAGAAGGCGTTGCGAAGCACTGGTATATTCGATTCCCATATATGATTGGTACGGTGCGAATCTTTACTATTCACACGGATCCGTATCAACCTATACGAATCATTTCGGTTTATACGAATCCGTATGGGAGTCAATAGTATGCTGGAGTCGTACCGCAAGGAATTGACTCCGACTCCGGCGTTGACTATACTAGCATACTATAGACGTACCGCAGGGAGTCACTTGATACGAAATCGTATCGGAATTAATAACATATACTAGTACATTTTAATGTCATGCTGATGTATGTATACGTGGGTTACCCATTGGTCGTACTCATATGATTCATACTATTTATGCGATTCTCACGGGGGTAGGAATCGTTAATATGAATCGTATTACACGACTCTTTAATTTTAGGAGTCATTAGGATTCGAATCACTAAAAAGATTCAAATCGCCCAGTACTGGTAGGAATCCTTTACGATCTTTTAGTACGAATCATATTATATGAATCGTTAATTTTAGAAGTCATTAAGAATCGAATCGCCCAACACTACTTCCTATTATTTATGTTTACCAACTACAATCAGTTTCTAGATGTTTTACCGATCGACTGTTATAAAATTTGTTTGCTGAGGCCGATAAAGTAGCATTGAAATTAGTCGATGTCAGAGTATATTAACCTTTCAGTAGTGGCTGGCGGTGTGACAGATCATCGCTACAAACTTATCTGTATACTCCACGAATAAAATAGAAGTTATACAGTGCAGTAGCTACATCTCATATGCTATTCTAT
This sequence comes from Protaetia brevitarsis, assembly GCA_004143645.1. Lineage (NCBI taxonomy): Eukaryota > Metazoa > Arthropoda > Insecta > Coleoptera > Scarabaeidae > Protaetia > Protaetia brevitarsis. The sequence continues at coordinate 1,557,299 of RXPK01000187.1, read as the reverse complement.
GCAGTAATATTTCTATTAGTGCAGACGTTTCTAAACTGTCTGAGTCAGCGGGTGTGACTGGTAAATCAATTGGTAGAGTGCTGTCTATTAAAAAGTAATTATAGCATATATATGTAATTATATGCAATAGCATTAAAAGCAAGTTCTATGGGCTCACACGCAATGATATAAGGAGAATGGCCTACCAACTAGCAACAGAAATGGTATCTCAAACAGTTGTCTGAAGGTATTATTTATTCTTTAACTTATAGATTTATTTATTTAATTCTTGAACAGTGCAGATATGGCTGGAATGGCGTGGTTTGACCATTTTATGAATCGTCACAAGCACCGACTTGCCATCAGGAAACCTGAAGGGACAGTTTTCAAAGCATTCATACTCTCCCAATCGTATTTACTACAGCAGAAAGAGGAAGTCTGATAACCGCAAAAACGTGTATGAGTAATGCAGGGAATTTTGTGCCTCCTACGATGATATTTCCACACACCAATTGATCCGAAAAACTCATAAAGGGGGCACCTCTAGAAGCTACAGGGAGATGTCATCCGTCGTGTTGGGTAGTCTCACTTGTTTACTAAATGGTTTTCCCATTTCCTGAACCATACAAAGCCCCCATTTTAGTTCCCCACTTTTATCATCAAAGCTAAAGCAAACCACGTAACTCTGTAACATAAACTTTGTCATATGAAAGCTCGTAATTTTAACAAAAAAAAAACATCCTTGGGACATATGTCCGATTTCAATTACTTAAGACAATGGAATACTACTAGAAGTTTTGATTGTAATTATTTAAATGTTCATGCATGTGTATTGCTATGTTTTATTAACCCGTTTTTTCCCAGTGTTCCAGTATTGGAACATGGCGCTTTTCTGTGTAGTTAGCAAAAACGGATTACGCGTGCGTGCTTTATTGACACATAACCTTATCTATACACTTGTTGCTTGCTTCCTGTTATGCCGTACATGCAGTTACGAGCTTCTATGCATTTCAGTAAATTTGTAAAGTGTAGTTCTCAAAATGAATAAAACCGATATGAAAAGGTAAGTGAACTATGTAATAACCAGACCTTATTTTTTTCATTCTAACGGTTAGTTTTACTGCCTACATATGTAAGTAACTTCTTATATTGCAAATGTTCAATTTTTATTTTGTCTACTTGTGTTTATGTTTATTTATTTTTATATGTTCCAATTTTGGAACTCCGGGCCTAATATGCAATAACAATTTCAGATCGCTTACAACAGAACAGTTGATGTCTATAATTGAAAGTGAGGATTTTTGGCAAGAATTCAATGCTCAAAGTCTTGATGTTTTCATTACACCTCCAGAAGAAGGAAACGTCAGCGAGGAAGATAGTGACGATGAAGATTCTGGAGAGATGGATCATCTTAGTGGGCGGCAATTGCAGCACAGGCTACTGCAACGATTCATACCCATTCTGAACGAATCAGATGGAATGAAACTCTGATGAAAGTGAATATGACGATGAAGACGAAATACCTTTAGCACAACTACGTACAAAATTACGAACTCAGCGATTCCAACTGTACAAAGAAGCTGGAATAAAGTAGACTTAGATGAAAGTTCATTTGGTGATTTTGTGAATCAAAAAATTTTACCAGATGCTCCAGATAATCCAGTTAGTTGCTTTGAGCTATTTATAGATGAGGAAGTATGTAATTTCTTAGTGGATATGTTTATAAAGTATGCTAAATCAAAAGGCGATCATGCGTTCACTATGGACGTAGGGGATCTGAATGTTATATTGCATACTTTTACTGTCTGGGTACATTCGGCTACCTAGGTGGCGTATGTTGTGGGAATCAAAGACTGAAACATATAATGAAGTCGTCGCGAAGGCAATGAGGAGGAACAGATTCGACAAATAAAAAATACACACACTGTGCTGATAATGAAATCTCTTACCAAACGAAAATTTGCTAAACTTCGGCCGCTAATCAATATGATGAATAGCAGATTTTTTACTTATTCTCAGCTTACTGAACCTAAGCATCGACGAAAGTATGATCCCATATTATGGACGGCATTCCGCAAAACAATTTATAACGTGGAAAGCCCATTCGCTATGGCTATAAAATGTGGAGTTTATCGAGCCCCAAGGTATCTTATCCAGTTTCATCCTTATCAGGTAAGGAACATCGAAATCATACAGACTAGGCGTTGGTGGCTCCGTAGTAATGAATCTTCTATCAAAGCTTCCAAAGAAATACCGTTCAAAATTTATGCTGACCGGTTCTTTTCTTCTTTGCGATTAGTAAAAAGTTAAAAGAGATAGGATATGGCTACACTGGAACTGTTATGGCGAATAGGATAGAAAAGTGTCCAATATTATTAGGAAAAGCGATGGAAAAGAAAGAAAGGGGGACATACGATTATTTGACTGATACCAATACTAATACCACAGTAACATCCTGGAATGACAATCGGGTTGTTCTAACTGTAAGTTCCTGTGATCCAGTTATGCCATGTAAACAGGCATTGAGATGGGTTTCGAAGGAAAAAAAAAAGTGTCCAATTGTTCAACCTGCGTAATTGCCAATACAATAAGTTCTGGGTGGCGTAGATCGCATGGACGAAAATATTGACAGATTTCGAGTAGAAATTCGTTCAAAGAAATGGTGGTGGGCTGTTTTCGTTTTTTGTATTGATACTAGTTTGCATAACGCTTGGCAAATATATCGTCGTCAACACAGTAGTGTAGACTACTTGAAGTTTAGAAGGGACGTTGTGCAGGTATACCTAGGAACATATGGTACGCACCAAGTAATGGTGGTCGACCTAAAACATCAAAACCTATATCCAATAGAGTTCAGAACTACTTCGATATGATCAACTAAATCATTGGATTGTTCCTGCAGACAAACAAAATCGTTGTGCCATTTGCAAAAAAAATTCAATAAAAAAATGTGAGAAATGCGACGTAAATTTACATGAAATTTGTTTTAAAAGCTTTCATTTCAAATAATGTATTTGTTTGACCATTTTTAAGTTACTTTGTTATATCTCCAATAAAAATTTATTTTGAAGTTTTTCGTGCTTTATTTCACATACAATTAAACATCGTATACATGAACAGGCCCAGTGTTCCAATATCGGATCATGATGAAAACAGGAAAGAAAATAAGAAATACATATTTTACTGTTGTATACCTATTTTATACATTATTTCAATTAATAAAATGGATCATTTAACTAAAAACAAAAGAAATAAAAAACTTGGGCAAAAACGGGTTAATAACAAAAGAAAGTGTGTTTAGAAACACATGTCAGAATAAATACACATGTCAGATGTTAGTTTTCTCTGTTTGTGTTCAGTTGCAACTTAAAATGTACTCTTATAGCACTGAATAGTATGTCGATATCATATTTGTATGTGGTTATTGTAATGGAATCGGTGCGAGAATATCAAGAAAGATTTCCACCTCAACATCTACCGCATCATTCAGTTTTCGGAGAATCTCTCTAAAGATTGCGAGAAATAGGTAATCCTGCTCCAGCAAAAGCTATTCGACCACATGCTGTTAATATAGAACACGAAGAAGCTGTTATTGATACTGTCATCGGCAATCCTCATCCAATTAATACTCGGAGAGTAGCACATAATATGCATATAAGTCAAAATTTAGTATGATGTAATTTAAACCACAAAGTCCTTATCATTCATCCTTATCATTGACAAAATGTTGAGGTTATTGGAAGAAAACAAATTGGCAATGCTCAAAACGCATTTTCTAATTGGTTGTTGCAGCAACATGCCCAAAATAATGTCTTCATTTCAAATATTCTGTGGTCCGATGAAGCGTGCTTTAAATGAGATGGTATTAACAATTGCCATAAGACAATATCTGGGCATTACGAACATTCAATATCAACGAATGGGGTGGAATTTTCAACTTATTACTTGTGCATGTGTTGGAAGAATGTTTGTACGCATAGTTACATAATTTTTTAAACATTTTTGATTTTTCTGAACATATACCTCTTAACGTTATTGCAACTATGTGGTACCAGCACAATGGTGCTCCACCTCATCGCGGACGGGTAGATGATGAGTGGTTAAAACCAGCATTTTAGAAACAGGTGGATTGGTGATAATGGGTCGATTGCATGGTCACCGCGATCTTTCCGATTTAAATCCTTTGGATTTCGATTTTTGAGGACATATGAAGCAACTGTTTATCAAGAGGAAAATCAACACACGGACCACAATTGTTACAGAGAATACAAAATACTGCTACCCAAATTAAGAAATCAACCAAATCTCTTCGGTCGAGAAAAAACTTAATTCGTCGTTGTGAAGCATGCATTGAAGGGGAGACATTTGAGTAATTTATTATAATTATGTATTCAGATGATTTTGGGTTTTGAGAAATTTATGTAAATACAGTTAAAAAATACAGTTAAACCTCTGATGTTTTTTATTTGGTTAAATAACTGAAATCAGACATATGTTCCATGATGTTTTTTTTTTTTGTTAAAATTACTATACTACTCTCATAACAGACATCTTTGTACGGACAACTCCTTTGTGGACAAAAATCATGTACAGAGCCATTTGGTACATATTTTAGCATGCATTTAATCTCTTCACGGATACCTCCCTTTGTTACGTTTTGAAAACTGGACTCTATCCATGTAACAGAAATATTTTACAGAAATTGACTTTCTCGAACAAGATCAGTATCAACTCCCGAAGCTGCAGTTAATGACATGAATAATAACATCAATCCATACCGTCAACTTCAAAGAGTACCGGTGCCGGAAAAGGAAAGGCTCCGCAGCTTTAATAACATCCACTAAAAAATACCTGGAAGGGTCGATTGAGAAAAAAAGAAAGTAAGGGGATAAAGGTCCTAAAAAGAAGAAATTAAACTCCAGAAGAAAGAGGACAGTTAAGAGAAAAGAAATAGAAGAAAGCACTTCTGAATCAGAGGACTCTGATTCACTGCAATATAATGATTCAAGCGACGAAGATAATGATGATGTAAACGGGGAGAAGTGGGCGCGACGCAATCTTTGCTTTCGATGGTGCCACGGGGAATGTGGAGACGCGTACAGCTGAATTTACCTGTCCGCTGTGCGAGAAAGGGGACAAGGGCAAAAGAAAAATTACATTTGGGTGACTTTTGTGTGAACGTGTTTATTTATTTCTGTTATATTATTGTGAAATATGTTCTTTAGCATTTGTATGTGTTGTCACATTATGCTCTAAACAAATAAAATCATATTTTACGGTAAAACAACGTTGGAATCCGAATACCTATCTGTTGTTTGCTAATCTTATTCACATGTACCTAATTTGAAATATGTCTCACATTGGGAACCACTGGTATCTCATTTTAAGAGCCTAAATTTCAAAATTAAAAAAGTTAAACTTTCAATACTTCAAGTCAAATATTTTGGAATATATGACGAGAAACGAAAAGGTGTCTCATAATAGGGTACTTTCCTCTAACACCCTTGAACGGACATGACATGCGTATGATACCAAAATGGGTCACAATGTTTCTCTTAGGCGGACAACAACTTGCAGCAACATGCAGAGCGATAATCTAGTTTAACGCGTTGTATCGTCTGGCGTGTTTTTTGAGTTTTGTTGTACCAAATTTGATAAGATGGGTTTATAACCACACAAAACAGATAAGTAGGTTTTTTTTACGTACTTTCTCAGTAACGGCAGCATGTTCGTATTTTTAGTTAAAATTTCAGCAAAAGGAAAAATATTGACTTTGAAGGAAAAGGTAGAAATTACAAAATATTCCAAAGAGACCAAGAAAACTGTTAGGGAAGTTGCTAAAACTTTTGGTATTGGAATATCACAAGTGTTGAACATATTACGAAAAGAAAAAATGGGTTTCCTTGCAGTCACTTAAATAAAAAATTTCCTGTCTTCATGCTACGCAGATCTAGAGCAAATACGCTAGGCATGCTGCAGAAATGAGTAGTGCAAGACTGAAAGGCGTCCTGCGGTTGGCTTGTAAAGTTTAGAAAAGGTCATGCAATTGCCTAGTCACAGCATTTCTGGGGGCTGTAGATGTGAATCCTGTAGATGTTAAAAACTTTCTTGAGAAGTCGCCTTCAATATTGGCAGGTTACAGTGCAGCCTGCGTATTAGGTATCTAAAAAGACTATAAGTACTGCACCAGCGTCTCAATTACCACTTAGACAACTTATACAATTCTTGGAGAAAAATCATAGAGAAATGCCAAGTATGAACTGGGAAAGTTGCTTAATAGCCAAATGAAATCACACCCAAAATTTTATAATTCCGCAAATTTAAACATATTGCAGCATAAAATTAATTTTAACCCAAAAAGCTAGTAAATTTGAATAAGAGATAATAAGAATTGATCGTAGTATATTTGAAACCTTCGTTTTATTCGGATGAAAATACCTAAAATGGCTGAAAGTTAGCTAAAAGACTTAGAAAGAACAGCGCAAATGCACGAATGGCCCGACTCATTTATTATAGAAAAGGCTAAAACACACTTGAAAAGAAGGAGCTAAAACATTGGCTTGAAGGTAGGAACGACATACGAAACTGGCAACAATTCAAGATGCATTTGAAAGGACGTTTTGAGATCTAGCAATACATTTGAGAAATGGAAAGCAGTGCGAAATAGAGTACAAGAAGCGCAGGAATCTGTTAGTAACTACTTCCACGAGAAAGTAAAGCTATGCGACACTTGAGTATGCATTCTGTGAGATAAAAGAGCAGGTTGCCATTGGTCTGAAATCGAAGGAATTAAGTAATCTAGTGCTTAACACCTAGATATCGATGAATTATACCAGAAAATTTTAAATTTTGAGCGTATTACTGAGGAAAGAAGAACGAAAATAAGAGAAAAACAAGGAGACAGACAACACAAAGATGAAAAGACTGAAGAAGTATGCTATAACTGTGGGAAGAGAGGCCACAAAGCCGGTAGCTGCCAGCTACCGAAGAGGCCAAAGGGTTCTTGCTACGCATGCGGATCGACTCAACACCTAAGAAAGATGTGTCCTACCATTACCAACCAGGAACCAGTGAGGTGGCTACAAAAGCAGACCACACTCCAACTTAGTGGATCTACAGCAGGAAGTGATCCCGGCAGACACTGGACGTTGATTTTCTTATGGATCAATCAACCGTTCGTATAAAACCAATAATAACAGTGGCAGTCCCATATCGTTAATTACACAATCACTAGTTCCTCCCCATTTGGTAAATTTTAGTCTTAATTTACAAAAATTTGTAGGGATAAATGGATCTATGTTAAAGATAATTGCACAATTTTTAACAAAGATAACAGTGAATGGGGAAGAGTTAGACATTTGTTTATTTGTAGTACCAGATAATACAATGAAATATTCAATGTTACTAGGTAGAGACTTTATAGTTAATGGTAATTTTATTGTAAGTTTTGGAAAAGAGTAATGTTAAGTAACACTTTGTACTAATGTTTTGAGAATGAGGAAGAGAATTTCATTTTCAAATTGAGGTTGCAGAAGTTAATACTATAGAATTTGATAATTTAACAATTGATGACAATGTAGATTTGGAAATTAAAGCAAAATTCAAAGCAGATTTTCTTCAAAATTATGTTATTGCGGTAAGACCTAGGACACCTGAAGTAGATTTCAACATGAAGATTATTGTAAAGACAAATCATGTATCATTTTATCTTAGACCACGTAGAATGTCCTTTCATGAAAAAACGGAAGTAAATAAAATATTTGAGGATTTGCTTAGAAAAGGGATTATTAGGAAGAGTTGTTCTCACAATCAGTACAGTTCACCCGTAGTACTTGTTGTAAAAAAGCCAACAGGCTTACATATATGTGTAGATCATAGGGAGCTGAACAAAATCACTGTAAGAGACAATTTTCCATTGCCCTGATTGATGATCAGATTGATCAACTTCGGGGTAAACGTTACTTTACTACACGTGTTTAGACTTGAAAAGACGCCTTCCATCACGTATCCCTAGATCCAGAATCAATACAATACACCTCATTCGTAACTCCCCAAGGGCAGTTTGAGTATGTAAAAATGCCTTTCGGCCTAAAGAATAGTCCTGCTACATTCAGTCGTTATGTTAATATGATATTCAAAGAATTGATTGAACAAAACAAGATATGCATCTATGTAGATGATATTTTAATTGCAACGGAGACGCTTGAAGAAAATTTAAATATCTTAAACACTGTTTTTAATTTGTGCGTTAGAAATCATCTTGAATTAAAACTTGAGAAATGTTCTTTTTTTACCTGAAACACAATTTTTGGGCTATGTAGTAAATGAACAAGGTATTCGTCCGTGTGAATCTAATATAAATGCTGTTAAAAAATTCTCTGTGCCTAAGAATTTTAAAGAAGTACGAAGTTTTTTGGGGCTTACATCATATTTCAGACGATTCATAAAGGATTATGCAATCATTGCGAAACCACTATACGACTTAGTAAAGAAAAACGTTGTATTTAAATTTGAAGACAAGGAGTTTAATGCTTTTGAATTGTTAAAAAACTTATTAGTGGAGCAACCGATTCTAGCAATATACAACGCTAACGCTGAGACACAATTGCATTGTGATGCATCAGCTCACGGATTTGGTAGTATTTTGATGCAACGGCAAGCTAATAACAAATTTCATCCGATCGCTTATTTTTCAAAAAGAACTGATCCTCATGAAAGTAAATTACACAGCTATGAATTAGAAATGTTAAGCATCGTATATGCATTAAAACGTTTTAGAATATATCTTCAAGGCATTGAATTTAAAATAATAACCGACTGTAGTAGTATTAAACTAGCCTTGCAGAAAAAGGAAGTTAATCTGGGAATATTACGTTGGTCACTAGAATTGCAAAATTGTTGTTATAATATTGAACATCGTCCGGGTAAAAAAAATGTCACATGTAGATTGCTTAAGTAGAAATTCCATTTTGATATTAGAAGATAATTCTTTTGAGAGAAATTTGTGTATTAAACAGAGTCTAGACAAAAATATAGAAGAGAGAAAAGAGTCATTATTACAGGGTGAAAATAAATTTTTTGAATTACGAAATGGTATAGTTTACAGAAAACAGGGCAATAAGTCTTTATTTTATGTGCCAACTAGAACAAGTGTTGCATACTTACCATGATAATTTCGGTCATTTAGGCGTAAACAAGACCATTGAATTAATAAGTAGAACATACTGGTTCCCAAATTTAACGGATAAAGTTAAAAAATATATTACTAATTGCCTGAAGTGTATTGCTTACTCGCCTGTAAGTGGTAAAAAAAAGAAGGGTTTTTGCAGTGTTCCAAAAGGGAGTCTGTCTTTTCAAACAGTGCACGTTGACCACTTTGGACCCCTTGAAAAGACGAAATTCAAACATAAACACATTCTAGCAGTGATTCATTTATAAAATTCGTAAAGCTTTGCCCTTGTGTTAGAACTGATACTAAGGAGATTATTAAATATCTAAAACAATATTTCACTTATTACAGTAAACCTTTGCAAATTATTTCTGATAGGGGGACATGTTTCACGTCTATGGATTTTAAAAGCTTCTTACAAGATAATGATATTGCTCATACGCTGATACCAACGAAATGCCACAAGCGAATGGCCAAATAATCAACAAAATGATTAAGGATATTTGTTCCAAATTAACTTCTAGTGCTACTAATTGGGATGAGGTTTTGATTGAGGTAGAATTTGGTATTAATAATGCTGTAAACAGGGCGACAGCATCTAGTCCTAGTAGGTTATTATTTGGAGTTTATCAAAAGGGCCATATACACCATAACGTAAGGGAATTTTTAGGACAAGATCCTGAAAAAGAAAGAGATTTAGAGCTTAGTCGTGCAGAAGCTAGTGAAAAATCATAAAAACTCAACAGTATAACAAAACTTATTTTGACAAAAAGCGAAAACCAGCACGAAAATATAATGTAGGAGATTATGTTATGATTGTAAATACAGAGGTTACCGCAGGAATAAACAAAAAGTTATTACCGAAATTTAAGGATTGTAACTGCTAAACTCGATAATGACAGGTATGCTATTGAAGATGTGGATGAAGAAGTGAAGGAGATGTTGGGTGTTCGCTTAGAAGGTTTGCCCAGTTGCTTCGATAGTGACACTGAAAATAGTAAGTAGAATCTATTGTTTGTAATATCATTCATACTTGTATTGGTAAACATTTGCAGTTGCACATGAACATGATACAAGCAGAGCAGAAGAAACAATTCATTATTTAAGGTGGTCCTCTGCCATCAAGTAGCAAGGAGCCCCAAGAGACAACGTGGGAATCTTATATACCAAACATGTTGTCACAACCAATTTCAACAGCATTAAAGCGTCCGATGGAGAATGAATGATAAGCTGCAAAAATGACAAAAAAGCGAAAGGTGACTAGTACATATACCAATGAAAGGTCGCACTAGCAGATTTACAAGGCTAATTAAACACGGCGCTTAAATGAGGAACATGCATTAAAAATAGAGGTTCTTCAAAATGAAAACCATTTAAAAAAAATACAAATAGAAGAGCAACAACTTAAATATGATTACTAAATTAGAAATAAAAGTGAAAGAAAACATTAAGCAAATATAAAATAAAACACTTGTTTGTAATTTATTTGTGTATTTATTATTGTATATTATAAGGTAAAGAATCGTGATCAATCCAAAATTTCGAAATTATTAGGACGCCTACAATTAATTCTCCGGTCTTCTAATACGACCAAAGATGTTCAATATAAATTAATAATGTCTTCGTCATCACAAGATTCCAATAAATTCATAATTTTTATTAATATTGGATGACGCCAATTAACACAAACACCTATTTTAAGTTATGTTCAATTTGAGTGGAATATTAAAGCTTAAGCCGAGTACATAACTATATGTATATCCCGTAGTTTCACATCGCCGGTAACATGGGTTTGAAACATGGCGCCCAAGGAAATTTGCGGTGTCGCATAGGTGGGTGAAATTGTAACTAAAACTATTTGAATCTGTTTACAAGCAAAAATCTAACCTACAAAGCCGTTCCATTCTGTCATTTTGACATTGATGTTGTACGATTTTCTGTCAATGTCAGTCTGTTTGAGTATATAGGTTATTTCGTACCCACTTTGCAATTACTAGTTGCAAATATAGCCGCCAAACGCCATCGCGAATTCCTTAAATTGATAGACAAAACGTCAAAGGCGCCGACACTAGTGAATACTAAAAGATAAGGTTTATACTGTGGTTTTAAGGTTCAACTAGTACTGAAATACGGTTTTATTCACAGGTACTCAATTTGCATTTTGATTTTTGATTAATTTACCTATAACTTAGTAAAATAGAACAATCAAACAACCATTTATAATCTGAATGATCATTCACCGTCCAAACATCATAATCAAATTCTCAAATGATCGTTAATGATTGATTGGTTCTTTTTCTATCATTCGTTTATGTGTACCATTAATAATATATATTCTCTCGACTCTTTTCTTAGTTGCTTATGGTTTGCTCATTTATTTGTTAGATGATTTAGATAAAGCTCGAAGGAAATTGAAAATCGCGGAATATAGAAGCGACATTAGGCTCAGAATCAGAAAATACAAAAAGAGAGAGTCAAAGAAACCAGACGATTATATGCAGTAGTACTGAAGATGAGAATGAAAGCCAATATCATCGACCACCGATGATAACATGTGGTCTTCTCAAAGGTAGCACGATCTCCTAAACTAACGGGTATGCCTATTGCATTTTATTTTTTTCAATGGTAGCTGTATTATAATTATATTTAGAGGAGGACTACCCATCTCATCCTCTGCCAAAAATAACAACTCTCCAATTGTATCAAGCTGTAGTACATTTAATTTACTAAAAGAAAATCCAGTAGCCTGCCACCAAATAAACACCAAATACACCAAATAAATTAAATGATGAACATTTGGGTGGAATAGGTATAAATTTTACCATACTAATGTTTTTATTACATTGTATTTCCTATTTTCCAGGACTTCAGAAAAATTTGCTGGAGGTTCTTTATACAATTAAAGAACAAAACATTCAAATTTTATCTTTATTAAAAAAAATACGCAAAATACTTCGCTCTTCTGTCTGTCGGAAGACTTTCCAGTCGAATTACCCTTGATCAAACAGGAAGACGTGAAAATACTGGAGAGATATTTAACAGATAAAACTCATTTGTGTAATTTGGTAATTAAGATGAATAATAGCTTTATGCTTTTTCTAATAACGTACATTTTAGGTTTCATATTTATCATCCTTAGGAGGACGAGATGTAACATTCAAACAAATAGATATTAAACACCTACTAACTGATGAACTAGCAGCCAATTACAATTTTTATGGAAAGAGGATGGAAAAGAGTCGTTTTGCTACACTGTTATTAAAAGAATTACCTAAGTAGCAATTGATTTGTTTCCCATAAGATATGGATCCCAATTCGAAATTGATTTCGCGGCATTTTTTTGTCACTAACAATATACTGCTATAGAAAGAGTGTATATCAATTTGTTTTACACGTTTAATAATAATACTTTTGCAAAACATGTAGAAAAGTCTTTTAGGTGATGTATTTTTATCCAAATGAAGTTCCGTTTATTTAATAATTTAAATTATTTCTTCTTTGTGGTACCGGGTTTTTTTTAATTAATAAAACTTAATCAAATAAAATAACGAAATATATTTGAAGTTTTGCTATAGTATACCTACTATAGCTTTATCAATTTTAGAACTAGCGCAAACTGAAAAAAAATATTATTTCGAAAATGGATTTATTTGTATTAAATTCAAAATCTTACCTGAAATTTAACACTCTTTTATATATTTTTTTAACCATTTTAAATTGTAACAATAACTTCATTGGAAACTTCTTGTATAAAAATCGATTTTAATTTCTTTAACTCTCTTTAATTATTATCTCGAACGTTCCTTTCTTCGATTGTATGCTACATGTACATTATAATGTTCATTAATAGTAATTCAAAGTGTTCAGCAAGCATTCTCTGTTAGGTGCAATTAAAGCCATGTGTACCAGATACGTCCGAAAAAAATATCGAAGACGCCATAAAAGTCTGGATGAAACACGCCCACACAAAAATTGAAAAAAAAATATAGATATCACGCACAATTGTTCTACAGTCAGCAGACAAGAAATTTTATTAAATAATTTTGTTAAAAATAGTGATAACAGCCCTTCAATATCAGTTGTTGAAGAAGATTTTCATATGGTAAATACGTGTAGTCCTGCTGGAGAACAAAGTGACCAATCAGAGGAAAGTACACCCAATTTAGATTTAAGAAGTTCATTAGTTCAGTGGGCTACCGGAAAACATAATATAGGGGAAAGTGTTGTACCTTGGACATATTTGTACCTCGGTCCTACGCTTACTTCAAGATGTAGCAGTTAAATTTATAGAAAACTATTAAGTCAGCTTTAAACCTTACTACTAGGTGGCTATACTATCGTTATTTACAGTATCAGTTTTTGCCATAAGCGCGGTTAATAAACGAAACATTAAAAAAGGGTTTACAAAGTAAATATTTTTGTTGTGTTTAGTGTTGCATATTTCAGTTAGGTAAGTAAACTTTGAGTAACTGGTAATTAGTAATAGGACTGCATACCATACTGCTTGTATTGTGATAGTTACTGTATATCCTAACCTAACTTTCTTTGGTAACCAAGCTGTTATTTTTAAAATTTAGAATGATGTACCTTGGTCCGCCAAAAGGTGTTGTACCTAGGACCAGCTCAAGGTACAACATTAAACTAAGATAATACTACTTAGTATTGTTTACGCTACCTACAAAAATGATAGAAATGATTCTTATTTACAGACATTAAAATTTAAAGAAAATGCCTCGTAGTAAGCAGGGTATTAAACGAAACCTGTTAACGAAGTTGATTTAGGTGCAGCAGTAGAAGATGTCTTAAAAATAAAACAACCGTTTATTCAGCTGCAAAAAATATAACGTTTCTAAAACCACTTTATTACGACATATTAAAACGTTCAAAACGTCGGGGCGTGACACTTTTATTTATAGAAAAAATAATGACGTCAACAAAGTTTTTACTGACGAAGAAGAAAAATTACTTGTTGAATATATACTTAAAGCCTCACATCTTTGTAGGAAATTAATTTCAATTTGGCGCCATAAGACATCGGTAAGCGGTGTGAAGTTGGTAATAGAGAGTTCTAGAGGTAGTCCTAATGAATGTAACGTGCTTTATGTTAACCTGATGTATTAAATATATATATAGATTCACTAAAACGTCTATTTATTAAAAAGAAGAAACGCCCGGCAACTGATTACAATTTTCAGAAGTGGGATTCCGGATTGGGGATTGGAGATTGGATTTACTTACGTACAAATTGCGATAGATTGACCTACGATTGAAAGTTGTATCGTGATCAATTTGGAGGTTAGAAAGTTAACGTGTAATATGAGCCTGAAAAATTCAAAGAAGTTAGATGAACTCGAAGTTTTCCAGCAAGGAGAAAGGAAAAGTGGTGATAATGACGACATGATGAAGGTAATAACTCGGTTATTAGAGCAAAACGCTTCAATTTTAAACGCTTTAAAGGACAACCAAGATAGAGTTCAAACACAAACGAATAGCACTAATGAAATTAAGAATTTTAATATAATGCCTGACTTGAGTAAGTCAATTGAGAATTTTAATGCGGAAAAAGGGCCAAAAGTTGCTGAAAATTGGCTGCAATAATCTGGAGACGACTGGACGGTTACATTCTTGGCCGGAAGCTGTAATGTTCGAACGGCGAGAGCTCACCTTCATGGGGCTGTTAAACATTGGTACCAAAGTCGGAGCAAGGAGTTGAAAGATTGGAATGATTTTAAAGTGGCGTTCAAGAAAACATTTTTACTGGAAAAAAGCAAGACTGAACTATGGAAGTGTATGCAATCGAGACGACAGCAGCAAAGGGAAAGTATACACTTATATTTTCACGAAAAGGTATCTCTTTGTCGAGAATTGGATCTACCATTTTGTGAAATCAAGGAACAGGTTGTAGTGAGTCTTTGGTCAAGAGATATGAGCAATTATCTTATGGCGAGGCAACATAATGATGAAGACGAACTTTATAAAGACGTAGTGCTATATGAAAGAGTTGATAGTGCCCGAAGAGGTGTGATAAGTAACCCAAATACGAAGTCGGAAGGATGAAACAACAACCACTGAAGTCAACACTCAAGGAGTAAAAAGAGAATCAAAACCTGAGAAAGACACAAAGCCCGTAAAGTGTTTCAATTGTGGAGAAATTGGACATGTTTCGAGTAATTGTGCTAAACCGCGAAGACCAAAGGGTTCCTGTTTCTTATGTGGCTCGACTGATCACCAGAAAAGGAGTTGTCCTAGAAATCGTCAACAAGCAAATCCGGAGAGTGAAACGAGTACCCTATTTGTCGCTGCGACCCAGTCTGCATACCAGGCACCAGCAGCAATAGAATATAAGGAAGACACCGCGGAAGAAACTGAAGATGATGATGCTATGCTGTTTATGAAGAAAGCCGTCATACCAGCATATACACTCAATGTAAGACTTGTTGTAGGTTCAAATATTTATTGTATTAATGCCATTATTGATAGCGGTTCACCGATATCTATAATTTCTGAAGAGTTAATTCCTATTAGTCTCAGACACAATTATGTTGGTAACGAAGTATGGGAAGGGATAAACCAATAAAAGTTAGTTATATTAGGTACCTTTCCATATAGCCTTAACATTGAACACATTAATGTCCCTATTTTGTTTCATGTGGTGCGTAAAGAAACCATGAAATATCCTTGTTTGCTAGGACGTGATTTCATATCAAATCCTAACATTTATATCTCATTTAGTGATAAGCTCACAGTAAAACCTATAGTTGGCAAACCAGACAATTTTTCAGTTGAAATTTTAAATATTGAGTATGACCAAAATATTGTTGAGTTTGATATTGAGGAATCACTTACTTTTGAAGATAAGCAGAGGGTTCAAGATATTTGTAATGAATCCTATGTCAATGCTGTCAGACCGCCAACACCTGTAATAAATTATGAGATGAAAATTGTGTTAAAGAATGAACAACCTTTTTATTTTAAACCACGTAGATTGTCATACCATGAAAAGCAATCTGTCAATGAAATTATTAAAGATTTGTTAGAACAAAATATAATTAGGGAAAGTAAATCTGAATACAGTTCTCCCATTGTATTAGTTAAAAAGAAATCCGGCAATATTAGAATGTGTGTTGATTTCAGGGAACTGAATAAATTAACTGTGAAAGATCGATACCCCATCCCATTAATCGACGATCATTTAGATCATTTAAGAACTAAACGCTATTTTTACATGCTTAGACCTGAAGAACGCTTTTCATCACGTGAGTATAAACAAAGACTCTATAAAATATACGTCATTTGTAACGCCAATGGGGCAATACGAATATTTAAAAATGCCATTTGGATTATGCAACTCCGCCTCTGTCTTTCAAAGGTATATAAATGAAATATTCAAAGATTTAATAGACAATGGTGACATTTTAATTTACTTAGACGACATTTTGATCGCGACAGAAACTATTGATGAAAACTTGAGAATTTTGAAACTTGTTTTTGATGCGATGGTAAATAATTTCTTAAGCTTACGCATAGACAAATGTAGTTTTTTAAAGAAGAAAATAATTTACTTAGGTTATTCAATAGATGAACAAGGAATACGTCCAAATCCTGAAAATGTCCGAGCTGTACAAAAATATCCGCTTCCAAAGAATGTAAAGGAGGTACATAGCTTTTTAGGGTTAACTAGTTATTTTAGACGATTCATCCCGAATTTTTCAATTATAGCAAAACCCCTCTATGATTTATTGAAAAAAGATGCAATGTTCTGCTTTGGAGTGTCCGAACTTGAGTCTTTTGAGCTCTTGAACAGAATTAAGCCTAGAACCATTATTGGCAATTTACTCTCCAAAATTGAAACTCAGTTGCATTGTGACGCAAGTTCGCTTGGCTTCGGCCGCAATACTATTGCAACAACAAGATGATAATAATCTCAAAACCTGTTTCCTATTTAGTAAACGAACAACCCAGCAGAATCTAAGTATCATAGTTACGAATTAGAAACACTAGCCATTATTATACGCTTTGAAACGTTTTCATGTCTATCTAGCAGACATACCTTTCAAGATATTACAGATTGTAATAGTTTGAAGTTACAATGCAAAAAAAGGATATCAACCCCGAATTAGTAGATGGGTATTAGAATTACAAAACTATAACTATGAAATCTTTCATCGCCTAGTAAAAATATGCGTCATGTAGATGCTCTAAGTAGGTCACCCCAGATTTTGGTGCTGCAAGACAACACATTTGAGCAACGCTTTCAGTCAAACAGACAAAGGACCCAGAAATTATTAAGATCAGAGAATTACTTGAAATTCGTGACCACCCTTTATTTGAGTTGCGAAGTGGTTAGTTTATAGAAAAGTAAAGGACAGTAGTGCGACAACTTGTTATTTTATGTACCTGAAGACATGCAATCTAATGTGATACGTACTTGTCCATGAATAATGTAGGCCACGTAGGTGTGAATAAGACTGTGGAATTGATAAGTAGATCTTATTGGTTTCCCAAAGTACGATTAAAGGTTGAAGAAACATATAAGGAATTGTTTAAAATGTTTGGTTTTTAATGTACCTATGGTAAAGCAGAAGGGTTCTTACACAATATTCCAAAAGGCAATCTTCCATTTGGAACACATTCTATTGATCACTATGGCCGTTAGAAAATCAAGGACAGACAATAGATACATCTTTGTAGTTATAGATGCATTTACAAGATTCGTGCGGTTGTTTGCAACAAAAACAACGAACGCGAAGGAGTAATTAAACATTTAACTAACATTTAGATCATATAGTAAGCCAAAGCGTGTAACATCTGATAGAGGTACCGCGTTTACCTCTAACGACTTTAAAGAGTTTCTTGAGGACTTAGGTATTAAACATACTTTGATAGCCGTGGGCGTTCCGCAAGTGGAAAGAGTTAATAGATCTATCACCCCGATGTTGGCAAAATTATGCGAAGAACCAAACGACTGGGATTTACAGCTGATGCGTGTAGAGTATGCCCTCAATAATACAATTTGTCGATCAATTAATGACACACCCAGTCGCTTTATTATTTGGCTTAATCAGCGAGGTGACGTAGAAGATACGTTGCGAGAAATAGTTGGTGAGGTGGAAAGACCGGACTTTGAGGAAATAAGGAAGAAAGCGAGTACTGAAACATCTAAAGTTCAGGACTATAATAAGCAGTATTATGACAAAACACATAAAGCACCTCATGTATATAATGTTGGAGACTATGTTATGATAACCAATGTAGTCACCGCATCAGGCACCAATAAGAAGCTCCTGCCTAAATTTAAAGGACCTTATATTGTCACAGCTGTGCTACCAAATGACAGATGTGTAGAAGACATTGAAGGTTTTCAGATCTCTAATAAGCCCTATAGAGTATTTTAGATCCCTCCCATTTGAAACTTTATGATTCATATTAAATGACCAATATGTTAGTGTTTCGTATGTAGTTTTAAGTGTTCTCAATATATTACGTATATGGATATGATATAGTTTTTATATCGCCTCACCGCTAACTAACGGTGGGAGGTTTTGTCTATCCGGACCCGTGGCGGACTTGTCCTCGGATCACAACCCCATTTTCCACGATCTGGTGGGGTGGCTTGGCTCCCGCGGGCCAGCCTCAAGGACACGCACCAGTTGGGGAGTTTTCAGTAGCCCTGCTTGAATGCCGGCTATAACACCTCCCGAGCAGGATCTGCTTAGACCCGCTGAAATCGATTCTGAGGTTGATCGGCTGACAGAATCGTGGGAGAATGTTCGAAAAAGGGAAACACACAGGATTCCAAGGGAAAGGAACGTCTTATGCGGATCCCCGGGATCTACAAAAACTGATACGGACCAAGCGTAAGGCTATAAAAAGGCTAGAAGGACCCTATGTCCAGATGACCGTGCCCACGCTAACGGTCTGATCAGGGAGGTTAGAGGGCACTTGAAGGAGCGTGCAAACGAGGAATTCGCCGAGAGGCTCATGTCACTTACGACAAAGGATGGCTCCCTATGGAAGGTCGTAAAGGCCTTCCGAACGCAGGAGGCCACCACCAGCTCGACCCCTGCATACTAGAGATGGCTTGGTATACACCGCATCGACAGGGCGGAAGTCCATGGGAGCCATCTAGAAGGGATATACAGGGGCACCTTGAAATGGCCCCTCGGCGACGACGACGAAAACGAGGAACTGGAGGACGACGTAGAGAGGGCGGAGGTCCAGCTACAAAACTCGCCGGTTGCAGGCTTACAAACCCACCGACGAGGAAGAGTCGCCTCAATTGTCAAATCACTGAACGGGGAAGGCACCGGGTTCTCGATTTCATCACAAACGAGATGAAAGGTGCTTTCCCTCCTCAGTGATTAAAGGCATTACTGCACATTGCGAATGGCGTCCCTGAAAGTAGCGGTATTTCCGAAAGCGTGGAAGCGGGCGGTTGTACGCGTAATCCCAAACCAGGGGGGACCCTAAGTTCCCCCAGAACTACCGCCCATCAGTCTCCTATCGAGCGTGGTCTAAGGTCATAGAAGCCGTCATATTACGACGGTTAAGAACGGAAATTGAACATCTCGCTCTGCTGCCTCGGGAGCAGTTCGGGTTCCGTCCCGGTATGTGTGCGGAATTTCAGCTCCTGAGGCTGACGGAGGCGATTAGGGACGCGCTCGGTAGACGAGAGACTGTTGGGCGGGTGTTCTTAGATATAAGTCGGGCTTTCGACGCGTGTCCTGGCACAAGGCCTAGTTTAATAAGATGATGAAAATTTGGACTGAGCACGGATTCACTAGATTAATTGCTAGCTACATTTCAGAGAGGACGTTCGTAGTTAGGGAGGACGAGAGACATCCGGGAGAGGGTCCAGGCCGCCGGGGTCCCTCAGGGATCCCTGCTTGGACCCGGAGCTGGTTTGTCTTGTATGTTTCAGACCTACCCAGAGAGCCGGGAGTCGAGCTGGCCGGTACGCGGACGACACTGCCGTGTACACGGTCGGCAAGAACGTGAGGGGATGCTGGTCCGCCGGCTCCAGCGGGCGGTGGACGGTCTCGCAGATTGGATGGATAAGTGGAATTGAAAGTTAACGAACCAAATGCGAGGCCGTCAGATTTACGCGGAAGATCGGCCCGCCGGCGGACCACATCTACGTAAAGGAGAGAAGGCTCCCATGGAGCGAGGAGGTAAAATACCTGGGGTTGCTGCTGGAACAGGCGCCTAACGTTTGCCAATCATATTATGCGCCTGAAAGAAAGGTTCGCAATTGCAAGAAACACGTTAATGCCCCTGTTGGGGGCGCACAGCGCGCTGGATCTTCGTCATAAGAGGTTGATTTACTTGAGTTTATTAAGGTCCCAATTAACTTACGGCGCTCTGGTCTGGTCCTCAGCATCCAACCGCAACCTGGAGAGCCTTGGGGCACTCCAGAGCCGGATGCTGAGGGTCATGGTTCGGGGCGCCCTGGTTCGTGCGAAAAACGAGCAGTTAGAGAGGGACTGGGGATCCAGCCGCTGGGCGACCACCTATTAGAATTAGCGCGGGGTACCTGGGAGAGGGCGGCCCTGCAAGATAACACTCTTATTCAAAATGTGATTAATCCGCAGGACCGTCCCCCTCCTAAGGTCACTGTTAGGCGCCTGCCCAGCGCAGTGCGGGAGGGAATCACAAAAAATAAAAAACAAAATAAAATCTAGTCAGCCTCACTGACGCAACATTTAATTATTTATTAATTTATTTATTTATTAATTTATTTATTCACTTATTTATTTATTTATTGACATGCATACAAACAGTCCATTTTAGTATTTATTTTAAATCATTTTATTTATACACACAGGCCATATACACCTGATTTTAACTTGTTACCGTGACTCTATCATTTTATTTATTTCTTTTTCCTGACGATGGCCATATACACCATGATTTTATTTTTATGTTTGTGCTGTTATCCCTCCCTGTTTATCCAAAAAAAAAAAAAAAAAAAAAAAAAAAAAAAAAAAAAAGACGTATAATTTACTATTTTTACTTATAAACACCTGTAATGAGGGTGAACCTTATTTGACGACTTACGATTTAGCGATGGTTGCGAAATAAAATGTAAAATAAAACTGTCAATGACTTGTAACATTCGCTATCATTAATTTAAATTCTCTTATTTGATTTTGTATCGAGTCATCCCTGTTCTAAATGAAAGATTTCTGTTTATAACGTAGTGAGAAAAAAAAAAAAAAAAAAAGAATGACGATATTTCAGTTAAAACGGATACAGTCACTCCGAGAAAGCGAGCACGAGACTGGGTGATGGACTAATAGATGGCACTCCTTCCATGAAAATGGGTATTCCTGCACGCTGGGCGGCGTATGAAAGAAAATGGTGGCACGAATGCAGCCACTTATGAAAACTACTTCAGGGCGGAGAGATAGTGTCCGCCCAACTAGAGGACAATGGGGTTTATAGCCCTAGGGCTAACCCTAGAGGAGATTGAAGCCCAATGATATAGTTTTAGGTTATGTAATATTTGTAAGTGTTAAGTAGATTATGCGTGTCACTGATAATTTCTGTGATCGAGACGATCGCAGTGTCAGGCTGACCGAGTTGTAGGAAATAAATTTAAATTTGGCGCCATAAGACATCGGTAAGCGGTGTGAAGTTGGTAATAGAGAGTTCTAGAGGTAGTCCTAATGAATGTAACGTGCTTTATATTCAAGTCAACTGACATTAAGAAAACCGGAAGCTACCAGTCTGGCTCGTTCCACAGCCTTTAACAGAGCAAATGTTGCTCTTGTATTTCAAAATTATAAACAAGCATTAGAAAACAATAAAGGTATAACTGCGTTTAATATCTGGAACGTAGATGAAACCGGAATATCAACCGTGCACGTACCTCCAAAAATACTGGCGAAAAAGGGGTCGAAACAAGTAGGTAGTATGACTAGCGCAGAAAGAGGTACAAACGTCACAATGATAACAGCTATAAATGCCGGTGGAGGATCTATCCCACCCATGATAATATTTCCTAGAGTTCATCTGAAGGACTTTATGCTGCATGGAGCCCCACCAGGAACAATTGGAGTGCCAATCCAAGTGGTTGGTCAAATGAATCCTATTTCTGCAGTTTTTAACCACTTCCTAAAGCATAGTCGTGCAAGTAAAGAACATCCAGCTATTTTGTTAATGGATAACCACCAAAGTCACATTTCGGTCCCTATAATTCAACTGGCAAAAGAGAACGGTGTAACAATGGTTACGTTTCATCCGCACACAAGCCACAAAATGCAGCCCCTGGATCGAAGTGTTTTCGGTCCCTTCAAAGCATATTATAATACTGCAATGAATGAAATGATGATAGAACCTGACCATGTTGGTAAACCAGTAACAATTTATGACATAGCCAAATTAGTCGTTAAAGCATATCCCTTAACGTTTACCCCAAATAACATCTCAAAAGGTTTCAAGGTTTCTGGATTAGAACCTCTTAATGAAAATATCTTTGAAGATTATGAATTTATGCCTTCCGATGTAACCGATAGGCCATTAACTCGAGAAAACGGCTCTACTCCGGAATTAATTGTAAATAAATCATGTGAGACCTCTTGCCCTGATATTATAAATTTCGAAGATTTGGGACAATCCACCTCTGAAATAGTGAGCCCCGAACTGATTACACCTCATCCAAAAGCTGCGCCAAGAAAAGAAGCACACAAAGGAAGACCTAAAGTAAAATCGTGTATTTTAACTGAAACCCCAGAAAAAACACGAATTGAAAATGAGCACGCTATGCGCCTTTCTAAAACGAAAACTGTCTCAATTAACTCAAGATTAAAGACTGTAAAACGAAAGGTAATGTCATCAAGCAGCTCTGAAGCTGAAGCTAGCGACAGTTTTTCCTGTGACAACAGCTCTGATGCAGAAGAGTTTTCAGAGTCGACGGATACAGAAAATGGTGAAATAGAAAAGGGAAGTTTTATTCTCGCTAAAATTGCTGGAAAAAAATGTGTGAAATATTTTGTCGCAGAAGTCATTAATATTCAACATTCTAATCTAGAAGAGAAATATTTAAAAAATGTCAAAATAGTCAAAAGTTTACACGAAATAATGAATGTCAATATGATTTAGATAAAAAGGATATTGTGCTAAAACTTCCCGAGCCAAACTTCTCCGATGGCTCAGCGCGTCAAAGAGAAGCATTTATATTTAGCGCATAGATTTAAGTTCCTACAGTGTGGAATAAATTTTTCTTGTATTTTTAATCTTAATTTGTTATATTTCATTATTCAGATTGTATTCAATTTTATAAATAATAGGTATAAGTTTTGTTTCTTGTACGTTCTTTTTTGTTGGGTATACTTATGATTATGAAAGTTTAACAAATAGAAGTTTTGTTTATTATAAAATGTAACTTTAGTATCAAATAAAGATCCAGTCCAAGGTTCAACTACTACGCGACCAAGGTACAACACTAGTGTTGTACCTTGGTCCCAAATACATTTTTCACTAATTTTTCTAAAAACAGTCGAAAATATATAGATATCGATTCTAATAAAATATATGTTGTGAAGGAAATGCTATTCTATCATTTAAAGCGTTCGCTTATTTAGTTACCGTATTAATATAGCCAGGAAAAAATTATGTTTCAAATTAGGACCTAGGTTGAACACCTTCCCCTACCGCAATCAGCTGTTACTGATCTATTACACATTCTTGCACCGTTACATGCGGAGTTACCGTTAGATTGTAGATCTTTGCTATGTACACCAAAAATAATTAAAACTAAAAAATTGGAAAATGGAGAATATTGCCATATTGGTTTGCAGTTGGGGTTAAAGAAGGTATTCTCAAAAATTGATTATCTTCAAACTGTTGAATTAAGTTTTAATATAGACGGTTTGTCACTATTTCACAGTTCGTGTACACAGATGTGGCCAATTCTATGTCTTGTTAAAAAATACTAAAATTGCACCTTTCGTTTTGTGGAAAATCTAAACCAAAACCTTTAGATTTGTATCTTGACGAATTTATAAATGAACTCACTAATTTACTTACAAATGGTTTTTATATGAATAATAAGTTGTATAACATCAAGGTACATAGTTTCATTTGCGATGCACCCGCAAAGGCGTATGTTAAGTGCATAAAATCTCACGGGAGTTATTCATCGTGCGATAAATGCGTGAAGTTGGTGAATATATTCGTGGGAGGGTAACTATGCCAGGAATCACAGCACCTCTAAGAATTGATTCATTGTTTATATGCCAGGATGATGAAGACCATCACATCGGGGTGTCACCCCTTTTGCAACTAAATATTGGAATGGTTTCAAACTTCCCAATCGATTATATGCATGCAGTTTGTTTGGGAGTTACGAAAAAACTATTAAATTGTTGGGTGTGTAAGGTTGGTAACATTGTCCAACCTGATCCCGCCAACAGTTAGTTCATAACCGCTGACCTGTAAAGAATATTTGTTCAATGTAGTATACAATATTACTAATAAACAAGACTAAAGTTATTTAAACGTGTTATAATTAATAGATAAAACATTACATGGTGTCAGGTGTTGTTTATATATTGATAAATAGTGGTAAATATGGAAATCAACCAAGATTACCGGACCCAATAAACACAAGTGTATCGAACATACACGAGGAGTGGAAGCAATTTAAACAAAAATTTGATATTTTTCTAATTGCATCAAATAACAGCGTATCAGAGGATTCCAAGAAGATTGCTCTACTATTAAACATCATTGGGGAGAATGACCTTGAGGTATATAACACGTTTAAATTTGAAAAATGATGAAAAGGACAAGTTTGCTTGCCTTATTAACAAGTTTGATGAACATTTTGCTCCTAAAAGAAATGTAATATTCGAACGTTTTAAGTTCAATCAGATAGTTCAAAAACCAAATCAGCTGTTCGATGCATTTCTAACGGAATTAAAAACAGCTGTGAAAGAGTGTGAATATAGTAACGAAGATGAGATGGTTCGAGACAGGATCGTCCTAGTGTACGTGACAAGATTGTTCAAGAACGCTTACTTCGAGAATCAAATCTTAATCTTAAACTAACTGTCGACATATGTAAGGCAGCAGAGGTTGCCTTAATACAGGTTCTTCAGAACTCAAGTGCAGTAGATGTTGGAAATGATACGAAGAAAGAAGTATTAAGTACAAATAAAAGAAAATGGAATCGGAATGCACACAAATCAAACGATAAGATAACCCATTCTAACAGCAAGAATTGTGGTCAATGTGGTGAATCTCATCTGCCAAATAGATGCCCAGCTTACTCTAAAAATTGTTCCTATTGTAATAAACGTGGACATTTTAAGAAGATGTGTAGATTTAGAATAAATGCAGAAAAGACAAATAAGAAAGCTGTAAATGAGTTAGAAGTACAGGGAACAGAAGATTTGAATAAATTATTTGTGTATACTGTTAAACACGAAAATAAATTGACAGAATGGACAAAAATAATAAAAATTGGGAACAAAGAGATAAGATTCAAGTTAGATACTGGATCGCAGGCAAATATTTTACCAATGAACAAATATAAGTTATTAAAGGTGAGTAATAAGTTAAAGTTAACCGATACCGTTTTAGTTGCTTTTGGTGGTGAACAGATTAAACCAGTGGGACAAGTCAATTTAATGTGCAAGTATGATGAACAGAATTTTAATGCTAATTTTTATATCGTCGAAAAGGATGTGTCACCAATTCTAGGGCTGGAAACTATGGCAGCATGCAATATTATCAATGAAGTTAATTCTATAAAGCAAAATATGCGTATCAGGTCTGCTGAAGATGTTGTCAAGAAATACAATGATATTTTTGAAGGTATTGGTGAGTACCCAATGACATATACAATCAAATTAACAAAGGAAGCAATACCAAAAGTGCAACCAGCAAGACGGGTACCATTAGCACTACATACAAAATTAAAAGAAAAGCTAGATGAACTGGAAAGGAGTGATATTATCAAGAAGGTAATTAATCCTACAAATTGGGTGAATGCGTTAACACTGGTTCCTAAGAAGGATAGCAGTTTAAGAGTATGTTTGGATCCAAGACATTTGAATCAATATGTTAAACGTGAACATTTTCCAATTCCAACGGCAGAAGAGATAGCAGTTCAGTTGGCAAACAAAAAGGTTTTTACTGTCATGGACATGAAAGATGGGTATCTACAAATCAAACTAAGTGAAAAGTGTATGGGATTGACAACATTCAATATTCCGTTTTGAAGGTATTGCTGGAAGAGACTACCCTTTGGATTGTGCTCGTCACCAGAAGTATTTCAACGTATGAACTATGAAATATTTGGACATTTGCCAGGTACATGTGTTTACTTTGACGATTTAATAGTGTCAGGGGAATCTGATGAAGAGCATGATAGAAATTTAATTAATGTGTTAGAAACTGCAAGAAAATTTTGTATAAAATTTAACAAAAACAAAATTCAATTTGAAAAATCAAGTGTTAAGTATTTAGGTCAAAATATTTCAGAAAAGGGAGTGAAACCTGATGAAAATTATGTAAAAGCAATTCTAGATTTAAGATCACCTAGTAATAAGACAGAATTGTTGAGAATTTTAGGTA